>CM062295.1:264369171-264791922 GCA_031216915.1 Pictodentalium vernedei
GAACAGTAACTGTTTCTGGATTCTGAATTTTTTCATGAATGCATTCGGTTGATATTGCTAACCTTCATGTACCTGTGTGGCAGGCATGTCGGTTATCTGGACGACATTCTCCAAATGTGGAAATTAGTTCACTCTGAGAAGTTTCGCTCAGAGTTGTCTGCTTTTATTACGATGTATGAGTCTATTCCTCACGCTAATCGCATTAACGTCGTTATGCTTTCAGTTTCCTGGTTAAATTTTGTATCGCTCGCTCACGCTGTTGATACAAGCTGTATTCAGACGAGGGCACATGCAGGATTCTGTTGATTGCTTGCATAATATGTATTATTATTAGGCATACGTATTATTAAATAGATTCTCTCAAATTCTTGCTCGGCTTTAGTTTAGAACTTATGAGAATTTGGGCTAGTTGGATCAGTTATGGAGTTTCCCCACAGGCCGTCTATGCATATGTTATCTATTTTTGGCTTATTCGGAGTGGTATATTCTTTCTCTGAACAGTTATTGGTTTTAACGGACCTAGGGAACTAGAAATTATTTGGGGACGGTCTGTGACGTGTTGTTTTAAACGTATCCCGTTCTAGGATCTGAATCCAGTCTTCAACCAGAAACAGTACAGAAGGGGAATTCCTGTTCTCATAGAATTGAACAGTTACAATTTGGAAGTTCATTATTGGAATTAATTGTACACCTGAATGTGGTCGCCTGCCTGTTGATCAGCTCAGAAACGTATATGTTCTATCGGATAACTTTCAATTGGGATTCAGTTGGACAAGTTTAAGGTTGTACATATTTATATCACCGGTTTTTGACCTATCTACGTATTCCGGATGCAGCATACATTTAGAAGCTTGTGATTTTAATAACCGAGTTTGCCATGATATAGCCTTGGCTGCTGATGTGGCGTTAAGCACCAATAATTAATAATAATTATTAACCGGGTGCCGTTTAAGCAAATATTTATTATTCTGTACCGCTTTTTCACTGATTCCAGGCCGCTTCCCTTTTTGTTTTGAAGATTATTCCATCAAAAAAAGGGGTGAGGGTGATTTCTCTTTACCTCTTCTGGCCTTGTATTAAGTGTGTAACTATGAGTGAATTTGTTGTCATCTGTCGATTATTCTGATCTTATGTACAGCTTGTTACATTATATACGCATGTGATTGTGGGCATTAGTCTCTCACTCTCGGACATGCTTTTCCTAACTTTAAGTGTCTTATTCTGGACTAGCCTTAAAAGTGGGGGCTTGTTACACCCAATTAGCGTAATCATTTATGCTAAGTAATAGGAAATTACTTCGATATTGCTCCTTATTTCAGTGGTATGTCTTCTCTATTGTTGTGTAGAGAGACATATGTAATTCCTTAAAATTTTAATCTTCTTTTCACCTTGGGAGTTCAAATGCAGTCTAAGGAGCTGTATTTTGGTCTGCTAATTCTTTTAAGTCCTAGGCCCTCTGCCTTTTTACGATTCAGCTAAGTCTGGGCCATTGGTTTCAGTATAAAAATATGATAAATTTAAAGTAATTTGTATATTTTTTATACTTAACAATGGCCCAGACGAGGATGGCCCTCCCATGAGTTACAACATTAGTAGGCACAACTAGGAAGAATGATGTTTGCACCAATTCCGGTCTGTTCTTGGGTACTGCGCATGTGCAAGTACTAAAAGTATGGAAGGTCAGATAGGACTTTTAATTTTCGGTATTGTATGCAAATTTAGGGGATGGGTGGGGGGGGGGGAGGTCAAAATTTGTGTTTGGCCCTTAATAATATTGAGGTGATATCCTGAACAGCATGCCCATCGCCAGGGCGGCCAAACCTAAAATATGATACCTGGCTAAACCAGATGGAAACAAGTCACTAACTAATGGTTAAAACCTAAAGTATGTGACAGTGTTCCCATTCCGTAATAGTCTGTTCCATTTCACATATCGTTCTGACTCTTTGTAGTATGTTGAATCATGACCACATGGCAAAACAAACAGTTTGAACGATGAGTGAAATGAAATGAGATAAGTTCCTATGCTTCTCATAGAGAAGGACCGAAAACCCTATCATGTAGTTCAGTGGTGTGATCGACCCAAATGCAACTACTTTATTCTAATCCGAAGGTTCCCGAACGATACTCCAGGGAAAAGTACTCATAGTTTGACCCGAATGTTGTTTTTGCTCATAGACTCAATATCATACATTTACCACTTCCAGATACACAATGTGGACTCACTGGACTGTGGATGTAACCAAAAATATGAACTACGATTGGATGGGCAGATATGTTCTTTGAAGGCAAATTGTTGCATTTTTAGAGTATATTCACACACATCATTGAGGTTTTTCCCTTGAGGGATCACATGTTATGGTTTTGTGGAAATTTTTTGAACAGTTTTGGTTTTTCAACTGCTAAATTTGTAAATTATGCAGACAGATGTGACCAATTTGTTAGGTAAAGGGTTAATTTGAAATTAAGGATAAAATGGATGACATAAAGAATTGTATCTTGCACTGGAGAACCAGTGTCTAAAAATAGAATAAAAATCAAATGTTTTCTTTTTAAATTGCATATCACCAATGTTTGATATTTGTTATGGTAGAGCCTTAAGGAAATGCACATCCGATTGGTCCAAAAATTTTGATCCGTCATCCATGGTGCATCATATAGGGTCAGAATGAATAATGTATCAATTTAATAATAATTTATGAATTAATTCTGTCATGATGTTTTGTAAAAGGATTCGACTGAAAATTTAAATCATTATTGTTCAAAGCTTTGTGTAAATATAATTCTGGTGTCAAATTCATATGTTGTTTGGATTTTAATTTACCCTCTACCAAATGTAACGGCAATATCTGACAACCCCAGTAGAATCGCGGGAAGTGAAGTAGTGCTTGTTTCATGTTATAAACAAGCTCTGTTTTACTGATAAAATAGGATCCCAGTGCTTGGGATAGAAGTCTCCTAAAATGGGCAACAGGGTAGAATGATTGAGTAAACTTGACTATCTCCAATTTGCAGTCATGTTTATATTCCTATCCAGGGAAGAACTCCTCTTATCACTGAAACGAGTATAATTTGGGCACCTTTAAACAAATTTTGCCCCTGTAAATTGAATGAATTTTTTCACGAATTATTTCTTGAGTTGAAGTTCGATGCATTTTTCATCACTTTAATCATGGCTGCTTCATAGCAGCCATGACTAGATTTGATGAAAAATATCTTGAAAATACTCAGCAGGTTAAGAGTTAACCATTGTGCGGAAGGGGGCGTGGTGGCATTGTGGTAACCGGTTCTCGTCAGATCACCGAAGTTAAGCAATGTCGAGCCCGGTTAGTCCTTGGATGGGTGACCGTCTGAGCGATCGATTCGGACTCCCGCATTGTGTCCTTGGGCAAGGCACTTAACCCTGATTGTCCACATGGGGGCACGATGACGCCGTGTACTAAGGCATACTACACGTTGATGGTACGCATGTCTTCAACAAATCTAACCCTGCCTGTGCTGCAGTGCGGAGTTACGATGTTGGGGAGCTGGCAGCTGCTTGTCGTTGCTTGGTGGTTCTCTCCAGGTACTCCGGCTTCCTCCACCCGTAAAACTGTCACGATCATGATTAGCCATTGTGCATAAGTATATGACCTTGAACACCAATAAATAAATAAATAAATATAACATTGTGCTGAAATATGTGACCTTTAATAAATATATACATAATATCTGAGGCTGCTATTGAAAAAAATCGCAATTCAAATTGTATTATTTCTTTCCAAAACATAACTTTTGGCCAGCCTATTCCAGCGAAGGGTTATCAACTATGTTTTTCAGGTAAAAAATGAAAATTTATAGCTATTATAGTTGGTTTTAGAAGAATTTCTTTGCTAGCCCTGTTTGGTCATGGGGAACCTCACACTCGATCACAATGTATATGTGACTAATGTCTGTAAGTGAAGCTCCTTTCCTAGCCACAGTGGGCTTGTAGACATGGAATGGAATCATGATCCCTTGAATTATGAATTGAAAGAGTTAATGCCATATTATATAATTTTTCAGGTGCAACACCCATCGGTGGTGTAATGGGTTCACCACAAGCAGGCATGGCAGGTTTTACGCAAGGAATGGCCAGCATGTCTTTGAATCCATCTCAGCAAAATATGATGGGACCAAGGCCAATGATGGGTAAGTTTCATGTTCATTGATGTTTTCTTGATATCATTTTCCCTTTGCCCAGACCAGGGTTCATGCAGGCCTTGTAGTTAGTTTTTCCATAGCCAGCACTAAAAAAATTTCATAGCCGTACGTCAAACTAAACTAAAAACTATGGCATGCATAGGGAAACAAAAGGATGGAGATCTACCTGTACCTTCTCTTGTAAAACCCCAGTATTCTACCTGGTGCAGGGCCATATGAAGGGTGTTTTTGGTACCAGTATACCGGTTTGGGCACCCATACTTCAGGCACCCGTACACATCGTATTCGTGTATAATCTCCATCCCATAGTCTGCTAAAAAGGTTGAAATTCAGCAAAAATTATACATGACTATAACCAACACGAAGCTAATCCCTTGAATCCCGAACTAGGATACTTTAGCTGACTAAAAATACACTTGAAGCAATTGCACTGTGATAAAAAAAATCACACGGAACAGGTATGCGGAAAGCATGTGGAGGCATTACAGTAATTTCAAATTTTGTGTCTTTTAAAAACGTTTTGTTCAGTATGGTAATCCTACTTTCAGTTTCCTTTTCTACCGCCTATGGCCTTTAGTTATGCCTATGGCATATATGGACAGGTGCACGCAAATTATCCTTGGATATGGCCCTACACTGGTCCATGATTAGCAGATTAGTTTAAGTCGTCAAGTTTCTACAGATGTAGCTTTTTAGAATACAGGTATATTTGGTTGTATGCTGTTCAAAATAGAACACAATAGTAGGATGGTGGCTCAAGAATTCTCGTTATGGTCAATGGCAACACAAAATTCTACAATCAAAACTGGCTGAAATTCAGTGCATTTTCAAGCTGAACACCAACATAAAATGTGAATTTCAATAGCCCCCCCCCCCCCACCCCTTTCCCCCCTCCAACCTGCCTAAAAACATGATGTTGACACATGAGAGTATGAATGCAGGGGAAAGAAGGGGGGGGGGGGGGGGGGGAGTGGCTGCCAACCTTGAAAATAGAGATTTAGATTTACAGGATCTAGTAAAATGTCCCTTTTTTGCATAAATGGAAATTTGGACATTATTTTTGTGATAGCATCTGAATACAAGAAAAATCACTTGACATGAACAGCAGGAATGTAAATAATTACATGACTTCATATCTCTGTATTTTTACAATACCCGCAGTATGAATTTGTATCTGTTTGATCTGCACAGCATTATATACTATTTAAAAAAAAGTAAGGGATATCCAAACTGATGTTGATATTTTCAGAAAATAGTATTGGATACGCGTGATTAGACACATCAATATGTCACCAACTTTAGTGTGGATCATGAATGTCAGCAGCTCACGAAAACTTTGTGCAGGTTTTTTGCACAAGTTCCGCTTTAATGTCTGTGAGGTACGTTTTGAAATTTTTATTTGTACTTGACAGGCTTTTTCGGAGGTCTCATCGTTCTTTTCTTGGTATAAACTAGTTCATCAATAGTTTCTGGTCGAAACGTAACTTTTGAGGTATGCGAACACTGACACATGGCGAACATTTATGTGCCGTTGGCATGTTGGAAGCTGGCAACAGACAGACTGCAGTGGCTCAAATTCTCAACGTTACTCAATTGGCGATTAGCAGGTTGTGGTCACGCTAACGTCAGACAGGCGATGTTGATGACAGACATTTGTCAGGTCATCCAAGGGCGACAGCTGCTAACCAGGATCGTTTCATTCGAACCCCAGCATTACGTAACTGCCATAGAAATGCCTCAGAAATTGGACAGCAGCTGAGGTGCGAGTCAGTGGTCAGACTATCCGAAATCGCCTACACAGCTGGAATTTGTACACTCGACAACCTCGAATAATTCCACGTTTGACTGAACGTCACATCAAAGCAAGGTGTAATTGGTGTGGAGCACAACAGCGCTGGGACAATCGTCGGATCATTGTCATGTTTTCCAATGAATTGAGGTTCACTCTCGACTGTCATGACAGGTGAAACACTGTGGCGGTTGTGAAATGAAAGATACCATGACGTAACCATTAGGCAGCACGATCGTTTTGGTGGTGGATCGGTTATGGTGTGGGGAGACATAACCATGACAAGCACAACAGCACTGCATGTCATCCAAGGGCATTTCACAGGGCAGTACTACCGTGACATGTTAGTATCTCATGTGGTGCCATTTGCGCGATGTCGCGGCTGTCGATTCATTTTCCAAGATGACAATGCAAGAGCACACAGGGCCTGTGCTGCTACAGAATTCCTCCAGGAGCAGAACATCACTGCACTGCCTTGGCCAGCACTAAGTCTAGACCTTTCACCAATCAAGCACGTCTGGGATATGCTTGGCAGGCACCTACGACATGTCCAGGAACTCGCAGCTGCACTGCAGAAAAAATGGAATAACATCAGTCAAGCTGAAATTGGACGTTTGGTGAGGAATATGCCATGTCGGATCTGCGCTTGTCTCACGAACTGAGAAGGATTTACAAGGTATTGAGGTCTTGGACTGAATGTGGTAAATTCTCTGACCGTCCATGTCTTCTACAGCTCAGTGCGTGGATTGTGTTCTTGTCAGACACCCAACTGTTGCTGAAATCGTTCACCAGATGTCACAGTGCAATGCCTCAACTGTCATTTTGATGAAAATATAAATATATTTCTTCATATATCTCACTTTTATCAAATATCCCCTACTTTTTTTAATAGTATACTAAAGAAAACAAAAATGCATTAAAATTTACATAGATGAGATTTTTTGCTCAACTTGCACAGGTCGCATTTATGATTGGAAACTTGGTATGTTTGTTTGGGGTGACCCCTAGATGGGAGGAGCTTTCGATTTTTTTCCATTTCTGTCAAAAAATGTTGCCGCTGGCAAGGACCTTTGAACATAGTTTAGTCAGGCCTCAATTTATTCCTCTGGCACGCCCTTCAGGGCATATTTATGAACAGATTGCTTTGAAACTTGGTATGTGTGTTTGGGGTGACCTCTAGATGGAAGCTATTGATTTTCTTCCATTTCCAAAAAAAATTATTGTTGTTAGCGTCAACTTTTGAACTAAGTACACTTGTGCAGCAACTTATCCCTTTTTGTCTCTCCACTGGGCATATTTACGAATTTCCGAAAAAAAAAAAAAAAAATTTGCCTCTAGCAATTATCTTCAAACTTATGGATTTGTGCATTAACATTTTCCTTTGGCACGCCTCAGAAGGCGCATTCATTATCAGGTTGTTTTGAAACTTAGTATGCTTATTCAGGGTGATCAAGTTAGGAGCTATTGATTTTCTTTTCATTTCCATCAAAAACTGTTTCCGTTAGCAACAACCTTTGAATTTATTGCATTTGTGCATCAACATTCTTCTTTGACATGGCCTGCAGGGCACATTTATCAAAGGATTGTTTTGAACTTGGTGAACTCATTAGGCGAGACCCCTAGATAAGATCTATCTATTAGCATTCATTTCTGTGGAAACAGTTGTTGTTTACAATGACTTTTAAACTTACTGCATTTGTGTATCAGAATTTGCATTTAAAAATGCATGGATTGCTCTGACATTGTGCACACACAATACTGTTATGTTGGAAGTTTCACCAAATAACTTTGGATCCAATGATCTTCAATTTTGCCATTTCACTTATAACTTACCAAGTTCAAGTTTGTCAAGTTGAGCTCCCTATGGCAACCTAAATTTTGACTTGGTGCAATATGGGGAAATTCCTTTAAAAATCTTCTTAAGATCCACCTGTCAGAATCTTTTGATATTTAATATTCAGCCACCGTAGGAGACTCGGATTCCAGTTTTTTTTTTTCAAATCAAATGCCTGGTCATATTTGGGCACCCTAGGGGATCCCAAATTTTAAATTAGTGCAGTATAAAGACTGTTCTTTAAAAAATAATCTTCCTCCCATCCACGAGTCAGATTGGACAGAGCTGGTTGTGGTAAATTGTAGTTAGATGTGAATGTGAGAATATAAGATTAACATTTGCTGAAATTGGGACCAGTAGTCCACCTGAGGCTTGCTTTAGAAGAAAATTTGGAGGGTTTTGAGTGATTTTATGACAAAAATGAACTTTCATCCTGTCGAGGTGGGGGGTGGGGTGGGGGGAATGCACTGGGAGATTTCTTTTTTTCTTTACTTCTAAATGTGTTTTGAAGGTGTTTGAGTGTTTTTACACACACAAAAAAAATTATCCAACAGACCCTAGCTAAAATAGATTAACTATATTAAAATATTAAATGTATTCAAATATGACCCAGTCACCAATGCTTGGGGTGGAAGTCCTCTAAAATGGGCAACGGTTGACTAAACTTAACATTATCTCCATGTAGTGGTCATGATTAGCCATTGTGCAGAAGTAAGTGATCTTAAATACCAATAAATAAATAAATAACCCGTTCTTCAAACAATTTTATCAGTATTATAATTGGTTTCAGTATTTTTAGCTCACGTGACTGCAAGTCAGTGTGGGCTATTGCCATCACTTGGCATCCGTTGTCTGTTAACTTTTGCAAACTTGGCTTCTTCTTCACAGCCATTCAGCCAAATTCAAACATATATTGCATAAATCATCCCTGGAGTATACCCTTTCTATTTTGTTCAAATGAAGCGTCTGCCATCTTCAGGCTCTGGTCAATGATGCCAATGCCTAAAAATCTTTAAACATTTTCTCATGAACCACCAGAGAGATTGCCTCAAATCAAACAGTCAGATTCTTTTGATGCTTGGTATACAACATCTCTACAGGGGTCAGATTGAAGTTTGTTCAAATCTAGACCCTGGGTTAATATTAGGGCTTCTTATGGGAGCCAGAATATTAACTTGGTGCAATATGGGGAGTAATCTTTAAAAATCTTCTTCAGATCCACCAGTCAGATTCTTATGATATTTGGTATGCAGCATCTCTAGAGGGGGTTAGATTCAAGATTGTTTGTTTGGGATCACTGGATTAATATTTTGGCTTTTTATTGGAGCCCAAATTTCAACTTAGTGCAATATGAGAAAATTTCTTTAAAAATCTTTTTTTTCAGACCACTAGTGAGAATCCTTTCATATTTGGTATGTGACATCTCTAGAGGTGTAAGATTTGAATTTGTTCAAATCGAGTCCCTGGGTTAATATTTGGGCTTCCTATAGGAGCCTGATTATTAACTTGGTGCAGTGTGGAGGATATTCTTTAAAAATCTTTTTCTTCAGATTCACCAGTCAGATTCTTTTGATATTTGGTATGCAGCATCTTTAGGGGGTGCTAGATTCAAGTTTGTTCAAATGAGATCCCTGGATGAATATTTGGGCTCTTTATTGGAGCCAAAACTTTAACTTGGTGCAATATGAGAAAATTTTATTAAAAAAATCTTCTTTTTCAGACCCTCTAGCAAGAATCCTTTCATATTTAGTATGTGACATCTCTAGAGGTGTAAGGTTCAACTTTGTTCAAATCGAGTTCCTGGGTTAATATTTGGGTTCCCCAAGGGAGCCCAAATATTTACTTAGTGCAGTATGGGGAATTATCGTTCAAAATCATCTCCTTCAGATCCAGCAGTCAGATTCTTTTGATATTTGGTGTACAACACCTCTAGGAGGGTTAGATTGAAGGTTGTTCAAATCAGGTCCTTGGGTTAATATTTGGGCTTTTTATTGCAATATGAGAAAATTTCTTGAAAATTCTTCTTCTCCAGGTCCACCAATGAGAATCCTTTCATATTTGGTATGTAACATCTCTAGGGGTGTCAAATTCAATATTTTTATACTGTACCAATGACCCAGACATAGCTGGTGCTAACTCTTAAAAAACTAGGGCCAAACACAAATTTTGCCCCCCAATCCCCAAAATTTGCATCTAAAACCAAAAGAAATCATGTCCTGAAGGACCTCCATACTTTGCCCTTACTGCGTATGCGCAGTGTCAAGGACGTTCCGAAATTGGCGCCAATTATCATTCTCTGTTTGGCCCTTCATCAGTCAACATCTCACTGATCTTTGTGCTTGTAAATCTCAGTTTAAAGGATGCCAGACACATAATTATTGGAGAAATGGTGATTCTAAGGAGGATATAGAAGGAGAGGAAAAAGGAGTGACAAAAAATAATCAGGGCTGTACTTAAAATTTTTTATGAAATTATGTTAAGTTGCCTATTTTCGAGGCATGGGCCTGTTGTTGTCATTCTTGCTATCAAGTTGCACTGCTTATTCAGTGTTTCCTCTCCCCTGGACTTCTAAGTCCCCCCTTGCTATTCTCCCATGCTTTTGGCATATTTTTGAGAAAGATCATTTCTAAATTCTTTTGGGAGAGTTAGCTTGGTTACAGAATGAATTCTGTTATTTTCCCCATAGTTACGTTTTCACCCATGGGTGTATAAACGTTGTGTTCTGCATCTACCATCTGATGTTCTGCAGATTCTCCCCTGGGAGTCTCTGTTTTGCATCAGATAGAGTGTAATTTTGATGACTGATTTCGGGCCAGTATTGTCAGTGCCTGGAGTCATGTTTTCTGGTGTTTTTACACTGTTTGTTTACATTGGCAACAGTCTCTTTTGAGGGGGGCTGTTTGTCTTTGGAGTAGTTTATCTCACTATAAGATACATTATTATTATCCGTAAGTGTTGCATTAATTATTTAATATAATTTTAAAATTTTTGACCACACTTAGCCTTGGGATCCATTGGGGCTCAACGTTACTTTTCAGAAACTTGGGCTTCGCTGAAAAAATATTTTTCAAAAATTATTTTGATTTTCAATTGTTTTTTCAATATTAATGGATCATGTTATTATGTATCTTTGTGTTTAGGGGTTTGTGCGAGTACTAGGACTTGTTGACTTTTCACAATGAAAGGATATTGTTCAAATTTTAATAGGAAGAAATCTTCCTCTGACTTTCATGATCATTGTATTAATTGTAGTCAGTGTACTCGCTCTAATCCCTGTTCAATATGTCAATATTGGGATGACAAACATTGGAAACTTGTGTCACGATATGTTGTTAGTGGAGAAAGGGCTATGCCGGCTCTTTCTCTGCAGGGTCACTCTACTCTATCAGTTTCTATTTCAGAGGAACAAGAACAGGGTGATGTTTCCATGTTATCTTCCGCAAGTGCGCTTCCGTCGTCACAAATGAATACAGAGCTAGCGGCAAAAGTGCTCATGGAGATAAGACAAATGTTGTCCGCTAGCTCGCCCGGTGTAGCGTCCATTCGCCGAATGGTTCGGCAGCCGGGTTCGTCCGATGCGGTCCAGGAGGAAATGTTGGGTGATGCGAGCACTATAAACATTCAACGTGCACACCCAGTGACGGCGGATAGTAGGAGAGATCGGAGGAAGCTTTCGAGTCCGGTTCCTAGCTCGTCCAGGTCCAGCCGGGCCGCGAGCGAGAGAGGCCCCTCTCTCGTACAACAACATCTGGGACCAGATGTTGTGGTACAAAATGTGTCGCAAGCGGAGCACACGTCCGTTGCGCGGGACGCTCCGTTGTATAGGCAGTCCGCTGAGACTGCTCAGGCTTCTTCCTCTCACCAGCGCACACGACCGCATCTTGGCTACGTGACCGCCGATATTTTACCAGCTTCGCCGATCAGGGATTCTTCGGCGACCAGGTCACGCCATCCGGTAGCCAGGGACACGAGGCCGGTGGACTCCGGACTTTCGCATAGGAAGAGTATGCGGGAGTCACCAGATGCGGAGCTGCCCTTGGCGAAGCAGCGAAAGACTGCTCCTCCGCAGGCCTCGATGTCGGACGTGCTTGTTCAAATAGCACAACTTATCGCAGCATCCCAGCAACCGACAGAAATGGTGTCGGATCGGGAATTATCCGACGACGCTGGGTCGGTACACTCCACCGAAGCATCGGGTGCGGACGACCGGGAGCATCATGAGGTCTGACCGGATGGTGAAAGGGATACGGATGACTTGGAGCCATCCCTTTCGGAACAACATAAAGCTGCCGTGGACTTCATCCGGCACTTTCTTCCTCAAGTTGTTCCGTCGGGCCAGACTGCTGCGGTTCCGGACAAGAGAATTATAGCGTCATTGGACACTGATTTCTTTGAGCGGTTCAGGGACATCGCTCCCGAGTTTCCGTCTCAGTCCAATAATGTCACAAGAACATTTGAATTATTGAACGACGCTATATTCAAACTTGCTTCCAAAACAGGAAAAGCGTGTTTCTTGTCCGCCTATACTCTCAACCTGCCTTTCATTAATGCAAGGAATAAATTCGATAAGGCAGGACAGGGTATCCCGAGAGTTCCTCTGTGTATGGACGACGAGGCGGAAGACTTAGAATTATCATTACCGTCGTCTGCGTCTATTCCAACTGCGGTGTTGGAGACGACTATTTCGTCTAACAGAGCCAGTTTAGATGCTTTATCTTACGCAGACCACCTTACTAAGGCGTTATCACTGCGTCTTCAAGGGAAAGAATTCCAGGATATACAATCCTCTTTAAGACTTCTTTCAAGGGCAGTAGCTTATTCCACATGTAATTCCGCCCTTTCAGTGGCAAACCTGGAGTTGGTTAGACGTGACGCAGCCCTAGCTACATCCACACTCGTGGATAGTAAGGTGAAGAACTCTCTCAGAGTCGCTTCGGTCTCCAGAGAACTTCTCTTCGATGGCAAGCTTTCTGCAATTTACGATGAAATTACTAAGAAAGCTTCGGATTCTCTGCTGTTTAAATCTGCTTCGAAGAAGTCGGACACGGCAGATAAGAGTAAGACAGGCACTTCTGGGTCTAATGCACCCAAGAGAGGTTCCTATAGAGGTTCCGGTGCGTCCTCTTGGTCTTATTCAAGAGACCGTCAAGGCAGCGACTCACGTGCGGGACGTCCTTCGGGCCGGGACAACCGGTCGGACGCCCCGAGGTCGACGGGACGAGGTGCGGGTCGCGGAGGACGTGGTTTCTCCTACCGCAGGCCTCACAGGTCCAGGAGGTGATGGCTTCAACCTCTATCGCATGCCGGTTGGCGGAAGGTTGTCGAGTTTTTCACAAGAGTGGGTGTCGATTACGGACGACCCTTGGGTGAGAGGGGTGATTTCGGAAGGTCTAAAGATATCCTTCAAACGAAAGCCTCCATTAACTCGAAGTCCAAAATGGACTCAACTTCCGTCAAATCCGCAGAAAAGAGACGCTCTGTTATCAGAGGTGCAGTCTCTTTTAAGGAAGTCTGCGGTAGAGGTCGTAGAAAACTAGGAGACACCGGGATTCTACAGCCATCTGTTTCTGGTTCCGAAACCAGACGGCTCGTTCCGTCCAGTCATAGATTTGAGCCGGATAAACAAGATGATCGTCGCTCCGAAGTTTTATATGGAGACGATTCGATCGGTCAGAGCGAGTATTCGGGTGAACGATTATGCAACAAGCATAGATCTCAAAGATGCATACTTTCACGTCATGGTACATCTGACATTCAGAAAGTATCTACGCTTCGCAGTCCTAGGGGTGGTGTATCAATTCCGGGCGATGTGCTTCGGATTGAATCTAGCACCCTGGGCTTTCACTCGAGTAATGATATATTTCCGAGCTCATTCGTCTGCGGTAACGTTGGCCTACCTGGACGACATTCTTCAGAGGTACGGCAACGAGTTAACGCTTCAGAACGATGTGCAGAATCTGCTTCTATTGCTCCGACGTCTCGGTTTTATAATAAATGAGGAGAATTCGGATCTGGTGCCGTCCAAGTCATTCACACATCTGGGAATGAGCTTCGAGACGCACAACAATCTCGTTCGTCTCCCGTTAACCAGAGCGAAATTAGTCAGTTGTTACGCTCGCTATTGTCTGCACGCAAAGTCACAACAAGGGAGTTCATGAGACTGATAGGTCTGTGCGCTCCGGAGCCGCTGCGGATCTTATTCCGATGGGGCGGTTAAGCATGCGTCCTCTCCAAATTTTCTTGACTCAGAATTGGAGTGTGAAAATTCATTCGCTCGACATAGACGTTCTCTTGTCAGATCAAGTGAAACGAGAGATTCAGACTTGGGCAAACATTCAGTGGTTAACTCAGGGAGTTCCGCTGCAGTTGCCGGATCTGAGTTTTACCATTATGACGGATGCCAGTCAAACAGGTTGGGGTGCATCATTGATCCCAACGGATTCGAGATGCCAGGGTCTTTGGGATCCGCAATTCCTGGGCAAGCACATAAACATCAAGGAAATGATGTCAATTTGGCTTGCGTTACGTCCTTGGATGGACATTATTCACAATGCTCATGTCCAAATCCTATCCGACAATACGACAGTAGTGGCGTATATACGGAATCAGGGAGGCACTCATTCAATTCTGTTGTTCAATCTAATGGAAAGAATCCTTCTGTTTGCTCTAGAACATCAAGTTCTACTCTCGGTCTGTCATATACCGGGTCGTCTGAACGTACTAGCAGACTCCCTTTCACGAAAGGGTCGCTTGTTGCCGTCGGAGTGGACTCTCAACCAACAAGTATTCAATCAGATTTGCTACCAATGGGAACGGCCAATGATAGACTTATTTGCGACACATCTCAACAATCAGTTGCAGACGTATGTGTCTCCGTGTCCGGATCCAAGAGCATTTGCAGTAGACGCTCTGTCGATCCCTTGGGTCGGAATGATAGGATATGCGTATCCTCCAGCGCCGTTAATTCAGCAAGTATTGCTAAAGATAAAACAATCTCAATGCAAGATTCTGTTGGTAGCATCTTTGTCTCCACAGAGACCGTGGATAAATCTACTCAGGTGTCTGTTGTGGGACCTACTGCGAAAGCTTCCTCCACGGTAGGATCTTCTTTCGCAGGGGAAATCACGTCAACTCCATCACAACCCGCAAGGTCTCAACCTTCACGTTTTTCCGTTGTGCGGTCCTTCTTGCATGGCAAGCACTTTACAGGACGAGCAGTGGACGCGATTTCTAACTGTAGGAGGACCTCCTCTTCACTAAACTATGCAGCTAAGTGGAAGGTTTTTCGTCGTTGGTGTAGGGATCATTCTGTGGATCTTTTTGATCCCTCCATACCAGACATTGCAAACTTTCTAGTATACTTGTGTGACGAAATCAAACTGCAGCCTGTTACTATTAAGGGTTATAGGTCTATGTTATCTGATACCTATGCACATCATGATAGTTTACAAATTGGATCTAATGTCTCTTTATCTAAGTTAGTTAGAAACTTCTCGATAAATAGACCCAGAACTCTTAGGTTAATTCCTAAGTGGAATTTAGCTTGGGTTCTTCTTAAACTGAAGGAAAAGCCATTTGAACCTCTTGGGACAGTCGATTTCAAATTCTTGTCTTATAAGACAGCTTTTCTCTTAGCTTTCTCTTCTGCTAGAAGAGTCAGTGAGCTTCATGCACTGTCGGTGGATGATTCTCACTATCGTAGTGTCGGGAACACTATCGCCTTCACTACTAATGTGGGATTTTTAGCTAAGAATCAGGCTCCTAATAAATATCCGGAATCTATTGTTATTAAGGCTCTTCCGTCTTCAGACGGGCGTAGGCCTTTACTCTGTCCTGTTAGAGCGTTACGTATCTAAAAACAGAGATCTCAGTTTATCAGAAAGGGACGAAAACATTTCTTTCTGTCTCTGATGCCTAATAGAAAGGACATTTCGGTCCATTCGATTGCTAGATGGATTCATTTAACTATCCGTACTGCTTATGAAAATTTATCTTCTCACCAGTCTGTGCTTAAGATTTCAGCTCATGAAGTAAGAGCTCTTTCTACATCTTGGGCTTACGCTAATAGTATTGCTATTACAGATTTAATGAAGGCTGCTTATTGGTCTCAGCCATCCACATTCACGAATTTTTATCTCAGAAATATTGAGTCCATTTCTGGAGACCTGCATTGTTTAGGTCCGTTATCTGTTGCCCAGAATGTCGTCCACTAAACAGTTGCAACCATAGTTATGCAGGCTTTCTGTTCCGGCAGTGACTCCGTCCGGCTGCCCTCTTCGCTCTGGGCTATTTGACCCAGGGCAAGGGGAGGGGGGGGGGGAGGGTGTTCCCTTAGGTCACCTGCTTTATAGTGAAAAGCAAGGGAATGCCTCCTCCGAAGTCAGTATTTCTGAGTCGTTTCCGGGATGGTTTTAAAGTGTAATATTAATGTTAAAAATTCATTTATGTCATATTTTTAAAGTGTAGCTCGGTGTGAAGCATTTGTATATGTCAAGTGTCAAACGGGCATTAATATCCAATCCTCAGACACTTTTAAAGAATATAAAGAGTCTCAATTCTCTGGACTAACTTTATTTATTGGCTTACTTTAAAAATAATTAGTATAAAGGGTTATGCTGGATGTTAATAGAGAACATGAATGTTATTGTGCTCAATTATGAAGGGTATTGTATCTTTCTAATTTAACATAAAATAAGAAAGATACATGTAAAGCCTAATACTCCTTTTCTCCTTGAGGGGTTGACTCTATATTATATAGTTGAGCTTATTGGATTTTCCTCTATGTTCTAGGCCCTCCAGCCTTTTTACTATTCAGCTATGTCTGGGTCATTGGTACAGTATAAAAATGTTAAAAAATTTATAATAATTTATATATTTTTTATACTTACCAATGACCCAGACGGGGATGGCCCTCCCAGGAGTTGGGAACTCATACCTCCCCGCTGAGTACATAGCGCTGACCAGGCACTGCTTGTAAGAATGATAATTGGTGCCAATTTCGGAATGTCCTTGACACTGCGCATCCGCAGTAAGGGCAAAGTATGGAGGTCCTTTAGGACATGATTTCTTTTGGTTTTAGATGCAAATTTTGGGGATTGGGGGGCAAAATTTGTGTTTGGCCCTAGTTTTTTAAGAGTTAGCACCAGCTATGTCTGGGTCATTGGTAAGTATAAAAAATATATAAATTACTATAAATTTTTTAACTTTTGTTCAAATCGAGTCATTTTTTTCTTGTCCTTTTTATATATATTTTTTTTCTGTTGGGGGGGGGGGGGGGGGGATGGGGGCTAGAGAGAACCACAGTAGCAGAAAACAAAACAAAAATTTTGTTCGGTTGTTTTTATTTATCTGAACTTTGGCGAAGCCAAATTTGAGCTTATGCCATGGCCAATCGTCCATCTGTCCGCCAACAATTCAATACGGCTCGGGCTAGAGGCCGTATTTATGAACCGATCTTTACGAAACTTCTTGGGTACCTTTGCTATGACCGTGGGACGAGAACGAATGTTTTGGGGTCCGATCCGAAATTCAAGTTGGCCGCTGGCGGCCATTTTGTACAGACTTGGGTGAAATCAGATTTTTGCGCAGAACTTCCATATGAAAGCGCTGATTTGAATAATTTTTTGTGTAAATGTTTAGTACCATGGGATACATCACATATAATACGTTTTTTTTTCTCGTACGTAAATTATGCAAATTATACTAACTTTGATGTATTTAGTGTTACTTTCAGCACTGTTAGTGCAAATGCCAATACGGCTCGGGCTAGAGGCCATATTTATAAACCGATCTTACGAAACTTCTTGGGTACCTTTGGTATCACCGTGGGACAAGAACGAGTGTTTTTGAGTGCGGTCCGAAATTCAAGATGGCCGATGGCAGCCATTTGTACAAAATTAGGTGCAATCAGATTTTTGCACAGAACTTCCATATGAAAGCGCTGATTTGAAAAATGTTTTGTGTGAATGTTTAGTACCATTGAATACATCACATATGATACAAGTTTTTTTCTCGTGCAGAAATTATGCAAATTAGATGAACTTTGATTTTTTCAGTGTTGCTTACACACAGTAAGTACACATGTCAATACGGCTCGGGCTAGAGGCTGTATTTATCAATCAATCTTCACGAAACTTCTTGGGTACCTCTGTTATCACCTTGGGACAAGAACGAGTGTTTCTGAGTGCGGTCCAAAATTCAAGATGGCTGCCAGTGGCCATTTTGTACCGAAATTAGGTCTAATCAGTTTTTTTGTACACACTTTCTATACGGCTCAGGCTAGAGGCTGTATTTATGAACCAATCTTTACGAAACTTCTTGGGTACCTTTGTTATCACCATGGGATGAGAACGAGTGTTTTGGAGTGTGGTTGGAAATTCAAGATGGCCACTTGCAGCCATTTTGTACCAAAATTAGTGCAATCAGTCTTTTGTACAGAAGTTCTGTATGAAAGTTCGGATTTGAATAAATTTTTGTATGAATGTTTAGTAACATGGAATACATCACATATAGTACAGGTTTTTCTCTCGTGCAGAAATTATGCAAATTAGATGAATTTTGATTTAATCAGTGCTACTTATACACTGTGAGTGCACATGTCAATACGGCTCCGGCTAGAGGCTATATTTATCAACCGATCTTCACGAAACTTCTTGGGTACCTTTTTTATCACGTTGGGACGAGAACGAGTGTTTCTGGGTGCGGTCCAAAATTCATGATGGCTGCCCAAAATTCATGATGGCTGCCAGTGGCCATTTTGTACCGAAATTAGGTCCAATCAGTTTTTTGTCACAACTTCTATACAGCTCGTATTTATGAACTGATCTTCACAAAACTTCTTGGGTACCTTTGTTTTCACCTTGGGACAGGAACGAGTGTGTTTTGGGGTGCCTTTGTTATCATTGTGCTATGAGAACAAATATTTTGGGGTTCAGTCAGACCCACTCTGGGACTCAAAGATTTCTTTTCTAGTTTAGCATCTGACTGTCACCTACCTTTACAATACTTTACCTATACATTTGTTACAGGCTATGCTCAGTATTTATGTGCACACCTTTTCAATACTTTATATGTACCTTTGTTATCAGGTCATTACCTAGATGTTTGTCATTGCTGTGTCACATACTATACATGTACATGTCTTGACAAGTTGAGCTACAGTGTCATTGACACTTTCATTATTTCTTTAAATTTGCATGAAAACATTCTTTCAAACAAATTTCCTGAAAATTTGAAGAAATACAAGGTCGTCTATAGCTTTATTTGAATATATTATCATTTATTTTTGCACGAAATGCTTTTCCTTTTGTACAAAAACAATTTATTCTGTCTTTTTTTTTTATAAGACTTGAATTTCATGTCTAAATTTTGTTATTTTTTTTTTAAATTTCTGCTTTAAATTTCTGCTCCTGAAACTTAGTTTATGTCAGCTCAGTGGTACAAGATCATTGAGCTTTTTCCAATAAGATGTCATAACTTATATTTTGGAAACAAAAAATTAAGATATTGTGATCATGAGTTGTGTTATGTAAATGGTTATCCCTTCACCCAGTGCTCACAATATTAAAATTTGTCATTTTAATTTTTTCTTCTTCACAGTTTTTCTCAACATTCAACAGGACCAGATCATCCCCCCCCCCCCCCCCCCCCCCCCCCCCCCCCCCCATCTCTGTGAGAGGATGTGGTTGATTCGTTATGTAAAAGGTTAACTGTTAGAGTGCTAATTTATTTTATTATCTGCACGTCTTTGCCATGTTACAATTTCTTGGAGAGTGCTCCAATAAATTGTAACAAGGCCAACCCTTACAGACTAATTAATTTCACTTCAAAGACAATACAGAGTGCATCCACTGGATATGAGCCTTCAGGTTGTGGTACTTGCTCTTCAGAATAAAGCCAGATATGGGCTTCCAGCACTACCAGTTAAGCAGATTGTTGTAAAGACTTATTGTGATTGTTTTTCTCATGATAGGAACGCCAGTAGGAATGCAGCAACCACAACCTGGAATGCAGAATCCTCAAACTGGTGTACAGCAACCACAGACAGGTATGGGTATGATGAGTGGCGTACCAAACATGGGAATGTACAATACAATGTCAATGCAGAACAACACAGCAGCAACCGCAGCATTCCAACAAAGGACAGACAGTGCGTTCTCAGGTTTAGGGCAGCTGAAATAATGAATGAAACCAAAAATTAGGAGATTCTATTTATAAATTATAACATTGTTACGTCCGGTTTATAGGTTTTATCATGTTACATTTTCTTGAAAGAATGTTAAGGGTACGAATTGGAGAGTTACCCAACAGGTGGCTATAGAAACAGATACTTCTGCTGGTTTGTTGACGCACAACCTCACAGTACAGTGAACTGTATCTTGAGATATCTTTATCGGAACATTAAGAAGAATTGCTCAACTTAACATGTTGTGTTACCTAAACAAGTGATATATTATCAGCAGGAAAATCCCACTCTTCACATTTTGTTTGCTTTGTAATAGCTGGAACCTTAGATCATTTCCTGGAAAGAGTTGACCAGAGGTAACAGGATGCAGTATTCAATCTTTCACTTTCACATAAGTTGCCCAATAAGAATGATGTGATGAAAATAGGGTTTCTGCAAGACAAAAACAAATGTGGTCAGTTAGACTAATGTTCCAACAGGAGGACTACGCAATAAATAGAGGGTTGCCATTGAGTCCCAGTTTGATATGAAATTTCTGAATGAAATTCACAAAAATCAATCTGAGCCAAAGGTTACTGAAGCCCAGATCGATTTTAAGGGACAAGGTCCAGAAATTTCTTTTCAAATCATGATGAATCAGTTTTTTTATCACATAATTTGTAATTTAATCCACGTAACATCCAAAACAACCAGTTCTATTCTCAAAAGTAACCAAATTTTATTATTTTTTTCTATTTATGTCTCAACAACATCTTAGTTTATGATCCCTAATTGGAACAAGCTCAAACTCCTAATGAGGGGTCATGTGGTATGTTTTCAACGCAAAAAAGAAAATTCATGACAGAGATACTACTAGCAATTCCAGTACTTCTACTAGTCAGGAGAAAGTACTGGAATCTGATAAGTACTTTCTCCTGACTAGTAGAAAGTACTGGAATCTGACAATGAACTGTTCCTTAATAGAAATGCACATGTACCTATAATCATATGTCATTCCTTGAAATCCTAAAGCTACAAACTGATGGGGTGCATGATCAGAGAGGGGAATTAGTCCAGTGAATGGGCCTAATTGGATATCCTATGAAAATATAAGCGCAGGTCACTGGCTAAATATATGCATATGTCAGTTTTGTCAAAAATGGATGGTCATGATTTGATTTATTCTAAAGCGGAGGCAGATCTGATGGCCCGGATTATTCGGGGAGTTTTTTGCATTAAGCTGATGGTATGCTGACAACATAGCTCATCTCATGGCCATCATGTAAGATGATCAAAGATTCACCAAACACAACTTGTGGATGATACCTGTATTATTTTTTCTAACTAATTGAAAAATTCCCAATTTCTTGCTTCCAAAATATTACTTATGACCCATTGCTGGAACAGTCTAGATGACCTCATTCCAGATTAGGCATCATAAGCTATGTTCTGAAAATAAAAATAAAAAAGTGAAAAAAATTGATAGATTATTTTTGTTCTCAGCCCAAGTCTGATTCTCTCCTTCACAGGAAACTGCTCTGACTGCAGTTTTGCCTGATAGCACTTGCAGATTGTACTTATAATGTAAATTCAAGCTTACCTAGAGAGGGGCACCTGTTCTGTTGCTGTAAAAAATTATCAAAGTTGGAATTGGACCCTATAAGGTTGATTGATATTCTTTGGCCACAAAAAAAAAACAAGTTTCATCAGTGGGACTGAACGTTAAAGTTATCTAAAGACCGAAGGGTTAAGAGAAAAACCTGTGAACTGGAAGATACATTCACAGATATGAAAATTCACGCCATTGATAATTATTAAGTTGGTGCAAAATAGAACAATGTTTTTTTTTTTCTAGTATTAAAATCTCTATTTAAAGTAGTCATCCATTTATCAGATAACTATTTTTATATACATGTGTATTATGTGTATATGTTGGTAACAAGAAAGTAAATTATATGATCTATGTTTTATTGGGAATATGTTTAAAACAGTGGTATTTTATGGTATTCATCGTATGTTTAAATTTTGTGTTTTGTCAGAAATTATCAAATGGTAGTGTGATTAATGTATATCCATTAAACTTTTTCAGAGAATGATTTAGAACCCTCTTGAAATTTCACAGATACAAGATTCACTCCAAAGAAAAAATGTATATTGTTTTGGGTACTGAAAAATATTCGTCTTTTTTTGTTTGTTTTTTTTTTAAACTGATAACCTATTTTTTCCTTTTTTTTTATCAAATGTTGGTGCTTCACCTTACAAAACTGCATTATTCTTCACAGTAGGAACCCTGGGAAGTGGAATCATACTTGTTTTACTGTGGTAAACAGGACCGGAACCAATACATGGAGTGGAGTCTCTAAAGTGGGCAGCATAGGTATAGACGATTGGCTAAACTTGACTTCATCCATATGATGTAGCCAAAGGTGTAGAAAGTGAGCTTAAACATAATAAATTAATTACATTATCCTAGCCGTATACATCTATAATGAAGAAGAATACTTTTTATCTATTTTACCTGCAGAGGACCAAGTATATTACACGATATTTTTGACACATGAACAACTTAGTCCAGTGAATTTGCTTAGGCCCATGGGCAAGTCGGTCTATATTAACCCTTTACCCAGCTTATCAGCCGCATCCGCCCACGTAATATGCAAATTCAGCGGTTGAAAAAAAATTATTTTTCTACAAATTTCAACAAAACCATATCATGTGACCCCTCGTTGGAACTTGCTCGTTGAGCTTGTTCCATGGAGGGGTCACATGATATGGTTTTGTTGAAATTTTTTGAAAAATTAAAAAAAATGATATTTAAAATAATAAATTTTGATATCGTCTGCATTGGGTAAAGGGTGAACAGTGTGAGAACTTGACATTTGGACAAAGGCTTCACGTTTGAGCTCATATTATATAATTTAAAAAAAAATTAGCTAAACATAGAATTGGGCTTTTAGGCATTAAATCACTCCTGGATATATATACTTGTGAGAAACCCAGGAAGTGGAGCAGTGCTTGGTTACATTAGTAAACAAGTTTGGTTTTACTAGTAAAATAGGACCTGGTTACCATAGCATGGCATCGGAGGCCTCTGAAGTGGGCAGCATGCATAGAAACAATTGGCAAAACTTGACATCATACTTGTGTTGTTGCCATGATGTAGCTATAGATGCTGAAAGTGACCTACAACACCAATAAATAAATATTCATGGGTATGTTCTATTACCAGTCTTGTTTATTGCTTAACCTGAGGAGTAATCAAAGCATGGCTTCTGTAAAGAGAAACTGTGCACTTTTCCATTCGGCCACCTCTCTTGGCAAAAGATGACGCAGAAAAGTTTTAACTACCTCTTACACAAAGATAGGCATTGCAAGTTTTCTGTTATTTTAAAGTATGAATATTTGTACTGCTTGCTTGAAGTGCAGCAGGTGATGGTGGAATAGATATAGGGGGGTGGTCCACTGTATGCCCACCCCACCAATGATTTCATCCAAATTGGGAGGCAAATTTTATCACTCACATGATTAGGGCTGTAGCAACAATCAGTTTTCATGTTCAACTGATCCTCACCATTAATTGTTGGTTAGTTGATTAATAGGGGGCTCAGTGGTTACGGCATTGTAGTTCAGAGCGAAAAATCTGGGATTCTATGCCCGCCTGGGGTAACCGCATTGTGTCCTTGGACAAGGCACTTAATCCTGATTGCCCACATGGGGACAATGTGGCACTGTATACTAAGGTGTACTGCACGTCGATGATGCACTTGTCTGCAACCACCGCTAACCCTGCTTGTGCAGCGTTAGTATGTTGGGGAGTCTGAAAGTAACTCGCTGCTTCTTGGTAGTTCTCTCTAGGTTCTCTGACTTTCTCCACCAATAAACTTGTTCAACACGAGGTGACCCTGGTTGTCGAGAGAAAGTGTTGTTAAACCCCTATAAATAAATGAATGAATAAAAGATTGATTAATAGTCATTTCCTGTAAATTCAACAAATAATCTCTAATATATTTACAAATTGCAAACTGACAATGCATGAATGTTTACACTTCTATATTGAATAAAATGGAAAAACCAAAGTATCTTTGATTATTCTGAAGAATTTAATCAGGAGACTGCCTGTTTGTGCGAATGTTTCATTTCTATAACTGATTTCAACCCCTGTGGGAACCCAGGAAAAGAAGCAGTAAGTGTTTACTGTGGTAAACCAGCTCTGTTTTACTGTAAAATAGGATCTTGTCACCAATGCTTGGGATGGAAGTCCTCTAAAATGGGAAATTTGGGTATAAACAATTGACTAAACTTTACTTTATCTCCATTTGTGGGCACCATCAGCCATTGTTCAGAAACATGACCTTAAATACCAATAAATAATAATAACTAATTTCTAGAAATTTCAAACAAAAACCTCCCTCCATTCCCACACATGTTAAAACTTAGTACTGCAAGTAACCTAATCGTTTTAGTCCTGTGACAACTTTCTCACTTTTGCGGTTCAGATAGTGTTCCAGCAGTGGGATCTTTTCAGTTTACAAGACCGAAGATTCTAATTACTTTTCAGTCTGCAATAGCTTCATAAACCACAAATTATTCAAATTATATACAATTTGAATGATACTCTTTGGTGCTGATTAACAGAGTGTTGGTTTCCAAAGACGAGAAATACCATCGTAATAACTATCTCTTCTTTGCATTGTTAATTTCAGATGGAATTTTATGCTAACCCCCACCTTCCCCCATTCACAGGTACACCCAGACAAATCTGTCTATGTTACTCGTAGAAGCTAAGATTCATTTTTTACTCTACTGATCTACTGAGAAATGATTGTGCATATGTACAAGTGTCCACAAGAAAATTGTACTTTCTTTATTTTTTCATTATGAAACCTTGGAGGCCTACTGGTACTTTGAATTTGAAATGGTCATTCAGTTAGCCTATAAGGATGTTTTTTTCATACTTAAACAGAGATAAGACAAATGGAGGAACTGAATGCCTGGTTTACTGTATAGTACCTTTCAAGTGTAACATGGTAGGATTTTTGGAATCTTGTGTTGTATTTCATTAATGAAATTAATTGTTTCACTGCCATGAACTATTTTGATGGTAATAACTTGACAAATGCTGTTATATGACATTCTGTTGGAATGGGCCCTATCTGCTTTGTCAACAGTGTGTCACACTGTTGACAGAGCAGATAGGGCCCATATACCAGTTTTAATCTCTTACCTAAAGCAATGGTTATAAATGCCCAGCCCTATTCACAAAAAATTTCATTGCAGATTTTATTATCCCCCGCCAACGAAGTTGGAAGGGAATATTGAAATAGTGTTTATCTGTCCGTCCTTCCATCACAAACTTTGTCCGCTTAACTCCTACAGTTTTCAGTGTATTTTTATGAAACTAGGTCGGAAGTATCAGTATCAAGTGTAGATGTGCATGTGGTCAGGAATTTTTGATGCAGCGAATTTTGCGTGGTTACGGCCTATGGAAATGGCAAAATTTCCATCACAAAGGCTTGTCCGCTTAATATTGGATTTTTACAGAACTTGGTCTAAAGTATCAGTATCATGTGTAGATGGGGATGTGGTCAGGAATTTTCGATGCGAGAAATTTTACATGGTTAAGGCACTTGGTAATAGCAAAATTTCTGTCACAAATGCTTGTCTGCTCCACTCCTTCTGCATTTTTCATTGCATTTTTATGAAATTTGGTGTGGAGTATGAGATTGATGTGTACATGTGCATATGGAAAGGAAGTTACGATTCGAATAATTTTTCCCAAGTTGCAGCCCTTGTTGACTTTGAATTTACCCAAATTGCAGGTTTTTGGAAGATATCTTCAGTTGCGATTAAAGAAATTAAATGATTTATCCCCCTGCCGACGAAGTCTGGCGGAGGATATTGAAATGGTGTTCATCCGTCTGTCCATTTGCCACAAACTTTGTCTGCTTAACTCCTACAGTTTTCAGTGGATTTTTACAAACCTTGGTGTGAAGTATCAGTATCAAGCATAAATGTGCATGTGGTCAGAAATGTTTGATGCTACACATTTTGCGTGGTTATGGCCCTTGGAAATAGCAAAATTTCCATCACAAAGGCTTGTCTGTTTAACTCCTACATTTTTTATTGGATTTTTACGAATCATGGTTTGAAATATCATTATCAAGTGTATATGTGCCTGTGGTCAGGAATTTTCGATGCGATAAATTTTGCATGGTTATTACCCGTGGTAATAGGAAAATGTCCATCACAAATGCTTGTTCGCTTAACTCCTGCATTTTTCTTTGGATGTTTACGAAACTTGGTGTGCAGTATGAGTATGATATCTTCAGAGATATCTTCAGTTACGATTCAGTTACGATTAAAGAAATTAAATTATATTGCTGAGTGACATTATTGGGTAAGAATACATGTCCAGATCGATAATCAGATTATTCCTGTCATAACATAAAAGTCGGTGGGGGATATTTGTTATACAACATCTCTAGGGGGGTCAGATTCAGGTTTGTTCAAATTGAAATCCTGGGCCAAAATTTGGGCTCCTTGTATGAGCCCAAATTTTAACTTACTGAATTATGAGGAAATTTCTTTAAAAATCATCTTCTTCAGATCCACCAGTCAGAATGCTTTCATATTTGGTATACAACATCTCTAGAGGGGTGGGGGGGGGGGGGGGTGGGGTGGGGGGGGGCTGGGGGGGGGGTCAGATTCAAGTTTGTTCAAATCGGGTTCCTGAGTTAGTATTTGGGCTCTCTATTGGAGCCCAAAGTTTAACTTGGTGCAATTTGAGGAAATTTCTTTGAAAATCTTCTTCAGATCGGCTTCAGATCAGCCACTCCGAATCTTTTCATGTTTGGTATACAACATCTATAGAGGGGTCAGATTCAAGTTTGTTCAAATTGAGTCGCTGGGTCAATATTTGGGCTTGAACTTTGTGCAATGCATGGAATATTCTTTAAAAATCTTCTTCAGATTCACCGGTCAGAATCCTCTCATATTTGGTATACATCATCTCTAGGGGGGCCAGATTGAAGTTTGTTCAAATCGCGTTTCTCGGTTAATATTTGGGTTCCCTATGGGAGCCTGAATTTTAACTTAGTGCAATATGAGAAAATTTCTTAAAAAATCTTCTTCTTCAGATCCACCAGTCAGAATGCTTTCATATTTGGTATATAACATATCTAGGTGGGTGGGGGGTCAGATTCAAGTTTGTTCAAATCAGGTCCCTGGGTTAGTATTTGGGCTCTCTATTGGAACCCAAAGTTTAACTTGGTGCAATTTGAAGAAATTTCTTTAAAAATCTTCTTCAAATCTACTAGTCGGAATCCTTGCATATTTGGTATACAGCATCTCTAGTTGGGTCAGATTCAAATTTGTTCAAGTCAGGACCCTGGGTTAATATTTTGGCTTCCTATTTGAGCCCAAAGTTTAACTTAGTGCAATGTGAGGTGATTTCTTTAAAAACCTTCTTCATATCTATCAGTCAGAATTCTTTCCTAATTAGTATATGACCCCTCAAGGGGGATCAGATTCAAGTTTGTTCAATTTGAGTCCTTGGCTTAATATTTGGGCTCTATGGGCAGGGGTGGGGTGGGGAGGGGGGCATGTTACGTTCAGGTTTGTTCAAATCCATTCCTTAGTGTTTTTCCATAAAATTTGCCTCTCATGGCTTCTTTCCTTTGTAGTGTTGATGAACCATGTCTAACTCAATGTGACCCCACATACTTCTTTGAACCACTTTGGCCGGTGAGCGATTAAGGCCCCTTGGGGGCCTCTTGTTTTCAGGCTTGGGGTGGAAGCCCTAAAAATGTGGCTTCATAGATGCAGCTGGTTGGCTACACTTAACTTTATACTTGTGTTACAGACATGGTATAGCCATAAATGTCAAATGACATCTTAAATACATAAAAGTAAATAAATATTGAACTGCTTGATGAACTACTTGCCATAGCCAGGCCAGTATTTTTCATAATGATCTGCTTTTGTTTTTCCGCCCAGTATATTTCTTGTGTAAAAAAATGCTGTCACTTGATCTACAATATATATTAAAAACTTTGGGAATTTGAAAATTGGAATATTCAAATTGTCTTCAGAATGAGTTTCCATGTCATGGAATATTCAAATCGCCTTCCCCAACAGACCCGTCACAGAAAAATTCCAAGAACTGTCAAGTTAAAATCTCCCTGGGACCCCCAGAAGTGGAGCAGTGCTTGTTTACTGTGGTAATAAAGTTTGTCTTTACTGGTAAAATAGTACCCAGTTACTGGGATGGGAGTCTTCTGAAGTGGGCAGCTTTGGAATAAAAAATTGGCTCAACTTGACTTCAAACCTGTGTTGGCGTTATAATATAGCCATAAATTCTGAGAGTGATCTTAAATACCAGTATATATATATATATATCAAATTATGTTTTTGGATCCTTAAATTAATTAATCATGGCATTAAAACAATTAATGTTCCTTGTCATGTGTGAATAAACAGTTCAGATATTTAGTAATTGTTACTTAATTGGTATAAGTTGTTGATTTTTATATTCTTATAATGATGAATTGAAATTTTTATCGTGAATAATTGGTCAGTTTGGTTTATCAACATTCTGTATTTTTAGCTCACCTGAGCAAAGCTCAAAGGAAGCTTTACTGATCACTTTCCCTCCATCGTCCATCGTTAACTTTACATTATCGACTTCTTCTCACAAACTACTCAACCTAATTGAACCAAATCTGGTGTGCATGTTCCCTATCGTATGTCAATTCAAGTTTGTTCAAATCAAGTTGACCCACCCCTTGGTAGGGCCACACCCAAAAAAGGGAGCCTAAATCTTAAAAAGTTTTCTCATGAACCAGCAGTAGCAGAGACTTGATATTAGGTTTACAGCTTCCTTTTGAGGTGTGGACTCTGATTTGTTCAAGAGAAGTTCTAGGGGCTATATTTGCCATCATAATGGGAGGGGCAAGAATTTGTGCCCTGCCCAAAATTTCTATTTTCCAAACCGAGAGGCTGATTTGAACCAAATTTGACATGAGGTTTTATTGGGTCATAAGTAGTTAATTTATGCCAAAAAATGTTTCCTGTCGCCCCATGGGAACCACAGGAGCTAAAAATAGAAAAAAATGAAAACTCCCATATCTCCAAAACTACACGGCACTGAGAATTCTTATTTGGTGTGAAGCTTCCTTAGGACCAACAGAATGGAATGTTCAATAAAAAATTGCTATCGGTTTTATCATGGGGGTCTTTTTGGGGACTTTGAAAAAGTGCTGAATCAGCATTTTTTAACACTGTGGGTAATGGGAAAAACATTTAAGACTACTCTTCTCCCAAACCACTGCTCCAAAAGCTTTCAAATTTCACATATAACAACTTTGCAAGATTGTTTCACATGTTTATTGAAATCAATTCCCTGGGTGCATATTTGGGCTTTCTGTGGGAGCCCAAATGTTTAAATTTGTGCAGTATGAGGAATATTCTTTAAAAACCTTCCTCTTCAGATCTACCAATAAGAATCTTTTGATATTTGGTATGCAGCACCCTTGGAGGGGGGGGGGGGGGAGGGGAGATTCAAGTTTGTTCAAGCCGAGTCCCTGGGTTCATATTTAGGCTGAAAATTTGGGGTCCCGGTCCGGACTCAGAAATTTTGGACCAAAACCGGAAATTAGTTTGGGTTTTTTTATGCGTTTCGGTCAATTTTAAGACAAAAACAAAATTTTTTTTTTACACTGAAAATTTGGGGTTCGGGTGGGACTTAGAAAATTTTGGACCAAAATCCGGAAATTAGTTTTTTGGTTTTTGGTATGCAGCATGTTTAGGGAGGTGAGATTCATGTTTGTTCAAGCCAAATCCCTGGGTTCATATTTAGGCTGAAAATTTGGAGTCCCAGTCCCGATTTAGAAATTTTGGACCAAAATCCGGAAATTAGTTTTTTTTTTATGCGTTTTGGTCAATTTTAAGACAAAAAATTTTTTTTTTTTTTTTTACACTGAAAATTTGGAGTCCGGGCGGGACATAGAAAATTTTGGACCAAAATCCGGAAATTAGTTTTTTGATTTTTGGTATGCAGCATGCTTAGGGAGGTGAGATTCAAGTTTGTTCAAGCCAAATCCCTGGGTTCATATTTTGGTTGAAAATTTGGGGTCCCAGTCCAGACTTAGAAATTTTGGACCAAAATCCGGAAATTAGTTTTTTGGTTTTTTATGTGTTTTGGTTAATTTTAAGACAAAAAGAGTTGTGTTTTTTTTTGTTTTTTTTTACAATGAAAATTTGGGGTCCGGTTGGTCTTGGAAAATTTTGGACCAAAATCCGGTAATGAGTTTTTAAATTTTGTTTTTATGCATTTTGGTCAATTTTAAGACCCAAAACAATGTTTTTTTTTTACACTGAAAATTTGGGGTCCGGGTGGGACTTGAAAATTTTGGACCAAAATCCGGAAATTAGTTTTTTGGTTTTTTATGCGTTTTGGTCAATTTTCAGAAGAGGAAAAAAAAATTTTAGTCTAAAAATATTTTATTTGGAACTTCGAAAATTTCAGAACAAAAATAAAAAAAACTGTTTTTCAGGAGGAGCATAGCAGCTTATTCAAGTCAAGTCCCTGGTTTGATATTTAGACTACCATGTCAGGTGAGTGTCCTCAGGCCCCCTGGGGACTCTTGTTTTTATACCCCCTGCAAACAAAGTTTGGGGGGGTATATAGGAATCACCCTGTCCATCTGTCTGTCTGTCCGTCTGCCCATCCTTATAAGCACAACTCCTCCTAAACCGTTTGAAGAATTTTCATGAAACTTTACACAATGGAAGAACTCCATATGAAGATGTGCATGAAGCAATAGAATTCCGTTTTGACAGTTGCAGGGGGGTATCACTTTGTGAGTTTGCTCACAGTACCTCTAGTTTAACTTGCGGTTATTCTCCCTTTAACTTGATCATGCTAAAATGTTAGTTCTGCATTCTTGGGTAGTTCTGTACTGCCCATTACAGACACTCGTAACAAAACCTTGGGGCTTGTCTTCTGAAGTAGGCTAGCTGTGTTCCTCTGCAAAAAAATAGCACCCAGTAACCATTGCCTGTTGTGAAGCCTGAAAATAAGCAATCTGCCATCTGCAGAATGACGTCCCTAGAGGGTGAATTTTCTGATGCCGGTAAATTTAGTGATGCTACCCTGCTATGCAGGGTAGTATCACCAAAATCACCCTTTGGGGCCCTCATTCTGCAGATGACAGTCGGCTTATTTTCTGGCTTGCCTGTGGTGAAGCAAAATATATTGAAAATATATTTTAAATCTGACATTATACAACATAGACACATAACATTTCACAGATGGAACACTATCCTGAATTTTTTAACCCTTAATGGACTGTATAGTTTTCTAGAATTTCCACCATGTGAAACCTGTAAATATAGAAAATTAAATTGACATTGTTTTCAAGTCTGGTCATGGCTGCCTGTTTTGACAGCCAAGACATGACTAGAATTCACAGGCATTTAATTTGACTGTCAGTGGGATAAACCCCTGGGTGATCTACTCCACATAAACTGTTCATACAATCGTTACCAAACTTTAAGGATCACCCCGACTTCCCCTTCTGGTTCTCAGAAAATAATTTGCAACTTTTGTTTGGTCTGAACATTCTGCAGTGTGAGATTCCTGTAAAAAACTTGAGATGTTTTGAATGGATTCATTCCAAACTTTGCCAGGTTATAGATTTCAATGTTAACTTTTGTCCATTTCTGATGAGTTTTGATAGAAATTTTGCCCGTTTCATGATAACAATTTTTTTTAAAAATGTGAGAGTACAAATTTTTGTTAAGAATTCTTCCCATGCTGTTCATCCAGTCATTCCTCTTTCAGTTCTCTCTCATCCAATATTTTCTGTTGGAGTAACTAGTTACCCTTGTTTGACTTTGTTTTTCCAGAATTGTTTGTGGCAAAAACTTTTGTTTCTAAATAGCTTTAACTCTTAACCTGCTGAGTATTTTCAAGATATGTTTCACCAAATCTAGTCCTGGCTGCTTTGAAGCAGCCAGGACTAGATTTGATGAAAAATCTGTCTACGTTTAGCTCAAGAAATCATTGATGAAAAATTCATCCAATTTGACTAAATGTGCAAAAATTATACTGAATTCAGTGGCAAGAGAAATTCTGTCCTGGACATGAATATCTGCCAGAACATGCAAGTAGTTAATAAAATGCATTTATATATGGATGGTGGAAATGTGTTTGGAACTGTGGTAATGTGGGAGGCTCGTTGGGCCTAATATATTGGTTACAAAAGTAAAATGTTTGAATGCTGTTGCAGGAGTGCGGTGGCTCAGTAGGTAAAGGTTCAGGCTGCATGCCGAGAAGTCCTCGATTCGAATCCCACCTACGGCAACCACGTTGTGCCCTTAGGCAAGACACTTCACTACCATTGCCCACATGGGGGCACGGTGGCAGTGTGTACTAAGGAGTACTTCACGTCGATGGTACACCTGTCTTCAACCATTGCTAACCCTTTTGTGAAGAGTTAGTATGTTAGTATGTTGGGGAGCTGACAGTTGCTTGCCATTGCTCAGTGGTTCTCTCCAGGTACTCCACCTTTCACCAGTAAAACTGTTGTGGTCACGATTAGCCATTGTGCAGAAATATGTGACCTTAAACACCAATAAATGAATAAATAAATAATGTAGTTGTAGACCATTCTGACCAATTTCTGTGAAAGTGTGAGCAAGTACTGAATGTGTGTATTGAAATCTTAACTGATATAATTGTTTCTGAAATTGCAATTTATGAATGTATCAAAGGAGAATTTGTTGTTGATCAGTACCTATTGTATTGAATTAGATTTGTGTATATGTACAGTTATAAATAAAATAAATTATCAATGTATATATTTCCATTTATATATGTAATCTGAATCATTTTACTAATGGTTGCTTTGTCCTAAACGTTTCTTTACTGGAAAGATGTGTAACGTTTCTTTACTGGAAAGATGTGCCTGGGCTTATTGTAAAACCTATTGCACACTGGATGCATTGTATGTGGTGTATGAACCCTTTACCTAATGTAATAGCCGAGCCTGGGAAAATGCAGACTGTCATTTGCAGAATGATGTCCCCAGGGGTGAATTTGATGATGCATGGGTTGTATCACTAAATATACCCTCTGTGAACCTCATTCTGAATCAAGGTCTCAGCCCAAAAGAGAAAGAGGAACTCAGAGGATTTATTGGAGGATTCTAGCCCACTGCGTGGGATAGCATCAGCGAATTCACCCTGTGGGGACCTTCATCTGCAGCCAAATCTGGCTTCCACCATTCACAAAAATCGCCTTTAAATTTTTAGCTCAACTTGACAAAGTCAAGCTGAGCTATTGCCTTCACTTCTTGTCTGTCGGCGTTCGTACATATGCAGATCCACAATTTCCTTTGGCACACCGCACAGGTTGCATTTATGATCAGAAACTTGGTATGCTTGTTTGGGGTGACCTCTAGATGGGAGCTGTGGATTTTCTTCCATTTCCGTCAAAAAATGTTGCCGCTGGCAGCGTTCTTTAAACTTAGTTTACTCAGACCTCAGTATTTCCTTTGGCACCCCCAACAGGCCTCATTAATGATCAGATCGGGTTTAAACTTGGTATTCTTGTTTGGGGTGACCTCTAGATGGGAGCTATCGATATTCTTCCGTTTCTGTCCAAAAATGTTGCCGTATGCAACATTCTTAGAACTTAGTTTAGTCAGACCTCAATATTTCCCTTTCCCACACCCTACAGGGAACATTTATGATTGGATTGCATTGAAACCTGGTATGCTTGTTTGGGGTGACCTCCAGAAGGGAGCTATCGGTTTTCTTTGATTCCCGTCGAAAAATGTTGCCGCCGGCAATGACCTTTGAACTTAGTTTAGTCAGGCCTCAATATATTCCTTTGGCATGCTCTACAGGGCACATTTATGATCTGTTTGAAACTTGGTATGCTTGTTTGGGGTTACCTCTAGATGGGAACTATCAATTTTCTTCGATTTTCATCAAAAAATGTTGCCGCTGGCAACAACCTTCGATGAACTTAGTTCAGTTATGCATCAATATTTCCCTTTGGCACACACTGCAGTGCAGATTTTTGACCGGATCACTTGGAAACTTGGTGGGCTTGTTTGGGGTGACCTCTAGATGGGAGCCTTCAATTTTCTTCCATTCCCAACAAAAATGTTGCAACTGGCAATGGCCTTTGAACTTTGTTTAGTCCAGCATGAATATATTCCTTTGGTACACTCTACACGGCCCATTTATGGTCGGATTGCTTTGAAACTTGGTATGCTTGTTTGGTGTGATCTCTAGATGGGTGCTATTGATTTTCTTCCTTGTCCATCAAAAATATTTGCCATTGGCAACAACCGTTGATGAACTTAGTGCAGTTATGCATCAATATTTCCCTTTGACGCACTCTGCAGGGCACATTTATGTTTGGACTGCTTGGAAACTTGGTGTGCTTGTTTGGAGTGACATCTATGTGGAAGCTATCAATTTTCTTCCATTTGTGTCAAAAAATGTTGCCACTGGCAATGACCTTTGAACTTAGTTTAGTCAGGCCTCAATATTTCCCTTTGGCACACCCTTCAGGGCACATTTATGATCAGATCACTTCGAAACTTGGTATGTGTGTTCGGGGTGAGCTTCAGATGTGAGCTTTTCATTTCCATAAAAATTTATTGTCAGCCTTTGAACTTAAACCATTTATACAGCAACTTATCCCTTTTGCCCTCTCTGCAGGGAATATTTATGAATTTTCATCAAAAAGAGAAAAAAACATAAAAACATTGCCACAAGCAATGACCTTCAAACTTAGTGCTTTTGTGCATTTAACATCTTCCTTCGGCATGCCTTTGAGGGATCATTCATTATTGGGTTGTTTTGAAACTTTGTAAGCTTATTTAGGGTGATAAAGATAGGAGCTGTTGATTTTCTTTTCATTTCCATCAAAAACTGTTTTACTGTTAGCAAGAATCTTTGAATTTATTGCATTTGTGCATCCACATTCTTCTTTGACATGGCCGACATGGCACATTTATCTTAGGATTGTTTTTGAACTTTGTGTGCTAGTCAGGCGAGACCTCTAGATAAGAGCTATTGATAAGCATTCATTTCTGTAAAAAAAAGTTGCAGTTTACACAATAACCTCTGAACTTACTGCATTTGTGGATCAACATTCTTCCTTTAGCCAGCCTTACAGTTTACATTTAAAAATGCATGGATTGCACTGACATTGTGCAAACACAATGCTGTTATGTTGAAGTTTCACCAAATAACATTGTAACCAATGATCTTCAATTTTGTCATTTCATTTATAACTTACCAAGTTCAAGTTCGTCAAGTTGAGCTCCAGTGTCATTGACACTTTCATTTATTTTTTTTCAGTTTTTGTCTCCAAACCTTAGCAACCTTAGCCTATGACCCCTCACATGAACAAGCTCATTGAACTATATATAAGATATCAGATAGGTTTTTGAAGGACAAAAATGTAACTTTTCTGTTATTCAATATTTTTTTTTTATGCCAGACTTCTGTCACGAGCTATACAGTGATCGATGTGTAGGTGTATGTGTCCAAGCCAATATCTCAAAAGGTAATATGTCTATGATTATCAGACTTCAATCAATTATAAAGAACAGAGGAAGGATGTGTCACTCACCATAGTGGGGTCAAAGCTTTAAGGCCAAGGTCAAATTTCAAGGTCACACTTAAAATTTTTGATATTCGTGTCTCAGCCATATCTCTGAAACAAATTACCCAATTTCATACAAATGTTAAGGACAGTCTGATGGTGTGTTGTGAATAATAGTTTCTTGCGAATCTTCAAGATCATAAGGGCAGTCATGTGTTCTTCCTGTAACGTTATTTCTTGCCTTTCAAGTGTCATATAAGGTAATGGATTAAACAAATAATTAGTTTTTCTTTCTTTCCAGTTTTGAATTTCAACAGCATGATGCCTCTTTAGACTCTTTGTCAAACAGGGGACTAAATATAATTAGGATGGATTGTATCATTGTATCCAAAATAATATCAGTATTTCAATATGCTTTTGAGTTCTCTGTGGGAACCCCTGAGAAATCAAGTAGTGCTTGTTTAGTGTGGTAAACAAGCTCTATTTTATTGGTAAAATAAGGTCTGGGGTTGAAGTCCCCTAAAATGGTCAACATGGGTATAAACGATTGGCTGGACTTGACTTAATCTCCATGTTGTGGTCACGATTGGCCATTGTGCAGAAATATGTGACCTTAAACCTAAATAAATAAATAGATTTAGTTATTATGTAAATTATGACAAAATCAAGTTTGACTAACAGTTTGATGAAGTTGAACTTTGGGACAAACAGCTGGTTTCCAGGTAAACACTTTAGTTTTCTTGAAATAGTAGGGTGCTGAATTATTTTTGGTCATCAAAATTTGTTCACAAGTCTTTGCCAATTTACAATTTATGGGAGTGTGCCTGTACGCACTCTTCCATAAATTGTAACAAGGAAAATTCATACAGACTAAATAATTTAGATTCAAAGATAATATGAAGCACATCCACATAGTTTGAAACATTTGAGTTGCAGCACCTGCACTTTAGAGTAAAGCCCAAATATGGGCTTCCAGCACTCCACCAGATAATGAAGGTTCTCCCAACTTACAGGGTTGATACCCTGACTGAAGAAGAGCCCTATTGATATTCTAGTTTGTCATCCCGAGGTTTCCAGATGATAACATTAGTTTTATTTATCACACCTCAACCAAACTAGCAGAAAGTAATCACATGTGGAGAGAGAACTCTTATCCATTTTCAAGTCGGTAGTCAACATGTCAAAGGTCATGGGACATTATTTACTCATTTCTTAGGGTTTAATGACACTTTAACAGCCAAGGTCATATCATGTCGAATACCCCGAGAGAACCACCGTGCAACAACGAGCAACTGCCAGCTCTCCAACATCGTAACTCCACACTATAGCACAGGCAGGGTTAGATTGGTTGAAGACATGCATACCACCGACATGCAGTATGCCATAGTACACGTCATCATGTGTGTACAATCGCGGTGAAGTGCCTTGCCTAAGGACACAACGCGGAAGTCCAAATCTATCGCTGAAACTGTTAACCATCTAAGGACTAACCAAGCTCGATGTTTGTTAACTTCGGTGATCTGACGAGAGAACCGGTTACCGCAATGCCACTGCGTCTCCTATGGGACCATTACTATAAACGGCACTTAAAAAAAAATTGATTGCTGGTCAGTAGTGTTTGTTATTCACACTACATAGTGAGAGTGATGTATAGGAATGAATTCTGTCTCTACTTCCATCCATCGGTCCATACCAATATATATTGTGTGACCAGTGCATATAAATATAAATAGAACATTGTCAAAAATTGATTTTCAGGTAGTATCACAACTTAACTTGCGGATCTACGATCCCCTCAATGAATTTTTAGGTGCTGGATGCCAATTGATTCTTTCCTACAGTGTCACATCACTTTGTCAAGATGAGGAATAATCTTTAAAAATCTTCTTCAGATCCACAAGGCAGAATCTTTTGGTATTTAGTATACAGTACCCGTAGAATGGATATATCCCAAGTTTGTTCAAATTGTATCCATAGGTTGATATTTGGGGTTTCTGTGGGATCCTGAAATTTAACAAAGTGCAATATAGGGAATATTCTTTAAAAATCTTCTCCTGAACAACCAGTCAGAATCTTTTCATTTTGAGGATACAACATCCTTAAGGGGGTCAGATTCAAATTTTTTCTGAAGCAAGTCCCTGGGTTCATATTTGGGCTCCCCATGGGAACCTTAATTTTAACTTAGTGCGATATGAGGTACATTCTCTAACAATCTTCTTCTCCAGAACCCCCAGTCACAATCTTTTGATATATAAGATGTACACCATCCTTAGGGGAGGCAGATTCAAGTTTGTTAAAGTCAAGTCCCTGGATTAATATTTGGGCTCCCTATTGGAGTCTGAATTTTAATTCATAACAATATGAGGAACAATCTTTAAAAATCTGCGTCTTTATATCCACAAGTCCAAATATTTTGATATTTGGTTTACAGCATCCTCAGAGGGGTTAGATTCAGTGTGTTCAAATCAAGTCCCTGGGTTATTATTTGGGTACCCTTTGGGAGCCAGATTTTAACTTACTGTAATATTGGGATTATTCCCAAAAAGTTTTCTCTGCAGACAGAATATTCTGATATTTTGTATACAACATCCTTAGAGAAGTCAATTTCAAATTTGTTATACATCCACTTTCGAAGAAAAATGGGGTTATACTGGATTACATGCATCCGTCTGTGTGTGAGTCCGTCCAAGAATATTCATAACTTAAGTAAATTATTATTTTCTATAATATTTGTTGTCATAGTCTTGCCCACACTAGTTATTTTTTCTTTTTATTAGTTGTTAGCTTAACTTGACAAAGTCAAGATGAGCTATTGCCATCACGCATGCGGAAGTCCGAGAGTCTGTTCACATTTTCCTTTAGCACAGGCTACACCCTGCAGTTTTTGTCTGATCGTCACGAAATTTCACATGCAGGTTTAGGGTCATGTCTAGATGAGAACGTCCCCTTTTGGTCGCGATCGGTCAACTGGTGTGGTTGCCCAAGCCCAAAACCCCAAAACCATTAGCACAGTCTGCAGGTCGTATTTATGAAGGGATTTCATTGTAACTTGGTAGGATGCCTCTGTATAATGCCTAGATGAGAACGTCCCCTTTTGGGCATGATCTGTCAACCGTGATGGCTGCCCATGCTCGAAACCCAAAAACTTTTAGCACAGTCTGCAGGTCATGTTTAATATGGAGGGATTTCATTGTAACTTGGTAGGATGTATCCTTATGATGTCTAGATGAGAATTTCCCCATTTGGACGTGATCTGCCAACCGTGATGACTGCCCAAGTCCAAAACCTGAAAACCTTTAGCACAGTCTACAGGTCATATTTATCGATGAATTTCATTGTAACTTGGTGGGTTGACTTCATATAATGTCTAGATGAGAAAGTCCCCTTTTGGACGTTATTGGGCATCTGTGACGGCTGCAGGGGCCCAAAGCCCGAAAACCTTTAGCACAGTCTACAGGTCATATTTATGAAGAAATTTCATTGTAACTTGGTAGGATGACTCTAAATAATGTCTAGATGAGAACGTCCCATTTTGATCGTGATCATTCAGCCTTGATGGGTGCCCGAGCCCAAAAACCTTTAGCATAGGCAAAAGGTCATATTTATGGAAGGATTTCATTGTAACCTGTTAGGTTGACTCCATATAATGCCTAGATGATGACCTCCCCTTTTGGTCGTGATTGGTCAACTGTGATAGCTACAGGTGCCCGAAGCCTGAAAACCATGAGCACAGTCTACAGGTCATATTTATGAAGGGATTTCATTGTAACTTCGTAGGATCACTCCAGATGATGCTCAGATGGGATTGTCCCCTTTGGTTCGATCATTCAACTATGATGGCTGCCCGAGCCCGAAGTCCGAAAACCTTTAGCACAGTCTACAGGTCATATCTATGAAGGGATTTCATTGTAACTTGGTAGGTTGAATTCATATAATATCTAGATGAGAATGTCCCCTTTTGGACACGATTGGGCAACTGTGACGGCTACAGAGGCCCGAAGCCCAAAAACCTTTAGAACAGTCCACAGGTCATAATTATGAAGGGATTTCATTGTAGCTTGGTAGGATAACTCCAAATAATGTCTAGATGAGAACATCCCCTTTTGGTCATGATCATTCCGCCTTTATGGCTGCCCGAGCCCAAAGACCTTTAGCATAGTCTATATGTCGTATTTATGGAAGGATTTCATTGTAACTTGTTAGGTTGACTCCATATAATGCCTAGATGATGACACCTCCTTTTGGTCGTGATTGGTCAACTGTGATGGCTACAGGTGCCCGAAGCCCAAAAATCTTGAGCACAGTCTACAGGTCATATTTATGAAGGGATTTCATTGTAACTTCATAGGATTACTCCAGATGATGCCCAGATGAGAATGTCTCCTTTTGGTTGTGCTCATTCAACCATGATGGCTGCCCAAACCCAAAAACCTTTAGCACAGTCTTCAGTTCATATTTATGAAGGGATTTCATTGTAACTTGATAGGTTGACTTCATATATAATGTCTAGATGAGAACAGTCCCTTTTGGACACCATTAGGCAACTGTGACGACTACAAGGGCCTGAAACCCCAAAACCTTCAGCACAGTCTACAGATGATATTTATGAAAGGATTTCATTGTACCTTGGTAGGATGACTCCAAATAATGTCTAGATGAGAACGGCTCGTTTTGGTCGTGATCATTCAGTCTTGATGGCTGCCCGAGCCCAAAACCCCAAAACCTTTAGCATAGTCTATAGGTCATATTTGTGGAAGGATTTCATTGTAACCTGTTAGTTTGACTCCATATAATGCCTAGATGATGACATCCCTTTTTGGTCGTGATTGGTCAATTGTGACGGCTTCAGGGGCCCGAAGCCTGAAAATCTTGAGCACAGTCTACAGGTCATATTTATGAAGGGATTTCATTGTAACTTCATAGGATCACTCCAGATGAGAATATCCCCTTTTGGTTGCGATCATTCAACCATGATGGCTGCCCGAGCCCAAAGCCCAAAAACCTTTAGCGCAGTCTGCAGGTCATATTTATGAAGGGATTTCATTGTTACTTGGTAGATTGATTTCATATAATGTCTAGATGAGAACGTCCCCTTTGGACGCAATTGGGAAACTGACTGCTACAGGGGCCCGAAGCCTGAAAACCTTTAGGACAGTCTACAGGCCATATTTATGAAGGGATTTCAATGTAACTTGATAGGATGACTCGTTTTGGAATAATTTCACTGCAACTCGGTAACTTTCGTTGATATACGTTAACTGTGAGGGCCACATACATTAACTGTGAGGTCATATTAACCCACCCCGTAGCTCTTTAGTACTGTGTTCACCTCATATTATTTTTATCAAAAACACAGCATACAGGGAACAGAAATGAACGTATTCCCAATTATCACAATTCTTGTCTTATTTCATAATCCTTTCATAAACATTGAACATTATCCTTTTCATCAAACACAACACACAAGTTAAGCTACAGTGTCATTGACACTTTCATTTTTAGCCTTGGCCCGTCGTCCGTCTGGCCGTCAACAATTCAATACGGCTCGGGCTAGAGGCCATATTTATGAACCGATCTGTACAAATCTTCTTGGGTATCTTTGGTATCACCGTGGGACGAGAACGAGTGTATTTGGGTGTGGTCCAAAAATTCAAGATGGCCGATGGCAGCCATTTTGTACAAAATCAGGTGCAATCAGATTTTTGCACAGAACTTCCATATGAAAACGCTGATTTGAAAATTTTTGTGTGTGAATGTTTAGTACCATGGGATACATCACATATAATACAGGCTTTTTTCTCGTGCAGAAATTATGCAAATTAGATGAACTTTGATTTTTTCAGTGCTACTTACACACATTAAGTACACATGTCAATACGGCTCGGGCTAGAGGCTGTATTTATCAACCGATCTTCACGAAACTTCTTGGGTACCTCTGTTATCACCTTGGGACGAGAACTAGTGTTTTTGAGTGTGGTCCAAAATTCAAGATGGCTGCCAGTGGCCATTTTGTTCCAAAATTAGGTCTAATCAGTTTTTTGTACACAACTTTTATACGGCTCAGGCTAGTGGCCGTATTTATTAACCAATCTTTACGAAACTTCTTGGATACCTTTGTTATCACCGTGGAATGAGAACGAGTGTTTTTGGGTGTGGTCCAAAATTCAAGATGGCCACCAGCAGCCATTTTGTACCAAAATTAGTGCAATCAGTCTTTTGTACAGAACTTCTGTATGAAAGTTCTGATTTGAATAAATTTTTGTATGAATGTTTAGTAAAATGGAATACATCACATACAGTACGGGGTTTTTTTCCTGTGCAGAAATTATGCAAATTAGATGAATTTTGATTTATTTAGTGCTACTTATACACTGTAAGTGCACATGTCAATACGGCTCGGGCTAGAGGCTGTATTTATCAACCGATCTTCACGAAACTTCTTGAGTACCTTTGTTATAACCTTGGGACGAGAACGAGTGTTTCTGAGTGTGGTCCAAAATCAAGATGGCTGCCAGTGGCCATTTTGTACTGAAATTAGGTCCAATCAGTTTTTTGTCACAACTTCTATACAGCTCGTATTTATGAACTGATCTTCACGAAACTTCTTGGGTACCTTTGTTTTCGCCTTGGGACAGGAATGAGTGTGTTTTGGGGTGCCTTTGTTATCACTGTGCTATGAGAACAAATATTTTGAGGTTCAGTCAGACCCACTCTGGGACTCAAAGATTTCTTTTCTAGTTTAGCATCTGACTGTCACCCACCTTTACAATACTTTACCTATACATTTGTTACAGGCTACGGTCAGTATTTATGTACAGACCGTTACAGTACTTTATATGTACCTTTGTTATCAGGTCATTACCTAGATGTTTGTCATTGCTGTGTCACATACTGTACATGTACATGTCTTGACAAGTTGAGCTACAGTGTCATTGACACTTTCATTATTACTTGTTCACTTAGAAATTGTGTCCGTCCGAGCCAAATTTTGTCTGTTCAGCCTTGTAGGGGATCGAATGTTCTGTTGCAATGAAATTTGCTGTGAACACTCCTTATGGTATAGGCTTTAAAAAAAGGATTCAACAATATTTTTCACATTCTCCTTTTTAGAGTTATCCCCCTTTTTTTTACTTAGAAATCGTAGGAAATAGACATTATTTGTCTGTTCAGCCTATATCTCAGGTATGGGTTATCAGATTTTAGTGAAATATGGCATGCTGTTTGAATGACAAAGGCTTCTGCCTCATTGCATAAAACTTTCAAATACCAAACAATTTACCATACCTTTTGACTTAGAAATTGTTGAAAACTTTCAAAGAAATGTGTTGGGGGGGGGGGGGGTATACTGGATTTCATGCGTCCATCTTGCATCTGTCCGTGCATCCATCCGTGTGCGAGTCCAAGAATATTCATAACTTTCATTATTTTCTATAATATTTGTTGGTCATAGGTATGCCCACAATAGGCGGACGATACACCATGTGAGGGTATGCACTGGACGACAGTGCATCTCTTATTCAAATAGTCCTGAGATTAATATTTTGTAACTTGTTGCTAAAGAGGAATATTATTTTTTTTAAAATCGTCTCCGGAACCACCATTCAGAATCTTTTGACATTTGTATATGACACTGGGGGTGGGTACATTAGGGAGGGGGGATGTTACTTAGATTAATGTTGCAAATAGATTCAGATTGACGGTTTGAAGTTTTTAAGCTTATTCCAAGTTAAGCCCCTAGGTTGAAATTTGGGACGGTTGCTTAACCATCTGTTGTGCCCAATTATGCCTAGCAAAACCTCATTTCTTTCTTTCAAAATAGTCTGAGCACATATTTGGATGAACCGAATATTTAAAAATTCTTTTTTCTAGAAGTGTATTCAAACATTCATCAATTAGATCAGAGATATCAAAGATGATTTATTTCGATTGTAGATTGGAAACTGTTAGACTGAAAACAGTTTCTCAATAGGAAATCCCTTTGATTGTCCTTTACTGTTGGTTAAAATATAGTTCTCATTCTTAACGTTTATGTTTTCTTGCCCGGGAATTCTTGGAAGTAGAGCCATGCTTGATTACTGGGCTATTACTGGCATAATATGACCCACTAAAGAGAGGGTTCTCTATAGTGGACTGCACAAGCATAGGCAATTAGCAAAACTTTACTTTATACCTTTGTTGTGATCTTAAAGCCATACATGCTGAAAGTGACTTCAAACCCTAATGCAAATTTCAAAAATTTTTCTTGCTCATTTGTTAAAACCAGGAAATTCTTTTTGTCCTCTGGGTTTAGAATTTTACTCGGGCCTTGTGTTGAGTGGGTCAATAAATGAATAAATAAGTGATCTGAGGATCTGACATTCTCATCTCCGCAGAATGCATTTCCTTGGGAATACTGGAGTAAAATTAACTTTATTCTTGTGCTTGATGCCGAAGGTGACCTAAAAACTAATAAATATAAGCATATTTGTAGGAACCCTGGCAAGTGGAGTACCGCTTATTTACTGCTGTAGACAAGTTTTGATTTACTAGTACAATAGGATCCTGAAAACAAACCTCTGCTGTGCATGGTCTCTTGAAGTGGGAAGCAGAATAACAAATGATTGGCTAAACCTCTTTTATACTTGTGATGTGGTCGAAAGTGGAGTCAGATTCTGAAGGTGATAATAAAATACAATAAATGAATGGATAACAAAATTTCTTGATGTACTGTGGTTAACAAGCTGTGTTTTACAGGTAAAACAGGGCTTGCTTACAACAGTAAAGAGGGCCCGTAAGCAATGCCTGGGGTGGAAGATCTTTAAAATGAGCAATAATAGGCTGGGTGTAAATGATTGACTCAACTTGACTTATGTTCATAATGCAGTCACAATTAGCCATTGTGTCGAAATATGTGACCTCAAATTCCAATAAATAAATAAAATGTTCTGGGTATTTATGTAGGATTCTCATGTAGTATTTGTAAATATGTGCCTATTTGTAAATAAGTAGAAAAATAACCATTTTCTTTACATTCCATGCATGTCTTCAAGTTATAAATTCTTTGTCAGGACCAGCTAACAACTGACATTCCTAGTGCCAGAATGATTTTTCCATCTTACATTATTGCCACCTTTTTATACACTTGAAACTTGGAAATCATTTTTATTGACATCTTTTTCTTACCAAGGTAGTTTTCTCATAAGACTGTTTTCTTTAGAAGTTGTGATGTCCTGCTTTGTTGAACATTCAGAGATATTCTACTTCCAAGACTGACTTGCCAGTTAATAAACTGGCCTACAGTTTTGAATGATTTTCTTTGTGGCATTATGTCTGATATTTGTTCGATAATATTTGTTTTTGAAAGATTGATGAACAATATGTACAACATACTTGAACTCTGAGATCATTCACTCTTTACTTTACATGAGAGAAACAATACTAGAGAACAAATTGAATAAATTACTAAAACTTCACTTTTTTTTCTGAAAAACATTGCTTTTATGATCTCTCATTGTAATAAACTTGACAAGGTTGTTCCAATGAGGGGGACAGGCCTGGCATTCCTAAAAATGCAGGAGGGCAAAAAATCGCTCTCCTCAATCAGCTTAGGAGAGCAATTAGCTTTACACAGCATTTTAAGTATCCAGTTGAACGAACTCATTGAAACTGAAACCAACAGACTACATCAGTGATTTTATTAACTTTACTAAGGTAAAGCGAAATCTCTTAGACATCTAGATGTCTCACTCAACAACTGAACACACACTTGACAAGACCTGTGTGTGTACCCAGACCTGTTGTCCAAGAAAGTCATACCCCTACCACTACCACCTTCAACCCCCCAAGGGTTGAAGGTGGTAGTGGTAGGTGTATGACTTTCTTGGACAACAGGTCTGCTTGAATCTACAGTCACATCCTGGTGCAAGTGCTTCAAGTGACAGGATAGTAGTAATGGTAGTATATTATAGTGTCAATATTCCTTGAATAATTACCCCTCAAACTGTGATGTCAGTTGTTGAACTTGAAACTGACAGAAAAAAAATATTGCTGTGACCCATTTTGCTTCAAATGATTGCAACTGTGTTTGGGTATGGTTGCAGCCATTACCTTTTACCACTAAATCACTTTCAAAATGAAATTACATGATGTTACGTGTCTATGTCACTTCGAAGTTAAATTACATTTTTGCTTTACAACAAAAATTTAATATGAGCATAATACATGTAATCTCAATCATCCCAGACCAAAATATTTAGGAGGGCAATTTTTCGCTCTCCTTAATTCTTTCAGGAGGGCAGTAAGGAGAGCTAAAAAATCGCTCTCCTGAAATTGCCAAGCCTGGGGGGACTTTAGTTATGTTTTGGAGGGTAAAATTAAAAAAAGCATAAAATTGAAATTACAATTTTGGTGGATATACACAGAACAACATGCTTGTGTGAATGGGTTAATTGATTAGTGCCAGCACAGAAGGATGGAATAAGAGGCCGCAGGCCTAAAGTTTGATCCTTCCGCAATGGCACAAGTGCCATATCAGTTAATGCGTTCACACATGCACGTCATTCTGTATTTATTACATGCCTTCACATCTATAAAAACCATTATTAGAAGGGCACTCTGCAGTTCATTTGACAACTATCAAGAAAAAGAATGCATTTTATCGCCAACCAAATTTATGAGGGAACCGGTGTTACTATTTCGTCCCCTGAGTTCCAATGTGTGCTATGTTCCGACAGACACATAGAACACCTTGGAACTCGGGACGATTTTAAGTTATTACTAGTGATTCAGATTGTAATTGTGGTGCACGATTTGTAGAAAATCCTGGAGAAATTTTGCTTCTATTTAAAAATAGTTTGTCAATGATTTTCTTTTTCCGCATGGTTTAGTGTTGCTGTAGATTAGGATTTCAAAGAACAAGTGTGTAATAAAGTGCTGGATGGATATGACCATTATGTTAGGTCAAGAGATAGATGTTCATTACCAGGTCTGATCATTATACCCCCCCCCCCCCCCTCCCGCAAACAAAGTTTGAGGGAGTATATAGGAATCACCCTGTCCATCCGTCTGTCCATCTGTCCGTCTGTCCATCCTTGTAAGCGCAACTCCTCCTAAACCGTTTGAAGAATTTTCATGAAACTTTACACAATGGAAGAACTCCATATGAAGATGTGCATGAAGCGATATAATTCCGTTCTGACATTTCCAAGGGGAGATAATCTAACTTATACCATCTGTCCATCACCGTGGGAACCCTGGGAAGTAAGCAGCACTTGTTTCCTGTGGTAAACCAGTTCCGCTTTACTAGTAAAATAGGACCCAGTCACCAATGCTTGGGGTGAAAGTCCTCTAAAATGGGCAACATGTTGATCAACTATTGACTAAACTTGACTTCATCTCCATGTTGTGTCACGATTAGCCATGGTGCATAAATGTGTGCCGTTAACCACCAACAAACAAACAAACAAACTGTCTGTCCATCCTTGTAAGCGCAACTCCTCCTAAACCGTTTGAAGAATTTTCATGAAACTTTACACAATGGAAGAACTCCATATGAAGATGTGCATGAAGCAATATAATTCCGTTCTGACATTTCCAAGGGGAGATAATCTAACTTATACTGTCTGTCCATCCTTGTAAGCGCAACTCCTCCTGAACCGTTTGAAGAATTTTCATGAAACTTTACACAATGGAAGAACTCCATATGAAGATGTGCATGAAGCAATATAATTCTGTTCTGACATTTCCAAAGAGAGATAATCTAACTTATACCGTCTGTCCATCCTTGTAAGCGCAACCCCTCCTAAACCGTTTGAAGAATTTTCATGAAACTTTACACAAAGAAAGAACTCCATATGAAGATGTGCATGAAGCAATATAAGGTTCCGCTCCACAGTTTCGCACTATTGCACAGGGGTGAAATTCTAAACAAAGGGCGTATGTTGAAACTAAGGCCATGTAAAATAGAGAAATATTTTTAGTATCAGATATATGATTACATTAGGCTTTTTGTTGGACAAGAGAATTTGAAGTTTTCGTCCCAAAGTTGGAGTCTGATACATAGGGGTAAATTACCAGATGAATTATGGGAAACAGTGGCTTCGAAAAATTGGCTATTTTTTTAAATGTAATTTTTACACGGGTTTCTTACCAGACAGGTAACTAAAAAATGAGACGGAAACATATAAATTTTTTTTTGCATTTTAGAAACAAGGGATGCTGTGCTCCAGGGGTGGGTAGGCGGGGTTGGTGGGAAAATTCTGCTTTTGAGGTTGCTAGGTGGCTGAAAATGACTGGTTTCGGTATTTTTTCAGGCAATTTTTCAGGTTGAAGTCTTGCCTTTGACAATAAATAATTCCACCCACATTCAGATTGTTTATTTCTACTTAGTCAGATCGTGTTATATGTTTTTTGTGGATTTGGGAAATGTAATACATGTAATGGGTTTGATAACTAAGTTACAGGATATTTGCATTTGAAGAGAGTGTATGGCATGTCACATTTGGAAATGCTTGGAAAACTGTGGAGCGGAACCTAATTCTGTTCTGACATTTCCAAGGGGAGATAATCTAACTTATACATTTCAGGCATGGGGGGATATCACTTTGTGAGTTTGCTCACAGTACCTCTAGTTCTCACTGCTTTCAATGTACACGTAAATTGGAACACTTTATGATAGCATCATGCATTAGCCAAGCAAAGGCACATGAAATATTTTTGACCACTCGCAAAAAAGCCTCTTTATCAAAATGTAAAGCAGCCATTGTGACTGTTTTAACAAGTGTGTGAGAGTCACCTAAGAAGCATTTATTTAACTGGTTGAGTGCTAGAAGCCACTATCATAGCTTTCAAAAAACTGAAGGTACCACAGCAAAAGACATTTTCTATGCTCATCTTTCACATTCAGTCGGTGCGAATAATATTTTGTTTATATAAATTTGTTCTATCATAAATTATTGAAGAGTGCCTGTGGGCATTCTTCAATAATTTGTAATAAAACAAATTTTGAACAAATTCAGACCACTAAAAATAACGTAGCACTCAACCAGTTAATATGGGCTCATTGGCTGGCCATCAATGTTCACAAAAATCTTTGGAACTATAGCACTGCTTGTTCACTTCTGTATGGGAACCCCAGAAAGTGGGGCATTGCTTGTTTACTGTGGTAAACTGTGCATATTAGATACAAACCTGTCATTTGCAGAATGGGGTCCCCAGAGGGCAACTGTAATGGCTACAAGGGCCTGAAGCCCAAAAACCTTCAGCACAGTCTACAGGTGATATTTATGAAAGGATTTCATTGTACCTTGGTAGGATGACTCCAAATAATGTCTAGATGAGAACGTCCCTTTTGGTCACGATCATTCAGCTTTGATGGCTGCCCGAGCCCAAAAACCTTTAGCATGTCTGTAGGTCGTATTTATTGAAGGATTTCATTGTAACTTGTTAGGTTGACTCCATATAATGCCTACATGATGACATCCCCTTTTGGTCATGATTGGTCAACTGTGACGGCTTCAGGTGCCCGAAGCCCGAAAACCTTGAGCACAGTCTACAGGCCATATATATGAAGGGATTTTATTGTAACTTTGTAGGATCACTCCAGATTATGCCCAGATGACAATACTCCCTTTTGGTCACGATCCTTCAAACATGATGGCTTCCCGAGCCCAAAACCCCCAAAACTTGAGTACAGACTACAGGTCGTATTTGTGAAGGGATTTAATTGTAACTTAGTAGAAGGATTCAGTATAATGTCGAGATGAGGACCTCCCCTTTTAGTTGCGATCGGTCTACCGTCATGGCTACACAGGCCTGAAGACCGAAAACCTTTAGCACAGTTTACAGGCCATATTTATGAAGGGATTTCAATGTAACTTGATAGGATGACTCATTTTGGAATAATTTCACTGTAACTTGGTAACTTTCATTGATATACGTTAACTGTGAGGGCCACATACATTAACTGTGCAGTCATATTAACCCACCCCTCAGCTCTTTAGTACAGTGTACACATATTATTTTTATTAAAAACATAGCATACAGGGAACAGAAATGAACATATTCCCAATTATCACAATTCTTGTCTTATTTCATAATCCTCTCATAAACATTGAATATTATCCTTTTCATCAAACACAACACACAGACAAGTTAGGCTGCAGTGTCATTGACACTTTCATTTCTTTTTATCAAATCTAGTCATGGCTGCTTTACAGACAATCTTTGTAAAGATTGTTTTAAGCTCATCTTGACAAAGTCAAGCTGAGCTAATCTCATCGCTCACCGTCCGTCTGTCGTCCGTCAACACCATGTTTTGGTCTTCTCCTCCAAAGCCACTGGGCCAATTCAAGTGAAAGTTTGTGTGAGTGACGGTCCCGAAGTGGCATTGCATTTTTGTTCAACTCAACATGCCCAGCCCCATAGGGAGGGAATGGGGAAAAATGCTCCAAAGTATTTTTAAAATCTTCTCATGAACCAGTGTGTACAATAACTTGATATTTGCTATGGAGCTTCCTTTTGAGGTGTAGGATCAAGTTTGTTCAAACGAAGTTCGTGAAGCAATATTTGGCTTTGTAATGGGAGGGGAAAGATTTTTAGCCCCGTCCAAAATTTTCTGAACTGATGGTCCGGCTTGAACCAAATTTGGTATGGGGTATTATTGGGTCATAAGTACTTGACTCATGCACAAAAAAAAAAAAAAATCCCGCATCCCCATGGGAACCCTGGGAGCTAAAAATAAATATTTTCAAACACTCATATTTCCCAAACCACACGGAACAGAGATCCGTTATATGGTATGAAGTATCCTTAGGACCAGTAGAATTGAATGGTAAAAAAAAATTGCTATCGGTTATGTTGTGGTGTTCTGCAATGGGCATCAAAAAAATTCTGAGTCAGCATATTTGCAAAAATTAAAAAAAAATATTTTCTCCAGAACCAATCATCAGAATCTTTTGATATTCGGTATACAGCATTGATAGGGGATCAGATACAAGTTTGTTAAAATAAAGCCTGTTGGTTCATATTTGGGCTCAATACAGGAGCCCAAATTTTTAACATAGGTTAATATGGGGAATATTCTTTAAAAAATCTTCTTCCGAACCACAAGTCAGAATCTTCTAATGTTTGGTGTACATCATTGTTATGATGGTCAGATTCAAGATTGTTCAAACCAAGTCCCTAGGTTAATATTTGGGCTTCCTACAGAAGCCCAAATTTTTACTTTGTTCAGTATGGAGGATAATTTTAAAAAAGCTTCTTCTTCAGATCCACCATTCAGAATGCTTTCATATTTGGTATGCAAAATCTCTAGGGGTCAAATTCAAGTTTGTTCAAATCTGATCCCCAGGTATATATTTGGGCTCGCTACGGTAGCCCAAATTTTTACTTAGTGCGATGTAAGGACATTTCTTTAAAAATCTTCTTATTCAGATCCACTAGTCAGAATGCTTTCATATTTGGTATACAACATCTCTAGGGGAAGGGGGGAGGGGGTGGGGGGGTCCGATTCAAGTTTGTTCAAATCGGATCCATAGGTTAATATTTGGGCTCGCTATGGTAGCCCAAATTTTAACTTGATGCAATATGAAGAAATTTCTTTAAAATTTCTCTTCTTCAGATCCAACAGTCAGAATGCTTTCATATTTGGTGCACAACATCTCTTGGGAAGTCAGATTCAACTGTGTTCAAATCGATAGCCTGGGTTAATATTTGGGCTCCCTATGGAAGCTGAGATAGGCCATGTTGCTGAAGAATTAAAAATTTTGTATTTGGTACCCTCTAGAGGTGTGTAACTGAGATTAATCCACATAGGTTGTATCAAGAGGCTTCATAGGGAAGCTCTACATTTTACATTATGTTCAACTGAAGAAAAGACATGATACCCAGTTTATTTTTGTCACTCCTGAGGTACTCAAGGATTGACAGTGTATTCTATGGAGATGGATTGCCTAATGTAGACTCATTCTTGGACTCTGTTTATATTGTGTTCTGTTCAAGATGAGCACTTCAGGCCCCGAGGGGCCTCTTGTTTGGTTTGTTCTAACTCAGGGTGTCATGGTTTTAACACTATTGGTAATGAAGAAAACACTGCAAATCTTATTTTCCCAAAGCATTTCTCCAAATGCTTCCATGTTTGAAACACCTTTAAATGGATGAATTTGAAATATATAGGGGCCCACTTAATTGGATATCTCCAGATTGAATATCCCTGTTAACTGAATATAACTTCCAATCACAAAACCATTTCCCATACCCTCAATACAAATTTGACCTCTTATTTGCATATAGGATCTAGAGTGAACTCCTGCTGTTAATTGAATAAAAAAAAAATTGTAATGTGTCAAAACAGTACCCTGACAATCCCATAGTTTCTGTTGATAGACCTATTTGGCCTCAGAACATCCAATAATACCGGCATTTAATCTATTATATCTTGTTTGACCAAGCTCCAAGAGCTGTATCAAACCAGATATAATACAATAAATGCTCAGTTAATCTCTAAAATAGTGGAAAGTGACCAACTAACTCACTATTAATGAAAAACTCCTGACAACTTATTTATTAGTCGAGTTGTGATGAAGTCAAACTCGACTTATAGTTTGATGAATGGCGGTCGGGCGTAAACAATTGGTTTCCGGATGATAACTTTATAATGGTTCAACCCATGTTTCTGAAACTTCATAGGTAGGTTGGTATTGGTGAGAGGAAGAACCCTGTTAATTTTGGACTTGCTTGGTCAAAGGTGCAAGGTCACAGTGACCTTGAACATAGTAAATTGTAAACAATTGGTTTCCAGATGATAACTTGACTATGGTTCAACCCACATTCATGAAACTTCATATGTAGGTTGGCCTTCGTGAGAGGAAGAATCCTATTTATTTTGGACTCACTAGGTCCAAGGTCAAGGTCACAGTGACCCTGAACATAGTAAATCAAAACAGTTGGTTTCCAGATGATAACTTGATAATGGTTCGACCCATGTTCATGAAACTTCATACTTAGGTTGGCATCAGTGAGAGGAAGAACCCTATTTATTTTGGACTTGCTGGGTGAAAGGTTAAGGTCACAGTGACCTTCAACATAGTTTATCGTAAACAATTGGTTTCCGGACGATAACTTGATAATGGTTTGACCCACTTTCATGAAACTTCATAGGTAGGTTGGCCTAGGTGAGTGGAAGACCCCTCTTTATTTTGGACTCCCTAGGTCAAAGGCCAAGGTCACAGTGACCTTGAACATAATAAATCGGAAACAATTGATTTCCAGATGATAATTTGACAATGGTTCCACCTACGTTCATGAAACTTCATAGGTAGGTTGGCATTGGTGCAAGAAAGAAAGAGCCCTATTTATTTCGGAATCACTAGGTCAAAGGTCAAGGTTATAGTGACCCTTCACATAGTAAATTGTAAACAATTGTTTTCCGGACGATAAGTTGCTAATGATTAAACCCACTTTTGTGCAGTCACAACTCGACATTGGATCGGTGATCCTATCGGCATTTTTAGCTCACCTGACTGAATGTCAGGGTGAGCTTTTCTTATCGCTCTTCGTCCATCGTCTGTCATCCGTCATCCTGCGTGAAGGTGGTGTTTGAGTCTCTTTCGCCTAAACCACTGGCCACATTTTAATTAAATTTCATGTAAGTAGTGGTTATATAGGGGCATTTGGGTTTTCCTTCAAATTGGATTTCTGCTCATATTGTGGAGTGGGGTGGGGCCAAAATGTACAAAATTTTAAAAAATCTTCTTCTCATGAACCAGCCATAGCAAAGACTTGATATTTGGTATGCAGCTTCCATTTGAGGTGTAGACTCAAGTTTGTTCAAGAGAAGTTTGACGGGCAATATTTACCTTTGTTCTGAGAGGGGCAAGAAATTTTGCCCCGCCCAAAATTTCTATTTTCTGAACCCAGAGGCCGATTTGAACCAAATTTAATATGAGGTATTATTGGGTTATAAGTACTTGATTTATGCCCAAAAATTTTTTCCTACGGCCCCCGTGGGAACCGCAGGAGCTAAAAATAGAAAAAAATTAAAACGCCCATATCTCCAAAACTGCACGGCACCGAGAATTTTTGTATGGTGTGAAGCTTCCTTAGGACCAACAGAAAGGATTGGTAAAAAAAAATTGCCATCGGTTTTCTCATAGGGTACAGTTTCGGGACTTTGAAAAAGTGCTGAGTCCTCACTTTTTAACACTGTAGGCAATGGGAAAAACATTAAAAAAATCTTCTCCAGATCCAGCAGGCAGAATCTTTTGATATTTGGTATGCAACATTGTGGGGTGGATCTGATTCAAGTTTGTTCAAATTGGCCCCCCTGGGTTTATATTTGGGCTCAGTGTAGGAGCCCAAATTTGAACTTAGTGCATTTCAGGCAAATGTCTTCAAAAATCTTCTTCTCCAGATCCAGCAGGCAGAATCTTTCGATATTTTGTATGCAACATTGTGGGGTGGATCTGATTCAAGTTTGTTCAAATCGGCTCTCTGGGTTTATATTTGGGCTCACCAGTATAGGGGCCCAAATTTGAACTTAGTGCATTTCAGGCAAATTTCTTTGAAAATCTTCTTCTCAAGATCCAGCAGACAGAATCTTTTGATATTGGGTATGCACCATGCTTAGGAGGGTGAGATTCAATTTTGTTCAAGCCAAGTCCCTGGGTTCATATTTGGGCTCACTGTGGGCACTCGAATTATAACTTAGTTCAAAATGAGGAATTTTCTTTAAAAATCTTCTTCAGATCCAGCAGTCGGAATGTTTTAATATTTGGTATGCAGCATCCTGGTGAGGGGGGGGGGGGGGGGGGGGCATGTCCCTAGGTCTATATTTGGGCTCACTGTGGGAGCCCAAATGATAACTTAGTTCAAATCGGCTTCCTAGATTCATATTTGGGCTCACTATAGAAGCTCGAATTCGAACTTAGTGCATTTCAGTCAAATTTCTTAAAAAATTTTCTTCTCCAGATCCAGCAGGCAGAATCTTTTGATATTTGGTATGCAACATTGTGGGATGGATCTGATGCAAATTTGTTTAAATCGGCTCCCTAGATTCATATTTGAGCTTACTATAGAAGCTCGAATTCGAACTTAGTGCATTTCAGGCAAATGTCTTCAAAAATCTTCTTCTCCAGATCCAGCAGGCAGAATCTTTCGATATTTTGTATGCAACATTGTGGGGTGGATCTGATTCAAGTTTGTTCAAATCGGCTCTCTGGGTTTATATTTGGGCTCACCAGTATAGGGGCCCAAATTTGAACTTAGTGCATTTCAGGCAAATTTCTTTGAAAATCTTCTTCTCAAGATCCAGCAGACAGAATCTTTTGATATTGGGTATGCACCATGCTTAGGAGGGTGAGATTCAATTTTGTTCAAGCCAAGTCCCTGGGTTCATATTTGGGCTCACTGTGGGCACTCGAATTATAACTTAGTTCAAAATGAGGAATTTTCTTTAAAAATCTTCTTCAGATCCAGCAGTCGGAATGTTTTAATATTTGGTATGCAGCATCCTGGTGAGGGGGGGGGGGGGGGGGGGGGGCATGTCCCTAGGTCTATATTTGGGCTCACTGTGGGAGCCCAAATGATAACTTAGTTCAAAATGAGGAATTTTCTTTAAAAAATCTTCTTCTTCAGATCCAGCAGTCAGAATGTTTTGATATTTGGTATGCAGCATCCTGGGGGGGGGGGGGGGGGGGGGAGGGGGGGGGAGGGGGTATGAGATTCAAATTTGTTCAAGCCATGTCCCTAGGTCCATATTTGGGCTCACTGTGGGAGCCCGAATGATAACTTAGTTCAAAATGAGGAATTTTCTTTAAAAAATCTTCTTCTTCAGATCCAGCAGTCGGAATGTTTTGATATTTGGTATGCAGCATCCTTAGGAGGGTGAGATTAAAGTTTGTTCAAGCCATGTCCCTATGTCCTTATTTGGGCTCACTGTGGAAGCTTGAATTGTAACTTAGTTTGAAATGAGGAATTTTCTTAAAAAATCTTCTTCTCCAGATCCAGCAGTTGGAATGTTTTGATATGTGGTGTGTAGCATCCTTGGGGGGAGAGGTGGGGGGTTTCAAGTTTATTAAAGTCAAGTCCTTCGGTCCATATTTGGGCTCCCTGTAGCCCGAATTATAACAATATGAGGAATGTTTCTTTAAAAATCTTCTTCAGATTCAGCAGGCGGAATGTTTTGATATTTGGCATGCAGCAACCTTAGGGGGCTGAGATTCAAGTTTGTTCAAGCCAAGTCCCTTGGTTCATATTTGGGCTCACTATGGGAGCCTGAATGACAACTTAGTTCAAAATGGGGAATTTTCTTTAAAAAATCTTCTTCAGATCCAGCAGTCGGAATGCTTTTGATATTTTTTATGCAGCATCCTTAGGTGGGTAAGATTAAGTTTGTTCAAGCCATGTCCCTAGGTCCATATTTGGGCTCATTGTGGGAGCTCGAATTGTAACTTAGTTCAAAATGAGGAATTTTCTTAAAAAATCTTCTTCAGATCCAGCAGTCGGAATGCTTTGATATTTGGTGTGCAGCATCCTTAGGGGGGGGTGAGATTCAAGTTTGTTAAAGCCAAGTCCCTGGGTTCATATATGGGCTCCCTGTGGGATCCCAAATTATAACTTAGTTCAGTATGAGGAATATTCTTTAAAAATCTTTTTTTTTTCAGATCCACTGGTCAGAATCTTTGGATATTTGCTATAAGCTTTTCTTAGGAGGAGCAGATGCATCTTGTTGAAATCAATTCTCTGGGTTGATATTTAGGCCCCCTGGGGCTTCTTGTTTTATTTATTAGCTCAACTCACTTTTTGTCTGTCGTCTCGTCCGTCGTGAAGGTGGTGTTAGGGTCTTTTTCTCCCAAACCACTAGCCACATTTTAATTGAATTTCACATGAGTAGTGGTTTTATAGGGGCATTTCGGTTTTTCTTCAAATTGGGTTTCAGCTCATATTGAGGAGGGGGTGAGGTCAAACTGCCTCAATTTTTAGCTCAACATGACAAAGTCAAGCTGAGCTATTGCCATCACCTCTTGTCCGTCGGCATACATACGTACGTATGTTAGTATGTTAGTACGCGAGTATGTACGTCCACAATTTCCTTTGGCACACCTCACTGGTTGCATTTATGATCAGATCGCTTTGAAACTTTGTATGCTTGTTTGGGGTGACCTCTAAATGGGAGCTATCGATTTTCTTCCATTTCCGCCAAAAGATGTTGCCGCGGCCAACGTTCTCAGAACTTAGTTTAGTCAAATCTCTATTTCCCTTTGGCACACCCTACAGGGCACATTTATGACTGGATTGCTTTGAAACTTTGTAAGCTTGTTTGGGGTGTCCTCTAGATGGGAGCTATCGATTTTCTTCCACTTCCGTCAAAAAATGTTGCCGCGGCCAACATTCTTAGAACTTAGTTTAGTCAGACCTCAATATTTCCCTTTGGCACACCCTACAGGGCACATTTATGACTGGATTGCTTTGAAACTTTGTATGCTTGTTTGGGGTGTCCTCTAGATGGGAGCTATCGATTTTCTTCCATTTCCGTCAAAAAATGTTGCCGCGGCCAACATTCTTAGAACTTAGTTTAGTCAGACCTCAATATTTCCCTTTGGCACACCCTACAGGGCACATTTATTATTTGATTGCTTTGAAACCTGGCATGCTTGTTTGGGGTGACCTCTAGATTGGAGCTATCGATTTTATTCCATTTCCGCCTGTCAAAAAATGTTGCCTCTGGCAACGATCTTTGAACTTAGTTCAGACAGGTATCAATATATTCCTTTGGCATGCACTACAGGGCACATTTATGATCAGATCGGTTTGAAACTTTGTATGCTTGTTTGGGGTTTCCTCTAGATGGGAGCTATCAATTTTCTCCGATTTCGGTCAAAAAATGTTGCAATGACCTTCGATGAACTTAGTAAAAACTTACTGCAGTTAAGCATCAATATATCCCTTTGACACACCCTGCAGGGCACATTTATGATTGTGGATTGCTTGCAAACTTGGTGTGCTTGTGTGGGGTGACATCTATATGGGAGCTGTCGATTTTCTTCCATTTCTGTCAAAAAATGTTGCCGCTGACCTTTGAACTTAGTTTAGTCAGGCCTCAATATTTCCCTTTAACACACCCTTCAGGGCACATTTATGATCGGATCACCTTGAAACTTAGTATGTGTGTTCGGGGTGACCTCTAGATGTGAGCTATTGTTTTTTTTCATTTCCAAAAAAAATTATTGTCGTTATCACCAGCCTTTGAACTTACTGCATTTGTGCATCAACTTATCCCTTTTGAACGCTCAGCAGGGTATATTTATGAATTTCCATAGAAAAAAAACCCAAAAAACATTGCCACAAGCAATAACCTTCTACTTAGTGCATTTGTGCATTAACATCTTCCTTTGGCATGCCTCAGAGGGCACATTCATTATCAGATTGTTTTGAAACTTTGTATGCTTATGCAGAGTGACAAAGATAGGAGTTATCGATTTTCTTTTCATTTCCATCAAAAACTGTTGCTGTTAGCAACAATCTTTGAATTTATTGTATTTGTGCATCAGCATTCTTTGACATGGTCTGCAGGCCACATTTATCATAGGATTGTTTTTGATTTTGGTGTGCTCATTAGGCAAGACCTTTAGATAAGAGCTATTGATTAGCATTCATTTCTGTGAAAAAAAGTTTCCATTTACAATAACCTCTGAACATACTGCATTTGTGTATCAACATTCTTCCTTTAACCGGTCTTACTGTTTACATTTAAAAATTGCATGGATTACTCTGACGTGCACACACAATGTTGTTAAGTTGAAATTTCATCAAATAACATTGGTACTAATGATCTTCAATTTTGCCGTTTCATTTATAACTTACCAAGTTCAAGTTTGTCAAGTTGTGCTACAGTGTCATTGACACTTTCATTTAAAAAATCTTCTCATGAACCAGCTGTAGCAGAGACTTGATATGTGGAATACAGCTTCCTTTTGAGGAGTAGACTCATGTTTGTTCAAGAGAAGTTTGAGGGGCAATATTGGGAGCACGGTGGCTCAGTAGGTAGAGGTGCAGGCTGCAAGCCGAGAGGTCCTCGGTTCGAATCCCACCTGCGGCAACCGCGTTGTGTCCTTGGGCAAGACACTTCATCTCCATTGCCCGCGTGGGGGCACGATGACGCCGTGTACTAAGGCGTACTGCACGTCGATGGTACGCATGTCTTCAACCAATCTAACCCTGCCTGTGCTGCAGTGCGGAGTTACGATGTTGGGGAGCTGGCAGCTGCTCGTCGTTGCTCGGTGGTTCTCTCCGGGTACTCCGGCTTCCTCCACCCATAAAACTGTCACGGTCATGATTAGCCATTGTGCATAAATATGTGACCTTAAACATCAGTAAATAAATAAATGAGGGGCAATATTTTTCATTGTTGGGGGAAGAACAAGAATTTGTGCCCCACCCAAAATTTCTATTTTCCAAACCGAGAGGCCAATTTGAACCAAATTTGATATGAAGTATTAATGGGTCATAAGTACTTGATTTATGCAAAAAACAAATTTTCAAAATGCCCTGTGGAAACCACAGGAGCTAAAAAAAGAAAAAATTTCAAACGCCCATATCTCCAAAACTACACAGTTCTGAAAATTCTTACTTGGTGTGAAGCTTCCTTAGGACCAACAGAATGAAATGGTCCAAAAAATTGCTATCAGTTTTATCAGAGGGTACTTTTTCGGGACTTTGAAAAAATGCTGAGTCAGCATTTTTTAACGCTGTGGGTAATGGGGAAAACATTTAAGACTCTTCCTCTCCCAAACCACTACTCCAAAAGCTTTCGAATTTCACATATAACATCTTTGGAAGATTTTCACATGTTTGTTGAAATCAAATCCCTGAATCCACATTTGGGCTCTCTATTGGAGCCCAAATGTTTCAATTAGTGCAGTATGAGGAATATTCTTTAAAAATTTTCTTCTTCAGATTCACCAATCAGAATATTTCGATATTTGGTATACAGCATCCTTAGGGGAGTGAGATTCACGTTTGTTCAAGCCAAGTCTCTGGGTTCATATTTGGGCTCCCTGTGGGAGCCTGAATTATAACTTAGTTCAATATGAGGAATATTTTTTTAAAACGATTTTCAGATCCACTTGTCAGAATGTTTTGATATTTGGTATATGGTTTTCTTAATCGGGCAGATGTAAGTTTGTTCAAATCAGGACTCGTGGTTGATAGTTGTCAGTGTCAGGTGAGTGCTCTCAGGCCCTTTGGGGCCTCTTGTTTATTTATTTATTGGGGTTTTAACGAGACCTTTGACAGCCACGGTCACCTCATGTCAAACAGTTTTACGGGTGGAGTACCCCGAGAGAAAGAACTACCAAGCAATGCCGAGTAACGGTCAGACACCCCAACGTACTAACTCCACACAAACAGGGTTAGCATTGGTTGAAGACAAGTGCACCATCGACGTACGCTACCCCTTCGTACACAGTGCCTCCCTACCCCCATGTGAGCAATCAGGATTAAGTGCCTTGCCCAAGGAGACCATGCAATGACCCCTGGCAGGGATTGAACCATGGATCTTTCAGTTTGAAATCCAAAAACATAACCACTGAGCAACTGTGTTCCCATCTTGTCAACTGAATAATTTTTATTGGCAAAGTGGCTATTAAGTCAACAGGATTCCACTATATATTCAAATCAAGCTTTTAGAATCATGTTGAGGGGTGTCATGTGGCCCTTGGATTGTAACACAGTTGGTAATGTTAAATTATTTGAAACACCTTTTCTGCAAATGCTTCAAAGTTTGATATATGTATTTGTAAGGATGATTTACAAGTTTGTTCAAATCAAGCCACTGGTGAGATATTTTGGGATGTGATGGCACCTCATCATTGTGATTTTTTAAAGAAACTTCTACCCATCAAACCAATTCGCCAAACACTTCCGTATTCAGAATATTTAGCATCTTTATAAGAATGATATACAGTTTTGTTCAAAATAAGCTCCTGTGTCTATATTTTGAATTGTCATGGTTCTCCCAGATTTTAAAACTGGGTGAAATAATTATCTTCTAATCACCACTTCTAATGCTCTTATGTTTGGCATAAGAGGTATTTGTTACTGGTTTGTTCAAATCAACTCATATTTGAAGGTGTTGTAGGATGGGGCAGACAGTTTAACTCTTGGTAATGGGGGCAGCATTAAAAAAATGTTGTCTTGCAAACCACTGGTCTAAATTTTATGTTTGTCATATAGTATCTTTGTAATCACCATTTACAGGACATTTTGAGTAGTGCTAATATATGATAAATAATGAACACCTGATTATTTTCAAGAAACTTCAAATCTCTGTATAAAGAAACAATGGGCTTTTGCAAGGTGAGTGCTTCGGCCTCTTGCACTTTTGTTGTGATCATGATGTAGCCACGTATGCTGAAAAGTGACTCTAAGGTAAATATATAAATAAATTATTAATTTTAAATGTATTCAGCACTGAACCATTGAAACCCTGTCTGTCTGTCAACTTTTAAAATTCAGTAATCCACTCCAAACTCAACATTTTTTCCTTTTTCTGAGATCAAGTCATTGCAGATTTTAATCAGTGTTTGCTGAGGAAAAACTAAATTGTTTTCAGTATAGAAGATGTTGGGTTTTGACTGCAGTGATGTGTATGATACTAGATCAATTAAAAGAAATAGTGGAATTATTCAAGATTTTTAATCAAGACTTTCCATGCCGACATATAAATGTGCAATATAATAAATGCTTGACATACATTTGTACAGTAATAAACAGTTAATCATGATTTCTGTGTTGTTTTAAACCCAATTGGATTTACTAAACATGTTTTTTACCACAGCAACAACAAGATGGAAAATGCACCTGCCATTGATTTTTGTGTATTTGTTTCTCATATTTCTCTGAGGTCTATTTGCTAGGAATCCAGTAACCATTAAAAGGAGCAAATGTAGTGTTACATGTCATCAGTCTTGTTGAAAGACAAAATTGAAATGGTGCCGAGCCATGTGATGTCATGATGTCCACACTTAACCTTTGTTGGCACTCTTTGAAGAGTTAAATTGTGTTTTTGTATCCTTCCGTACACATGTTAAAATGGTAGTCATTGATCATTTACCTTTTTTGCTTGCCGTGAGAAATCAGTCACCCAAGCAATGGTATGACAGTGTGCCTCCAATCCAAAAGTGTATCTATGTGAAGTTTCTGGCTCACAAAACTGAAACTCAAAGCTTAAGGTAAAACGTAAGTTTAAGTGTGGAATTGCATGGGGCTGTTTATTAGCTTAACTTGACACAGTCAAGATAAGCTATTGCCATCAGGTATGCGGAAGTCTGTTAGTCTGTGAGTCTGTTCACATTTTCCTTGAGCACGGGCTACACCCCACAGTTCTTGTCTGATCGTCACGAAATTTTATATGCAGGTTTGGGGTCATGTCTAGATGAGAACGTCCCCTTTTGGTCGCGATCGGTCAACCGGTATGGCTGCCCGAGCCCAAAACCTGAAAACCATTAGCACCGTCTACAGGTCGTATTTATGAAGGGATTTCATTGTAACTTGGTAGGATGCCTCTGTATAATGCCTAGATGAGAACGTCCCCTTTTGGGCTTGATCTGTCAACTGTGATGGCTGCCCAAGCCCGAAACCCAAAAACTTTATGCACAATCTGCAGGTCATGTTTAATAAGGAGGGATTTCATTTAACTTGGTAGGATGACTCCTTATGATGTCTAGATAATTTCCCCATTTGGGCGTGATCTGCCAACCGTGATGACTGCCCGAGCCCAAAACCCAAAAACCTTTAGCATAGTCTACAGGTCATATTTATTGAGGAATTTCATTGTAACTTGGTGGGTTGACTTCATATAATGTCTAGATGAGAAAGTCCCCTTTTGTTCCTGATTGGGCAACTGTGACGGCTACAGGGGCCCGAGACCCGAAAACCTTTAGCACAGGTCATATTTATGAAAGGGATTTCATTGTAACTTGGTAGGGTGACTCCAAATAATGTCTAGATGAGAACGTCCCCTTTTGATCGCGATCATTCAGCCTTGATGGTTGCCCGAGCCGAAAAACCTTTAGCATAGGCAAAAGGTCATTTTTATGGAAGGATTTCATTGTAACCTGTTAGGTTGACTCCATATAATGCCTAGATGATGACATCCCCTTTTGGTTGTGATTGGTCAACTGTTGTGGCTACAGTTGCCCAAAGCCCGAAAACCTTGAGCACAGTCTACAAGTCATATTTATAAAGGGATTTCAGTGTAACTTCGTAGGATCACTCCAGATGATGCCCAGATGAGATTGTCCCCTTTGGTTGCAATCATTCAACCATGATGGCTGCCCGAGCTAGAAGCCCGAAAACCTTTAGCACAGTCTACAGGTCATATTTATGATTGGATTTCATTGTAACTTGGTAGGTTTGACTTCATGCAATGTCTAGATGAGAACGTCCCCTTTTGGACACGATTGGGCAACTGTGACAGCTACAAGGGCCCGAAGCCCGAAAACCTTTAGAACAGTCTACAGGTCATAATTATGAAGGGATTTCATTGTAGCTTGGTAGGATGACTCCAAATAATGTCTAGATGAGAACGTCCCCTTTTGGTTGCGATCATTCAGCCTAGATGGCTGCCCGAGCCCAAAAACCTTCAGCATAGTCTATAGGTCGTATTTATGGAAGGATTTCATTGTAACTTGTTAGGTTGACTGCATATAATGCCTAGATGATGACATCCCCTTTTGGTCATGATTGGTCAACTGTGATTGCTACAGGTGCCCGAAGCCCGAAAATCTTGAGCACAGTCTACAGGTCATATTTATGAAGGGATTTCATTGTAACTTTGTAGGATCACTCAAGACGATGCCCAAATGAGAATGTCCCCTTTTGGTTGCGATCATTCAACCATGATGGCTGCCCAAGCCCAAAGCCTGAAAACCTTTAACACAGTCTTCAGTTCATATTTATGAAGGGATTTCATTGTAACTTGGTAGGTTGACTTCATATAATGTCTAGATGAGAACGTCCCCTTTGGATGCAATTGGGAAACTGACGGCTAACGGGGCCCGAAGCCCGAAAACCTTTAGCACAGTCTACAGTCCATATTTATGAAGGGATTTCAATGTAACTTGATAGGATGACTCGTTTTGGAATAATTTCACTGTAACTTGGTAACTTTCGTTGATATAAGTTAACTGTGAGGTCATATTAACCCACCCCTCAGCTCTTTAGTACAGTGTACACCTCATATTATTTTTATCAAAAACATAGCATACAGGGAACAGAAATGAACATATTCCCAATTATCACAATTCTTGTCTTATTTCATAGTCCTTTCATAAACATTGAACATTATCCTTTTCATCTAACACAATACACAAGTTAAGCTACAGTGTCAATGACACTTTCATTACCCTTTACAATATTGAGAGATGAATCTGTCAAGCTTTACACATACAAAAATAGCAGGTATTGGTATTTCAGTATTCTTCAGAACAACTTGGCAAAATCCAGACGGATTTGATCTATGGGCACCAGCCACTGTGCTTTCATATTTGATTTGCAGCGTCCTTCGGTTGTGTCCTTCCATCAGTGCTGTCCAATATTAAAGTTTTTTCAAAGAAAATTTCTTGGATACTTTTTTGGCTTGTCCCAGAAAAGACATAATTTATTGCTTTAAATATTTGAAACCGATTGGCCACTTTGATCTGGGTGACATGTATTTGATTCCATGGGAATACCATGGCTAAAAATAATTTGGGCACCTTTAATCAACTTTTCTCACAGTAAATTGATTGGATTTTTCCCCCCAATGATTTTTTGAATAAAATTTAGATGCATTTGTTGTCAAATCTAGTCATGGCTGCTTCATGGCACCCATGACTAGATTTGATGAAAAATTTGATGAAATTACTCTTTTGAGAGTTAACCCTCCACACACTGATGTCAAAATACCAATATTTCATGCAGCAAACTTTTCTCATACTGCAACTATGAATGTAATGAGCATTCCTAGTTGCATTATTAGAAAGAGTCATGTGAAATTTTTATTTTCTGAGAAATTCTAAGTAAATTAAAATCAGGAACCGCGAGGTTGCGACACAATCCAGGATTGATTTTGTGATAGCACTCAATAAAATGGAGATAAGAAATAAGAGTATTATTTATTTAAAAAAACTCTTTATTTTTTATCTCCATTTTAGTTCAACTATATTGATTTTGTGTTGTATGATTACTGTTATAATAAAAACTAGCAGTGAAATCAACATGGAGGCTCTGATATTTAATTTTAGGCTCTGACAACTGGATTTTTTACATTGGTGGCCATTCCGTCAGGAGTAAAAAATAAAAATAAAAACCACCCTCCCTCATTCGTTTAAATAAAAAATAACTGAGAATCATGTATTTAATTTTGTTTGGCCTTATTAGAAATTGGATGAAGGAGAATGGACTCTTACTTGTATGATACATCTTCTGGAAATCCCTGCTCTCACAATCCGTCTAAATTATCCTATTTATAATTTACATCATAAAAAATGAGTTTACACAGATAGCACTTCATGGGTTAACTTAGCTTTCAATAAAATTACATATTCACGCAATGACTAGTAGAAGAACTGGGGGAGGGGGGGGGGGGGGGTCACGGCGTCTCAGCAGGTAGAAGTGCAGGCTGCAAGCCGAGAGGCCCTCGGTTCGAATCCCACCTGCAGCAACCGCATTGTGTCCTTGGGCAAGACACTTCACCCCATTTCCCACGTAGGGGCACGGTGGTGTTGTGTACAAAGGCGTAGTGCACGTCTTCAACCAATGCTAACCCTGCTTGTGTGGAGTTAGTATTTTTGGGAGCTGACAGTTGCTCGCTGTTACTCGATGGTTCTCTCCAAGTACTCCGGCTTCCTCCACCCATAAAACTGTCGCGGTCATGATTAGGCATTGTGCAGAAATATGTGACCCTAAACGCAATCAAATAAATAATTAGTAGAAGAATTCAACTGGAATAACCAGATAGGAATTTTTTCTCAGAAATATATTTAATAATGTTGTTGCCTGTACTTCAGTGTTCTACATAATCAGTTTTCTTTTGTATTGCCTCAACAACAGATCCATATTATTAAATAATTACTAATTGATTGTAGAATCAATCCTGATTAACTGGTAGAGTACTAGGTTATTTTTGGTCATCAAAATTTGTTCATGTGTCTTTTCCTTGTTACAATTTATATGAGAGAGTGCCAAGAGATTAAGTAATTTCACTACTTTTAAGATATGAAGCACATCCACAGAATATGACAGCTTTAAGCCGGGGTACATGCTCTTCATATTAAAGCCCTGATAGTGGCTTCTGACACTCTACCAGTTGAACCATATGTACTCGCCGTTGCTCGGTGGTTCTCTCAGGGTACTTCAGCTTTCTTCACCTGTAAAACTGTCATGGTCATGATTAGCCATTGTGCAGAAATATATGACCTTAAATACCAATAAATAAATAAACCATAACTACTGTGCAAGCCTGGATTGTTTATTAAATGCAATGACTTCCATTAATTCATTAAAGGATTACTATAAATTTTGATATTTTTTTTATGCACAGATCGAGAATGACCTTCATTCTAGCTCTGTGAAACATGCTGACTTTTGCCATTTCCTACAGAGTAAGTAAAGGGTTAAATGAAGATGTCTACATTATTTGCAGCTGCAACATTGTGCTCACATCTTGTTAAAATGGGCAACATGAGTGTAAACGATTGACCAAACTTGACTTTATGTCCATGTTGAACTCCTAATTAGCCATTATGCAGAAATAGGTGACCTTGAACACCAATAAACTTATTGAGCTCTGTCCGAGCAGATATAAGAGTAAATGTTTATATTAGATGTACTGAGGCAGAAAAGATGTGTAAATTTGGCGAATTCAAGTGGGTGTTGAGTAATTCTTTGATAAATTATAATATCTTTTTTTATTAAATTAACAAGAGTTGACTCTATAACCCATTATTAAAGTAACAAGAGTTGACTCTATAACCTATATGAAAGAAATGGGTCAAGTTTGTACTGAAGGTATCATGGGGTGGGGGAGGGGGGGCATGTATTATTGGGGGGGGGGGGGGGGCAATTTGAGAGGATATCATTTTAACCTTGGGTATTGGAGGGGGGGGGGGGGGGGGCATTTAAATATTTCTAAAATAACTGTTCCAAAAGCCTTCATATTCGATACATAACATCCATGTAAGTATGATTCACTAATTTGTTCAAATCAAGCCCATTGGGTCATATATAAGGGCAGTGAGGGGCTCTCAGATGTTAACACTGTGGGTAATTTAAAAAGTTTTCTTCCAAACCACTTCTCATAATACCACCCTATTTGATAGGTAATATTATTATGTCTCCCCTTCCCAGAAGGGAGACATATTGTTTTAGTGCATATTCTTCTTCTCCTTCTTCTCATACAAACTTTGTCCGGGCCATAACTTTTTTGTCTTTTGACCTACACCTTAGATACTTGGCATGTGGATGTATCACCATGAGCCGGTGTGCAGTGTACCATAGTGACCTTCATGTGACTTTGACCTTTGACCTGAAGGTCAGATTTATGTGTTTTTTTTAGGGAAACCTCACACAAACTTTGTCCGGGCCATAACTTTTTTGTCTTTTGACCTACACCTTAGATACTCTGCATGTGGATGTATCACCATGAACTGGTGTGTAGTGTACCATAGTGACCTTCATGTGACCTTGACCTTTGACCTGAAGGTCAGATTTATGCGCTTTTTTAAGGGAAATTGTCTGGACCAGAACTTTTTTGTATTTCGAGTGAGGCTTTAGATATTTGGCATGTGGATGTATCACCATGAGCCGGTGTGTAGCGTACCATTGTGACCTTCATGTGACCTTGACCTTTGATCTGAAGGTCAGATTTGTGCTTTTTTCAAGGAAACTTTGCCCGGACCAAAACTTGTTTGTCTTTTGAGCCAGGCCTTAGATATTTGGCACGTGAATGTATCACCATGAGCTGGTGTGTCGCATACCATTGTGACCTTCATGTGACCTTGACCTCAAGGTCAAATTTATGTACTTCAAATAGGGAGTAATTGTCCAGACCAGAATTTTTGGGTTTTTTGACCTAGGACTTGGTTATTTGACATGTGGATGTGTCACCATGAGACCGCATGTTGTCTACCTCGATGACCTTCATGTGACCTCTGACCTGAAGGTCAGATTTATGTACTTTTTTAAGGGAAACTTTGTCGGGGGCATAACTTTTTTGTTTTTTTACCTAGACCTTAGATATTGGCATGTGGATGTATCACCATGTGCCAGTATGTCGAGTACCATAGTGACCTTCATGTGACCTTTGTCCTGAAGGTCAGATTTATGTGCTTTTTTAAGGGAAACGTCCAGACCAGAACTTTTTTGTCTTTTGACCTAGTTTGTCTTTTGAGCTAGACCTTAGATATTTGGTATGATTGTCAATATTATTCATGTATATATAATTTGCAGTGCATTAAATAGAAAGGAAGGGGAGACATATGTTTTAGTGTGCTAAAACAGTTTCTAGTTGTAAGGATGATTTACTTGTAGGTTTGTTCAAATCAAACCCCTGGGTCAAATTTAGAGCTGTCTCATGCTCCCTAAGTTGAAACACTGAGGGTAATGTGGGTATCCTGAGAAGTGGAGCAGTGCCTATTTAATGAGGTAAACAAGTTCTGCTTTACTGGTAAAATAGTACCCAGAACCAATACCTGGAGTGAAAGTCCTCCAGAGAGGGCAACATAGGTATAAACAATTGGCTAAACTTGACTTCATCATTATTTTGCAGTCATGAGGTAGCCAATAATGCTGAAAGTGACCTTAAACACCAATAAATGAATAGCAATGTGGGAAACATTAAAGAATCTTCTCACGAACCATTGCCACAGATGCCTTCAGTAATGAAGATTTATCGTTTTGTTCCAAGTCAACACAAACACCATTGTTCTGCCTGGGAGTTGCTGGGGGGTTTGCAGGAGATGTGGCATGATGTTCCACTGTTTAGCTTAACTTGACAAAGTCAAGATAAGCTATTGCCATCACACATGTGGAAGTCGGTTAGTCTGTTCACATTTTCCTTTAGCACAGGCTACACCCTGTAGTTCTTGTCCGATTGTCACAAAATTTCATATGCAGGTGTGAGGTCATGTGTAGATGAGAACATCCCCTTTTGGTTGCGATCGGTCAACCGTGATGGCTGCCCGAGCCCAAAACCTGAAAACCTTTAGCAGTCTGCAGGTCATATTTATGAAGGGATATCATTGTAACTTGGAAGGATGATTCTGTGTAATGTCTAGATGAGAACGTCCCCTTTTGGTCAAGATCTGTCAACTGTGACGGCTGCCCAAGCCCAAAAGCCAAAAACTTGTACCACATCTACAGGTGATATTTAATTTGGAGGGATTTTATTGTAACTTGGTAGGATGACTCCGTATGATGTCTAGATGAGAACTTCCCCATTTGGTCGTGATCTGTCAACCGTGAGGCTTCCCAAAACCTGAAAACCTTTAGCACAGTCTACAGTTTGTATTTATGGAGGAATTTCATTGTAACTTGGTAGGATCACTCCATATATAATGTCAAGATGAGAACGTCTCCTTTTGGTCACGATCATTCAACCGTGATGGCTGCCCGAGCCCGAAAACCTTTAGCACAGACTACAGGTCATCATATTTATGAAGGGATTTCATTGTAATTTGGTAGGATGACCCTGTATGATGTCTAGATGAGGACATCCCCGTTTGGTTGTGATCGATCAACCGTGATGGCAACACATCCCAAAAATCTTTAGTACAGGCTGTATTTATGAAGGGATTTCATTGTAACTTGACAGGATGACTCGTTTTGGAATAATTTCACTGTAATGTGGTTGACAAACATTAACTGTGAGGGTCATATTAGCCCGTCCCTCAATTCTTTAGTAGTCAACACCTCAAATTATTTTTATTGAAAACATAGCTCACAGGGAACAGAAATTAACATGTTCTCAGTTGTCACAATTCTTGTATTTCATAATCTTTTCATAAACATTGAACATTATCCTTTTCATCAAACAAACATACAGTCGAGTTAAGCTACAGTGTCATTGACACTTTCATTTATGTTGTATGGTGGCATGGGAAACGATAAACCTAAGTTGCACCAAATACTGCCATAAGTTAAATGAGTAAAACTGAACTGAAGTGCATGTTCAAAATGAAAAAGATTTCTTTGACAGAAGTTTTAAGTGTTTTTTAAGATGACCAAAAGCTATTAATCACTTGCAAGCTACCAGCAGATTCTTTTGCTCAGGAGACTTGTTTTCATGGTACAGGTGTGATCTGGATTCTTTTTATCAACGTATTTTAGTGGAAAATTATATCCCTTCTTAAATGAATCAGACGTGTTTGTATTCATCTTCAGTTCATATTATGGCACTTTTAACTTGATTTTATGAAATATTCTGGAAGTACTCAAGAAAGATTTAATAATGAAACAGCTTTGACATTGTGAATTTGCTTGACCTCAAATGGTCATGATTGCATTTAACAAAGGTTCCCATATTTCACAACTTATTGATTTTTAGTTGCTTGGAGAGAGAGTTAATGAGAATGCTTTTGAATCATAAAGCCAATTGTTTTAATATTTGCAAGCCAGAAAATAAGGAGATTGTCATCTGCAAAATGAGGTCCCCACACAGCAGGGTAGCATCACTAAATTTACCCTCTGTGAACCTCAATCTGAATCAAGGTCTCAACACTAAACAGAACGAGGTACCCAGAGGATAAATTGGCCCACTGTATGGGATAGCATCATTCAATTCACCTTCTGGGGACCTCATTCTGCAAATGTCACATTGCTTATTTTCAGGCCTGAATATTTGGCATTTAACATCATTGACAAAAGATGGGCATGAGTGTATTTGTCTTTATTATAGGCTAGCAAGTGAATTAACGCAAATTATCTAAAAGATATTTCCCGATATCCATCGACTTGATGGATATCGAGGAATATCCCTTAGTAGTTTCCTAAATGATGTCACATTATACCACATCACGTCACCTCAAAGGAACTATCAGCTGATCTTTGTCATTATTTTGAAACATGCGCATTTGGGGTCGAATTGGGTGGAATATTGTGCAATAAAATGTCTCATAGCAAATAATAAACAAGAGATCACACAGGGCCTGAAGCGCTAACCTTGAACAGAACACAATATAATATAGAGTCCAAGAATGAGTCTACATTAAGCAATCCATCTCCATAGGATACATTGTCAATTCTTAATTGAGCCCCTCAGGAATGACAAAAATAGTCTGAGCATCATACCTTTTCTTCAGTTGATCATTATGTAAAATATGGAGCTCTCCTATGAAGCCCCTTGATACAACCTATGTGGATTAATCTTAGCTACACACCTCTAGAGGGTACTGAATACAAAATTTCTGAATCTTCAGCTGCATGGCCAATTCCAGCTCCCATAAGGAGCCTAAATATTAACCCAGGCTCTCAATTTGAACAAAGTTGAATCGGACCTCGCTAGTGAAGTTGTTTACCAAATATGAAAGCCTTCTGACTTGGATCTGAAGAAGAAAACATTAGAATTTCTTCATATTGCACTTAGTTAAAATTTTGGCTACCATAGTGAGCCCAAATATTAACCTACAGACCCAATTTGAACAAACTTGAATCTGCCCCCCCCCCCCCCCTCCCCCAGAGATGTTGAGTCAGAGCATTCTCACTTGTGGATCTGAAGAAGATTTTTAAAGAAATTTACTCATATTGCCCTAAATTAAAATTCAAGCTACCATAGGGAGCCCAAGGGGAGTCAGATAGAAGTTTGTTAAAATAAAGCCCATTGGTTCAGATGTGGGCTCAATACAGCAGCCCAAATTTTTTAGCTAGGGTAATATGGGGAATAATCTTTAATGAAAGTGTCAATGACACTGTAGCTCAACTTGTCAAGACATGTGCATGTATAGTATGTAACACAGCAATGACAAACATCTAGGTAATGACCTGATAACAAAGGTACATATAAAGTATTGTAACGGTCTGTACATAAATACTGGCCATAGCCTGTAACAAATGTATAGGTAAAGTATTGTAAAGGTGGGTGACAGTCAGATGCTAAACTAGAAAAGAAATCTTTGAGTCCCAGAGTGGGTCTGACTGAACCCCAAAATATTTGTTCTCATTGCACAGTGATAACAAAGGCACCCCAAAACACACTCATTCCTGTCCCAAGGTGAAAACAAAGGTACCCAAGAAGTTTTGTGAAGATCAGTTCATAAATACGAGCTGTATAGAAGTTGTGACAAAAAACTGATTGGACCTAATTTCGGTACAAAATGGCCAATGGCAGCCATCTTGAATTTTGGACCGCACTCAGAAACACTCGTTCTCGTCCCAAGGTGATAACAAAGGTACCCAAGAAGTTTCGTGAAGATCGGTTCATAAATACAGCCTCTAGCCCAAGCCATATTGACATGTGCACTTACAGTGTATAAGTAGCAGTAAATAAATCAAAATTCATCCAATTTGCATAATTTCTGCACGAGAAAAAAACCTGTACTATATGTGATGTATTCCATGTTACTAAACATTCATACAAAAATTTATTCAAATCAGAACTTTCATACAGAAGTTCTGTACAAAAGACCGATTGCACTAATTTTGGTACAAACTGGCTGCTGGCGGCCATCTTGAATTTTTGGACCACACCCCAAAACACTCGTTCTCATCCCACGGTGATAACAAAGGTACCCAAGATGTTTCGTAAAGATCGGTTCATAAAAACAGCCTCTAGCCTGAGCTGTATAGAAGTTGTGTACAAAAAACTGATTAGACCTAATTTCGGTACAAAATGGCCACTGGCAGCCATCTTGAATTTCGGACCGCACTCAAAAACACTCGTTCTCATCCCAAGGTGATAACAGAGGTACCCAAGAAGTTTCGTGAAGATCGGTTGATAAATACAGCCTCTAGCCCGAACAGACATGTTGACTCTCCCGGAATGCTTGGGATTCTCCCGGAATTAGCTATCCCCTCCCGCCCGGGAGTCAATTTGGACCAAAAATCTCCCGGAAAGTCGACATACCAGACAAAAACTGAATCCACCAGCTTTTGTTTACAAATACAAAAGCATGTGCTCTACTCTCAATGGCAAGGTCATTAAGTTTGTGTGAAACGTCACCACTTACGTAAGAACTGATGACCAATTCTCATTTCTGTCAATGGCCGTGTTGTGATTATTGCAACACGTTTGACAGGCGGATTAAATGAATTTGAGATGCAGGATAATTGCTGAAATTGATTATATATTAAAGGCACACCTTTGCTTGTATACAGGTAGCAGTCAAATCGAAAAATAAATTCCATACGTATAAAATCTTGTCCAATCGAAAAATGTGCAAAAATACGCACAAATTTATTGTGCATTTTGGATTTCACTTTCAGATAATTATAGCCAATTTTGGAGACAAACGGCTCAAACATATGAGTTGCTGTAATTTTCAATATATTGGGAAAAATTTCCGATTCGCAATTTTATAAAGCAGGCTGTGAAAAAAATTATGTTTTTGGTGAAAAAAATCTCTAAAAAGTTGGTAATTTACGGCACTTGCACGTTGTTTCATTCATAGTGATAAATGGAAAACAAAATATCCCCGAGATGTTTCGTCCTGGGCTGGCTGTGGCATAATTTTCACGTTTCACTGAAAAATGATCACCCCATTCCAAATCCCCTTCGTAAATGACCAACTACTTCCAGCGAGTAACCGGTGTGGTTAGGTGGGGTGCTGGGCTTTGGAAGATCGAATTACCACAACAACCGGGCTCTGGGGTGTGCCTAAACACCACAGATCGTCGCAGGTTACCGCAGGTCGCCGCAAGTACCCATAATTACCCAAATGGATCCAAAACTTTCAACACAGCACCATAACTGATATAGTGCTGAAAAGGTCGAAAATATCTCCAGACAAAAAAAATCTCCCTGAAAATCATGTCATCTCCCTGAAAATTTTCTTCAATCTCCCTGAAAAAAATTTTGGGAGGTTAACATGTCTGAGCCCGAGCTGTATTGGCATGTATACTTACTGTGTGTAAGTAGCACTGAAAAAATCAAAGTTCGTCTAATTTGCATAATTTCTGCACGAGAAAAAAACCCGTATTATATTTGATGTATCCCATGGTACTAAACATTCATACAAAAATTATTCAAATCAGAGCTTTCATGTGGAAGTTCTGCGCAAAAATCTGATTGCCCCTAATTTTGAACATGAAAGTGTCAATGACACTGTAGCTCAACATGACAAACTTGAACTTGGTAAGTCATAAATGAAATGGCAAAATTGAAGATCATTGGTACCAATGTTATTTGGTGAAATTTCAACCTAACAGCATTGTGCGTGCACAACGTCAAGAGTAATCCATGCATTTTTAAATGTAAACTGTAAGACTGGCTAAAGGAAGAATTTTGATACACAAATGCAGTATGTTCAGAGGTTATTGTAAATGGCAACTTTTTTCACAGAAATGAATGCTTATCTAAAGTTCTTGCCTAATGAGCACACCAAGTTCAAAAACAATCCCATGATAAATGTGGCTTGTAGGTCATGTCAAAGAATGCTGATGCACAAATGCAATAAATTCAAAGATTGTTGCTAACAGCAACAGTTCTTGATTGAAATGAAAAGAAAATCAATAGCTCCTATCTTTGTCACCCTGCATAAGCATCCAAAGTTTCAAAACAACCTGATAATGAATGTGTCCTCTGAGGCATGCCAAAGGAAGATGTTAATGCACTAAGCAGAGGGTCATTGCTTGTGGCAATGGGTTTTTTTTATGGAAATTCATAAATATACCCTGCTGAGAGTGCAAAAGGGATAAGATGATGCACAAATGCAGTAAGTTCAAAGGTTTGTGATAACGACAATAAATTTTTATGGAAATGAAAAAAAGCAATAGCTAACATCTAGAGGTCACACAGAACACACACACCAAGTTTCAAAGTGATCCGATCATAAACGTGCCCTGAAAGCCGTGTTAAAAGGAAATATTGAGGTCTGACTAAACTAAGTTCAAAAGTCAACATTTTTTGACAGAAATGGAATAAAATCGACAGCTCCCATATAGATGTCACCCCACGCAAGCTCACCAAGTTTGCAAGCGATCCAATCATAAATGTGCCCTGCAGTGTGTGTCAAAGGGAAATATTGATGCTTAACTGCACTCAGTTTTTTACTAAGTTAATTGAAGGTCATTGCCAGTGGCAACATTTTTTGACGAAAACCGAAGAAAATCGATAGCTCCCATCTAGAGGCCTCCCCAAACAAGCATGCCAGGTTTCAAAGCAATCCGATCATAAATGTGCCCTGTAGGGTGTACAAAAGGGAAATATTGAGGCCTGACGAAACTAAGTTCTACTAAACGTTGGCCGTGGAAACATTTTTTGCCGGAAATTGAAGAAAATCGATAGCTCCCATCTTGAGGTCACCTCAAACAAGCATGCCAGGTTTCAAAGCAATCCGATCATAAATGTACCCTGTAGGATGTGCCAAAGGGAAATATTGAGTCTTCTGACTGAACTAAGTTCTAAGAACGTTGGCCGCGGCAACATTTTTTGACGGAAATTGAAGAAAATCGATAGCTCCCATCTGGAGGTCTCCCAAAATAAGCATACCAGGTTGGTTTCAAAGCAATCTGATCATAAATGTGCCCTGTAGGGTGTGCCAACGGGAAATATTGAGGTCTGACTAAACTAAGTTCTACGAACGTTGGCCGTGGCAACATTTTTTGCCGGAAATTGAAGAAAATCGATAGCTCCCATCTAGAGGTCGCCCTAAACAAGCATACCAGGTTTCAAAGCAATCAAATCATAAATATGCCCTGTAGGGTGTGCCAAAGGGAAATATTGTGGTCTGACTAAACTAAGTTCTAAGAACGTTGGCTGCGGCAACATTTTTGGACGGAAATTGAAGAAAATCAATAGCTCCCATCTAGAGGTCACCTCAAACAAGCATGCCAGGTTTCAAAGCAATCCGATCATAAATGTACCCTGTAGGATGTGCCAAAGGGAAATATTGAGTCTTCTGACTGAACTAAGTTCTAAGAACGTTGGCCGCGGCAACATTTTTTGCCGGAAATTGAAGAAAATCGATAGCTCCCATCTGGAGGTCTCCCAAAATAAGCATACCAGGTTGGTTTCAAAGCAATCTGATCATAAATGTGCCCTGTAGGGTGTGCCAACGGGAAATATTGAGGCCTGACGAAACTAAGTTCTACTAAACGTTGGCCGTGGAAACATTTTTTGCCGGAAATTGAAGAAAATCGATAGCTCCCATCTTGAGGTCACCTCAAACAAGCATGCCAGGTTTCAAAGCAATCCGATCATAAATGTACCCTGTAGGATGTGCCAAAGGGAAATATTGAGTCTTCTGACTGAACTAAGTTCTAAGAACGTTGGCCGCGGCAACATTTTTTGACGGAAATTGAAGAAAATCGATAGCTCCCATCTGGAGGTCTCCCAAAATAAGCATACCAGGTTGGTTTCAAAGCAATCTGATCATAAATGTGCCCTGTAGGGTGTGCCAACGGGAAATATTGAGGTCTGACTAAACTAAGTTCTACGAACGTTGGCCGTGGCAACATTTTTTGCCGGAAATTGAAGAAAATCGATAGCTCCCATCTAGAGGTCGCCCTAAACAAGCATACCAGGTTTCAAAGCAATCAAATCATAAATATGCCCTGTAGGGTGTGCCAAAGGGAAATATTGTGGTCTGACTAAACTAAGTTCTAAGAACGTTGGCTGCGGCAACATTTTTGGACGGAAATTGAAGAAAATCAATAGCTCCCATCTAGAGGTCACCCCAAACAAGCATGCCAGGTTTCAAAGCAATTCGATCATAAATGTGCCCTGTAGGATGTGCCAAAGGGAAATATTGAGGTCTGACTAAACTAAGTTCTGCGAACGTTGGCCGTGGCAACATTTTTCGTCGGAAATTGAAGAAAATCGTTAGCTCCCATCTAGAGGTCACCCCAAACAAGCAAACCAAGTTTCAAAGTAATCTGATCATAAATGCGACCTGTGAGATGTGCCAAAGGAAATTGTGGACGTACGTACTAATGAGACGAGAAGTGATGGCAATAGCTCAGCTTGACTTTGTCAAGTTGAGCTGAAAATGGCTGCCAGTGGCCATCTTGAATTTCGGACCGGACCCCAAAACACTCGTTCTCGTCTCACGGTGATAACAAAGGTATCCAAGAAGTTTCGTAAAGATCGGTTCATAAATGCGGCCTCTAGCCCAAGCCGTATTGTCATTTGCACTGACAGTGCTGAAAGTAACACTAAATAAATCAAAGTTAGTCTAATTTGCATAATTTAAGCATGAGAAAAAAACCTTTATGATATGTGATGTATCTCATGGTACTAAACATTCATACAAAAAATTATTCAAATCGGAGCTTTCAAGATGGAAGTTCTGTACAAAAAACAGATTTCTGCATCGTCGGTACAAAATGACGGCTGGCAGCCATCTTGAATTTTGGACCGCACCCAAAAACACGCGTTCTCGTCCCACAGTCATAACAAAGGTACCCAAGAAGTTTCGTAAAGATCGGTCCATAAATACGTACGGACGGACGATGGGCCATGACAAAAGCTCAAATTTGGCTTTGCCAAAGTTGAGCTAAAAATCTTTTTCAGAATGACCAGTCCGAATTTTTTAATGTTTGGTATGCATCATTGTTACGAGGGTCAGATTCAAGATTGTTCAAACCAAGTCCCAAGGTTAATATTTGGGCTTCCTATGGAAGCCCAAATTTGAACTTAGTTCAATATGAGGGATAATTTTTAAAAATCATCTTCTTCAGATCCACCAGTCAGAATGCTTTCATATTTGGTATGCAACATCTCTAGGGGGGGTCAGATTCAATTTTGTTCAAATCGGATCTATAGGTATATATTTGGGCTCGCTATGGTAGCCCAAATTTTTACTTAGTGCAATATGAGGAAATTTCTTTAAAAATCTTCTTCAGATCCACCAGTCGGAATGCTTTCATATTTGGTATACATCTCTAGAGGGGGTGGGTTCAGATTCAAGTTTGTTCAATTCGAGTTCCTGGGTTAATATTTGGGCTCCATATCATTATGAGGGAATTTCTTCAAAAATCTTCTTCAGATTCACTAGTCAGAATGCTTTCATATTTGGTATACAACATCTCTAGGGGGGGTGACAGATTCAACTTTGTTCAATTCGGATCCACAGGTTAATATTTGGGCTGGCTATGGTAGCCCAAATTTTAACTTTGTGCAATATGAAGAAATTTCTTTAAAAATTTTTTTCTTCAGATCCAACAGTCAGAATGCTTTCATATTTGGTATACAACATCTCTAGGGAGGTCAGATTCAACTTTGTTCAAATTGAGAGCCTGGGTTAATATTTGGGCTCCCTATGGGAGCCAGAATTGTCCATGTAACTGAAAAATTAGAAATTTTGTATTTAGTACCCTCCAGAGGTGTGTAACTACGATTAATCCACATAGGTTGTATCAAGGGGCTTCATAGGGGAGCTCCACAGTTTACATAATGATCAACTGAAGAAAAGGCTTTATGCTCGGACTATTTTGGTCATTCCTGGGTGGCTCAAGAATTGACAATGTATCCTATGAAGATGGATTGCTTAATGTAGACTCATTCTTGGACTCTGTTTATATCATTTTCTGTTCAAGGTGAGTGCTTCAGGTCCTGTGGGGTCTCTTGTACATTATGATTATTTATTTATTTATTTATTGGTGTTTAAGGTCACCTATTTTTGCACAATTGCTAATCATGACCACAACATGAGTATCAACTCAAGACCAGGGGTGAACAGGCACTGCTTCACTTCCCGGGTTTCCCGCGGGGATACATTATGATCAGCCGAAGAAAAGGCATGATGCCCGGATTCGTTGTGTCCTTGGGCAAGGCTCTTTATCCCGGTTGCCTACATGGGGGCACGCTGATGCCGTGTATTAAGGCGTACTGCACATGTCTTCAACCACTGTAACCCTGCAAGAGCAGAGCTTGAACAGAGTTAGAATGTTGAGGAGCAGACAGTTGCTCATCGATGCTAGGTGGTTCTCTCCGGATACTCTGGCTTCCTCCACCCGTAAAACTGTCACAGTCACGATTAGCCATTGTGCATAAGTGTGTAAGTATGTGACCTTAAAATTCCAATAAATAAATAATGCCTGGATTATTTTTGTCACTCCTGAGGGGGCTCAAGGATTGACAGTGTATCCTATGGAGATGGATTGCTTAATGTAGACTCATTCTTGAACTCTATTTATATTGTGTTCTGTTCAAGATGAGCTTTTCAGGCTCCATGGAGCCACTTATTTACCATTCAATTCTACTGGTCATAAGGATGGTTCATACCAAATAACAGCTCTCTGTTCCGTGCGGTTTGGGAAATATGGGCATTTGAAACTATTTCTATTTTTAGCTCCTGGAGGTTCCCATGGGATGCAGGAATTTTTTTTGCACAAGTCAAGTACTTATAACCCAATAGTACCACATACTGAATTTGGTTCAAATCGGACCATCGATTCAGAAAATAGAAATTTTGGGTGGGGCCAAAAATCTTGCCCCTCCCATTACAAAGCCAAATATTGCTTCACGAACTTTGTTTGAACAAACTTGATTCTACCCCTCAAAAGGAAGCTTCATAACAAATATCAAGTCATTGTATCCACTGGTTCATGAGAAGAAGATTTTAAAAATATTTTTGAGCATTTTCCCCCACCCACTCCCTATGGGTCTGGGCATGTTCGAGTTGAACAAAAATGCAATGCCCTTTCGGGACCATCACTCACACAAACTTTCACTTGAATTGGCTCAGTGGTTTTGGAGGAGAAGACCAAAACATGGTGTTGACAGACGGAGAGGGATGAGATTAGCTCAGCTTGACTTTGTCAAGGTGAGCTAAAAAGAAAATCTACTCTATTTTAGTATCAGTATCTGGAATTATCTCAGGAGTGTGGACCAGAAAGTTTTATTTTTCACGAGCACATGTGCAAGTGAAAAATAATATTTTCAGGTTCACACAAATTTTTTCAATAGCTTCCTAAATGACATTATGTTTCGGCGCATGACGTCTCCTTGAACGTCGCCTTGAAGGATCGATCAGCTTTTTGTTATTGTCTTGAAACTATTTGCAGTCGAAATGGGCTGAATATTGTGCAGTAAAATGTCACGTAGCATATAATAAAAAGAAAATCTGGAATTCTCATTCGTGTGGACCTGAAAGTATTATTTTTCACTCGTGAATCTTTTGATATTCGGTATACAGCATTCATGGAGGCCAATTAGAAGAATAATTCTTGAACTAAACATTTCATTCTTTCTTTGCCCCTACAACAGAGCTTGATGAAAATTGTAAAGCCATCAATATAAATTATGTGCTTCAGTTGAAATAGAATGACACTTTGACAGAAGACACTCCTTGCAATTCCTGTGGAAGAATAAAAATATAACTTGGAAATATAAAAAAAAAAATAGCGCTTCTGATTAGTGCACTCTGATGCGACAAAATTTTCACTTCTTAGTCACAAGACTATTCCAGGGATGCCTATGGGAAATACAATCAAACAAGAGCACATAACTACGAAATATCCAAACAGAAATGCTTTGCCACTTAATTCCAATATGGCTGTACATTTGCTACTTCCAACATAAGTTTGTTCTTGGGTTTCTGTGGCAATGAGGTATTTCACCAGTTGGGCGTTAAGCGGGTATAATATCCAAATAATGTTAGAGGGGTCTGTCGGTGGCCGAGTGGTGTGCACGGTTCAGAATAGTTTCGCTAGGCGGTTGGTGCCGAAGGAAACTCTCTTGGCGTGGGTTTGAACCCCCGCCTTGCCAATGTAAACAAAACCAGCGTCCTTTCTTAATTCTATGGCATCCGAGAAATTTGAAAAATACAAGTACTGTCGCTGATTTCTTCTGAGGTGCAGTTCGTAGAATTAAGTGCTTAGATGCAACTATCTGATGAATGTTAGATCTATCAGTTTTTCCCAGCACACTTTAGCACCAACAGTGATGCATTTTTATTCCCCATTGACAAAGTTGGGAGGTGAATATGGAAATGGGTGTTTGTCTGTATTTAGAGTAACATGGTCAGGGTAAATGTTATGTCTGGCATTGTGTTAACCCTTCAACCAAAGCAACATTGGAATGGACTCCACTATTTTTTGAGATATCACATCGAAATCTGGTGCCTTGAGATGTTTTTTTTTTTTTTTATCAGGTTTAACATCAGGAGATTAATTTTATGTCTGACCTAATGTTAACCCTACAACAAGAGCAGTGCCAGGATTCACTCCTATATTTTATATTCAGTTGACATTTTGCACCTGGCAGTGAAATTTGGCATAAAATTTCATTCGTAGAAATTAAGTTGTCAAATAAAAACAATTGTATTCTCAGGGTACCCGCGCCTCCTTGAAAGTCCTTGAATTTGAAAACCCCCTCCCAAGGACCTGGAAACTCCTTGAATTTTGAAGCACCTCCTGGAAACTCCTGGAATTTTGGAAAAATCGAGTCGGTTGCTCACTGTATTAATTCAACTCCTAACATTTTCCCTTCTTCCCAACACATGGTCACTTTATACTCCTTGAAAACCCTTGACTTTCACCCAGCTGACTCCTGGAAACTCCTTGAAAAATTGATCTGAACCTCCTGGAATTCACTTCTCAATTTGGTGCAGGAACCCTGATTCTGTTGTATGTAGAAACTACGTTATATAAAATTACAGTGCAAGTTCATATCTGTGCACTTTATGCATGTTATAGTCCGAAATGTTGGCAGGGGGATATGGAAGTCATTAAAACTATCTTGTTCAATCTTGTATGGTCTCAAGTAGTGAAGAACAAGTGGAAATTGTTTTATACCTTTATTTGATACATGTATACTCCATATGGATTATCACAGGAAACAGTAATAGAACAAAAGAAAATACAGAAAGTGTGGTTAATTTAATGATAGATCTATTCTTCTACAGAATGGTAAGCGATTTTAACTGTGATAATTGTAAACAGAAGGTGCATCGAATGGATAGATAGAAGATACCTACTGTTTGTGAACAGGTACAGTAGAACCCTGTTAATTGAATAGCCAGTTTGTAGGTGAAAATTATTCAGTTCACTGGAGTATCCAATTAACAGGGAATCTGTCACTTTCCTATACACAAGATATAGACTAAACATTTATTCTATTATATCTTTGACAGAGCTCACTGAGCTCTGTCAAACAAGATATAACAGATTAAATGCCTATATTGCATGCACTAAGGCCACACACATGTAGGTCTTATTATGAACACAGGGAATTTGGTGATTGTAAGGATAACTTCTTGACAACTGGATTTTTTTTTATTCAATTAAAGGAGTTTACTCTATAACCTACATACAATTAACAGTTCAAATTTGTACTGATGGTATGATAAATGGTTTTGTGTTTGAAAGTTGTATTCAGTTAACAGGATTATGCTATCAAGAGTTATCCAATTTAAGTTGGCTTACCAAAATTTTCTCCTTAGTGACTGCAAGGAAATGTAAGAAAAACTCCAGATTTCCTTGCAGTCACAAATGAGATAATTCTGGTTAATACTCACAAGATGGAACATATTCTTGTTGTTATTTAATTATGTTCCAACAAGACCAAAATCCTCCTCCTCTGATTGGACGAGAGCTTGCTAGTATATTCTATGTTTACGGCTCAAGTGGCAAATGTTACTGTCTGATGTCACAATGCGAAATATTTGCAATGATGTCGCCCGTTTCGTAATTGCTTCACTGACGAAGTGATGAGCAAGCCGCTTCATTTTTCTAGATTTTTCACTCGTGTAGCAGATGGTGTTCTGGATGAAGTGTGGTTTAAATTGCAAACCAATTTATGATTTGAAGTGAGATGGAATGAGTTTATCTCGTTTATTGATTATTTATCCAGTACCATCATGGGACACACAAGGTTTATTTACTAAACCTGTGATCATTAAAAGTTGCCTTGAACAAGGCAACTTTTAACTATCACATGTTTAGTAAATAAGCCTCTCGTGTTTCACAATGTAGGTTTTGGTCTATGGGTAGTGTCTATTGGAACATATACGTTTTTGTGATGAATTAACAGTAACATCGTCTGAGGTTTGCGGCTCGGAGCATATGTTCAACCTCGATGCTTTGCGTCTCATTTGAACATAAGCTCTGAGGCGCAAACCTCAGACAATGTTACCGTCAATTCAGCACAATAACTTATAATGTTGCAATGTATAAATTACAATTAAAACACCCAAATGCCAATAAAGCACAGTGAAACTGATTTAAATTTAGTGCATAATACCTCCCATTTCCAAAGAGATATTCCTTGTATCTATCAAGACAACAGATATCAAAAAATAATTTTCATATAGAATATACCCATAGTAGCTTAGTGTACCAAATGTTCACCATGAATGGTGAAGAGGTCTTAACCGCGAGCCTTCGGCATGTGTTTAACACCACTTCACCACGAGTGGTGAACATTTGGTACACCAAGCTACTTTGGGTATATTTTATTTATACCATGATCGTCAGTTTATTAAGAGTCGCTATTATTTTTTCTCGATTTTACTGAGCACCAGACGTACATATGGGCAAATCTGTTTTTGTTTACACGAGGATCGGTGGGTGGTACTTCCGCTGTGAATTTTATCACCGAAACGAAATGAAAAAAAAGAAACTGAGCCGTTTTCATTTCAATAACATACTATTTTCAGTTATGCATGCTTTATTAACATGAGACAATGCATGTTTGTTAATTTTTGGCATTTTATGAGGTAAACTCATTTAAAAACGTAATAAATAATTGACACTTCCATTTCACTCTTCGCGAGGTGACGTGCGATAAATTCAGACAAGTTTGCATTCAGGTCGACATCACCAAAGGTCAATGGGATTTAGTTCTGCTGTAGGTGTAAATTTTTACTATTGAAATCCCATTGCTGGTGTGTAAAGCTAAAATTTATATGTCATAGGCTTTTCATACACAGTAGAATAGGTAATCATGGTATAATTTCTTGTACCTATCATGACAACAGATATCAAAAAATAATTTACATTTCCCACAATATCATACAGTAGCATATGCTAAAGATCAATCACTTTCCCTTTCCAGTGATCTCTGAAGGGCTTAAATTCAATTTTGACAAATTATGTGGCTTCTAACTGAACATGCAGATGATAAATGGATGGGGAATCTTTCAAAGGGTCCAACTGGTATGGTTAGTGTTTTTATAGCGTGATTGCTGTGCATATTCAGTGTTACACAATACTATACAGACATTGTGAAATGTGTAAGGTAAAGAATGCATGAAACCTGGACTAAGCCTAACATCATGGAAGAAAGCCTCAGATTTGGAGGATATGCATCTGAGTGACGTGAATGAAATGCTTGGACACAAAACAATGTCAAACAAGAAAGTTATCAGACCGTACAGAACACACCTCGGGTCTAGTTCGGGGGACAGGAATCAACAACCCTTGGTAGAGCTTTTCCTATATTTCACATGCACCTTCGGTGATAGTGAAGTACTGGAAAAACTCCACCAAGGGTAGCTGCTTCCCATCCCCAAACTCCACCCTCAATGTGTTCTGTCTTATTAGTCAAGTTTTGCAACCAATGCAACTTCCAATAATTAACCATTTGCCTAACAAAATAGGACATCTGCCAACAAAATTTATAAATCGAGTAGCTGAATAAAAAAAAGCTTTTTAAAAACTCAACAAAACCATAACATGTGACCCCCTTCATTGGAAAGATCTTGTCAAGCTGGTTCGAATTGGGGGGGGGGGGGGGGGCATATATGGTTTTGTTGATATTTGGGGAAAAAAAATAATGAAAAATAACAATTTTTGATATTGTGTGCATTGGGTAATGGGTTAGATCTTGTACAACAGAAAATTTTATTTTTTATAAGATGGCATATGAAACAAGAAATAGTACAAAGGATTGTTTAAAATTTATTTATTGCTTTTGCCCAACATGGAATTAACTTGCACTATATACAAAAAGGTTTAAAACTGGGAACGAGAATTTAATGGCCAGTTTTGAAAGTCAATCATGATACCAGAGAAATTCCTAGACCACTGTATCAGTGATGTGTACTACAGTTTATGAGATTAAGACGATTATCAGTTTCTGCAGAGACCAGCATAGCCATTGGAACTATGATTTAATCTTTCAAATGGGAATTTATCGGTTACCCATTCTGAAAATCAATGCTACTGCCTGGGAAATTCATAGAGTAGAATCGAAAATCAAAGGTTGCAAAACCACAACCTTTGATTGCTGGTTCTGTCTTATGAATTTCCCGGGTATTGGGACCGATATTCACAAATGAGAACCAGAAAATTCCCACTATTATGACAGACTTTCAAAAATGAGATCCATAAAATCCCATTCCTGGGAATGAACCCAAATATATACCATATTAAATCACTAAGAAACTACATAACCAATGTTATTATCTTCCCACCCTCTCATATGTCTTTCTCTGTGTCTTTGGAAGGGACTTTACATTTGCATACATGACAAGCTATTAATTGAAAATAGAATGTTTTCATTTTTGGAATTCACTTAAAAACAATGAGGGATCTTAAGGCGAGTTTGAAATCGTTTTTAGAATAGCACAGCCTGGGTTTTTCCACTATGTTGGGTAAAGAGTTGATTTAGATGAGATTTTCTATAAGGCTGTACAGTGCACAGGGTTAGTTACTCAGTTAATAATGAAAATCTTTAATAACCAGAAGGTGTGACTAACCCTGTGCAATGCACAGGGTTAGTCACACTTTCTGGTTATAAAAAAATTGGTAAGTGCCATGTCACTCACTACTTGAAAATGTACACTGACTGAGGTTGTATTATTTATTTATTTATTTATTTATTTATTTATTGGTGTTTAAGGTCACATATTTCTGCACAATGGCTAATCATAACCATGACAGTTTTACGGGTGGAGGAAGCCGGACTACCCGGAAAGAACCACCGAGCAATGGCGAGCAACTGTCAGCTCCTCAACATACCAACTCCACACAAGCAGGGTTAGCATTGGTTGAAGACAAGTGCACCATCGACGTGCAGTACGCCCTAGTATATAACGCCACTGGGGGTGAAGTGTCTTGCCCAAGGACACAACGCAGGTGCCGCAGACTAAGGTTGTAAAAAAGCATGAGGTTAGTTGGGTGACATGTAACAATAAGGTGCAGGATTCAAGGAACTAATGGATGCACTTATACTGGATTGTGGACATTTTTTTTTAAAGTGAATTCCAAAAATGAAAACATATTCTATTTCCAATTAATAGCTTGTTACATGCATTGGCATTCAATATCATTTACAGCATATGTGGTTAGATCACAACCACACAAGTTTAATCAAGTGTAGCCAATTGTTTATGCCTGTGCTTCCCAAAGGACTTCCACCCAGGTAATGATTGCCGGGTCCTATTTTACCAGTAACACAGAATTTGTTTACCACAGTAAACTAGCACTACTTCACTTTCTAGGATATTCCATGGAGAGGAAAGGATGTTGACTTTGAAATGAAATGCGCTATTAATGTGTTCTGAAACCAACAAAACAGATCCAGATGAAGTGTCCATTTTTTTTTTTATTTCTTACGTCTAGAAATACAATCACACAGGTCTGGTACAAGTGTTGATAAGCTATGCAATTCTTTTTTGTTGGAGGTGTACAATAACTCTGAGAACAGCAGAAATAAAAGAAGCTGAATTTCTGGATCATTTAATGACAAAAAAAAACTTTAACATTATGTCATGGAAAGATTACGAAGAGAACTTCAGAAGAGTTGATGAGGCAAGGTGGTATTACAGTGGAGTCCTGTTAATTGAACCGTCACTTTGCCAGTGAAAACAGGAGTTTTCAATTAAGAGGAATCTGGTTATTTTTCGATATTCTGGTGAAAAAGCAGTCAAAAAAAATATAATAGATTAAATTCTTATTTTGGATTAATGAGGACAAAGAGGTCAATAAAGACAGGAATTCAGTGGCAATTAGAGTAATACTTTGATGTATTATTTATTTATTGGTTAAGATTACGTTCTGCATCTATAGTTATCTCATGACAGCAACATAGGCAAGCCTGAAAATAATTTTCATTGTGCTTCCCGACAAAATGTCAGACACCAAATGACTCATGTCTGTCATTTAAGAATGATATCTGACATATTACAAAATGGAGTTTGAGTATTCGAACTAATATGTTTTGGACGTACATGTACCTTCATCTTAAAACTGCTCAGAATTGATCCAACCATGGCTCAATGAGCCCTGCCAAACAAGGTATGATTGGTTTCATTCTGAATTGGAACTGAATTACCCTTCAGACATAATTTAGATAGATGTATGGCTATATCAAATCGTATTCCTTCACATGCTGTTAATACTGATGAGCTGGACAGTCACTTTCTTCACACTTCCCAACAATAATCATTAATTTTGGGCTTGCTAGTTATGTACATGATTTCCAGCTTGCGTGATGTTTGATCACTGAACTTCATTGATAATTTTGGCATCAGACATTTTGACTGATGATTTTAAACCTCAGTCAGACATTGGCCTTTTTGTACCTGGCACTGTCCTTGTCTGACCACTTATTTTCTGGTATGAACATAGGGATGGAGTCAAGTTTTTCCAGTCATTTATATCTATGCTGCCCACACCAGTGGATTTCCTCCCCAGACATTCATTCTGGGTCCTATTTTCCCGGTAAAGCAGAACTCTTTGGTACATTACAATGTTTATTATTCAATTAATATGAAGCAATATGCAATAAAACAGGTCAAATTTGTACTGAAGGTATGATGAAGTTATATTCAATTAACAGATTCATTCAGGTAAGAAATATTTAGTGAATAACACTGTACAAAGGGAAAAAAATAATTACATTTTTTTCAACTTTAAGCTCACTTTGGTAAACATATCCATTGGAAAATTCCAAGATAAAGATACAGGGTCCAGTTTATCAATAAAGGGGAAAAAAGGGCTAAAATCTTTATATCAATTTTTCATATCATTCCATGCAAAATCAAAAGAGTAAGACTTGACGATTTGCATTATCAGTGTGGTAAAAATCAGAAAAAACAACTTTCAGAAAATTATGGGACAAGTTACTTCCACTGGTAAATATTTTTTGCAACTTCTTGGAAAGCTTTCTAATATGAGACACAGCTTACAGTTAACTGGTGATCTGACTGCTGACTGCACTAGCCATTTATATATAACTCATCTTGATTCAAACTAAAAGGTACAATACTTTTGACAGAGGTATACTGTTGGAAAAATAGACAATCCACAATGAGTTTTCTTTTGAAATATATGGAATGAGTTCCGTAAATTAGGTCTGGACAAAACCTTTGTCAACATCAAGACCAAATTCATTGGATTTATTGATTTATTTATGCTGTTTAAGGTTACATGTCTGCACAATGGCTAATTGTGACCGCATCATGGAGATAAAGTCAAGTTTTGTCAATCGTTTACATCCATGTCGCCCATTTTAGAGGACTTCCACCCCAAGCATTGGTGACTGGGTCCTATTTAACCAGTAAACAGAGCTTGTTTACTACACTTAACAAGCACTGCATCAATTCCTAGGGTTCCCACTGGGGTAATTCATTGGGTGAGTTTAATAAATTTCACAAGAAATTGGGGACGAGTCAAAGATTTTATTTATCATCTGAGTTAAAAACAGCATTTCCTGTAAGGCCTCAATTTCATGTTGTTACAAACAATGCACTGTTTGATAGACTGTCTGCTTCGCAAAAATAGTTCCCAGTGAGGTAGATATTTTGATGTATTCAGTAATAGAGTTTTATTTTGAAACAACAGTTCAAAAATCATTAAATGCCACCAGAAATTTTGTCATTTCATTTGTCAACTCTGGAGACCTCTGACAATCATCTGTGGACATTTTGTGCAAAGTTACAACAGTGTATACAGGGGCTATCCCCAAATGTTATTGAATAATAATGCTTAACTGCTTTTAACCCTTTGCACCCTGATGTCAAAGTGGCAAAATTTTCAGCCAAAATATTTCCCATCATGCAGTTTGATACTGAACCAAATATAACTTATTCGACAGAGCTCAATGAGCTTTGTCAAACAAGATATAACCGCTTAAATTCATAGTTAAACAAGAGAAAAACAGAGGGACTAGAGAAAATTCTGTTGCACTACCAGAGTGCAAGGTGTTAAAATACAGTTTTAATGTCAGAAAGAGGGTCTACTACACACTACTACAAGATCAAGAGCTATGGCAGAAGGTGAAAGCTTATTCTACAAAAATATTATGAAAAAATATTTTCTCCAAAAAATTTACATAATATATTTTCAACAAAATTAGCACTAAAGCAAAAAATATAATATGAATAGGAAGATTGTATTGCATGTTTCAATCCTAAAATTAAAAGTAATTGACTGAGTTATACTTGGAAATAATCCAAGAGGGATGCAGAATGTTCAGTGAAAACTGCTGCCTTGATCAGATCATCTGCAACGAGTAAATTGATTTGCAAAAGTGAACAAAGTAGGTTATGACATCATTTCATGTTTGAAAGGAGAGAGAGGCTTTTTTTTTGCGAATGACCTCTGAGAACTGCCAACTACAACCAGCTGTCACCGACCTGCACTGAACAAACTAGGCTTCTGAATTGAGGCACTTATGATTTCCCCTTTTGCTTACAGAAAACAAGGGGTGCAGTGGCGTTGCGGTAACCGGTTCTCGTTCGATCACCGAAGTTACGCAACGTCAAGCCCGGTTAATCCTCAGACCTGGGTGACCGTCTGAGCGATCAATTCGGGCTCCTGTGTTGTGTCCTTGAACAAGGCACTTAACCCCGATTGTCAACATGGGGCACGATAACGCCGTGTACTAAGGTGTACTGCACATCGATGGTACGCATATCTTCAACCAATCTAACCCTGCATGTGCTGCAGTGCGGGGTTACAATGTTGGGGTGCTGGCAGCTGCTCGTCGTTGCTCGGTGGGTACTCCGGCTTCCTCCACCCGTAAAACTGTCACGGTCATGATTAGCCATTGTGCATAAGTATATGACCTTGAACACCAGTAAATAAATAAATAAATACAGAAAACAAAGGAAACACCACTAGAAGGGATAGTCAGGGAACTAGCACCCTATATTTGCAAGAGCCTCTGGCCATAAAAAACTGTTCTTGCTTGATCCAATGACTGGCTTGCACAATGTTTGGATAAACAAGCAAATTCAGTGAATTCATGTCTACCTCTGGGCAGCAGTTTCAAGGGGAATTAATGCATCCAGTGGAATATAGTTGAGTTGCAAGTGGAATCGGTTGACTCTAAGGAAAGTTAGAGTCTGGAAACCATCAGCCAATCAAATTTAAGCAACCTAATTAAATATGCGCGGAAAATGCCCACGTTCGAACTTGGACCCACAATTGATGAAAGTGATCTACTATCCAAATTTCATCGAAATCGACTGACTGTAAGAAAAGTTAGAATCTGGAAACGAAAAACATGGAAGGTGTGCACTTACTGTGTATTAGTAGTTGCACTGATTAAATCAAGTTTCCCTAATTTGCATAATTTTTGCACGAGAACAAAACCTGTATTATATGTGATGTATAGCATGTTGCTAAACATTCATACAAAAATTTATTCAAATCTGAACTTTCATATTGAAGTTCTGTACAAAAAACTGATTACACCCAATTTTGGAACAAAATGGCCGCTGGCGGCCATCTTGAAATTTGGACCAAACCCCAAAACACATAATCTGGTTTCACAAAGATACCCAAGAAGTTTCGTGAAGATCGGTTCATAAATATGGCTTTTAGTCCGAGGTGCATTGACACACGAGGCAGATGGACAGATTTTCGGTACAAAATTTCCCACATTCGAACTTGACCTAGGTATTGATAAAAGTAATCCATATATGAAATTTCATCAAAATCGGTTGATTTTAAGGAAAGTTAGAGTCTGAAAACTGACAGCCAAGCAAATTTCAGCAACCTAATTAAATATGCGCGGAAAATGCCCATATTCGAAACTTGGACCCACAATTGATGAAAAAGATCTACTATCCAAATTTCATCAAAATCCGGTCACTGTAAGGAAAGTTAGAGTCTGGAAACGAAAAACACAGAAGGACACCCCGAATTTAATATCTCCCATTTTTTAAAAAAGCAGGAGACAAAAAAAAAATATGCAAGTTAACATTTTTCTCTGCAGTGATGTATAATGGCAAACAATGTATATATTTGTTTCATTTCTTCAATTATTATTTGAAGAAGTCGGGGGAATAGAATAAGCCAAAAAAAATATACTTTTTTCCTATTAAAGTGGCATGACACATTTTTCAAAAAGCTAGCTTCAAAATCCCTGGGTGACATTTGTTCTGATACTGGGAATCAATTCAAATTGTTGTTTAGAAAACATTAGTATGATTCTGCTGTCAATGAATTATGTTATGAAAAATTGACAGTCCATTGTCTAACACAGCTGTCTTGTCCAGTTGATACTAATCTGTGGTTATCAATCCATTCTAACCGAGTGATCTGGTTCTTTGGATGAGCACCTGAAATAATAAAGAACATTATTATATGACCACTCCAAATAGCAAATCAGAATCACTGTACTCTGCTCATTCAATCTGGTTCACAGGAAAATGATAAATTTAAAGTAATTTGTATATTTTTTAAACTTAACAATGGCCCAGACTTAGCTGGTGCAACCTCAATATTATTAAGGGCCAAACACAAATTTTGAACCCCCCCCAAACCACAAAATTTGCATTTAATACCTAAAATTATTAGTTCTATCAGGCCCTCCATACTTTTAGTAATTGCGCATGCACAGTACCCAGGAAGAGATCGGAATTGACACCAACATCATTCTCCCTAGTTGTGCCTACTAATGTTATAACTTAACTCATGGGAGGGCCATCCCCGTCTGGGCCATTGGTCAGTATAAAAAAATATACAAATTGCTTTAAATTTATCATATTTTTATGGCGTCGCGGTAACTGGTTCTCGTCAGATCACCGAAGTTAAGCAATGTCAAGCGCAGATAGTAGTTGGATGGGTGACTATTTCAGCGACTGACTCGTGCTCCCGCGTTGTGTTTTGGGGCAAGGCACTTAACCCTGATTGCCTACATGAGGGTACGATGATGCTGTGTACTAAGGCGTACTGCACGTCGATGGTGCACATGTTTTCAACCAATCTAACCCTGCCTGTGCCGCGGTGCAGAGTTCAGAGTTACAATGTTGGAGAGCTGACAGCTGCTCGTCGTTGCTCGGGGGTTCTCTCCGGGTACTCCCGCCTCCTCCACCCATAAAACTGTCACCAACATGATATGACCCTGGCTGTTAATGTGTTGTTAAACCCTAATAAAACAAGAGGCCCCAGAGAGCCTGAGGGTGCTCACCTGTCAGGTAGACTAAATATCAACCCAGGGAATTGATTTCAACAAGTTGCATCTGCCCCTCCTAAGAAAAGCTTATACCAAATATTCAAAGATTCTGACCAGTGGATCTAAAAAATAAGATTTTTAAAGAATATTCCTCATATTGAACTAATTCATAATTCGGGCTCCCACAGGGAGCCCAAATATGAACCCAGGGACTTGGCTTTAACAAACTTGAATCTCACCCCCTAAGGATGCTGCACACCAAATATCAAAACATTCCAACTTCTGGATCTGAAGAAGAAGATTTTTAAAGAAAATTCCCGTGGCTCAGTTGGTAGAGGTGCAGGCTGCAAGCCGAGAGGTCCTCGGTTCGAATCCCATCTGCGGCAACCGCGTTGTGTCCTTGGGCAAGACACTTCATCTCCATTGCCCGCTTAGGGCACGATGACGCCGTGTACTAAGGCGTACTGCACGTCGATGGTACGCATGTCTTCAACCAATCTAACCCTGCCCGTGCTGCAGTGCGGAGTTACGATGTTGGGGAGCTGGCAGCTGCTCGTCGTTGCTCGGTGGTTCTCTCCGGGTACTCCGGCTTCCTCCACCCGTAAAACTGTCACGGTCATGATTAGCCATTGTGCATAAATATGTGACCTTAAACATCAATAAATAAATAATAAATAAGAAAATTCCTCATTTTGAACGAAGTTACAATTCAAGCTCCCACAGTGAGCCCAAATATGGACCTAGGGACATGGCTTGAACAAACTTGAATCTTACCACCCACCCCCCCCCCCATCCCCCACAAGGATGCTGCATTCCAAATATCAAAAGCATTTATCTGCTGGATCTGAAGAAGATTTTTAAATAAAATTCCTCATTAGCTTAACTTGAAAAAGTCAAGATAAGCTATTGCCATCACGTGTGCGTAAGTCTGTTTGTCTGTGAGTCTGTTCACATTTTCCATTAGCACAGGCTACACCCGTAGTTCTTGTCTGATCGTCACGAAATTTCATATGCTGCCCGAGCCCGAGCCCAAAAACCTTTAGCACAGTCTACTGGTCATATTTATGAAGGGATTTCATTGTAACCTGGTAGGTTGACTTCACATAATATCTAGATGAGAACGTCCCCTTTTGGACACGATTGGGCAACTGTGACGACTACAGGGGCCCAAAGCCCGAAAACCTTTAGCACAGTCTACAGGTCATATTTATTAGAGATGAGACGATTAATCGGTGTAACATCGGCACTCGGCCGATAAGCACCCATCGGTTCACCATCGGCACTCATGATTCAACATCGGCCCTCGCCGATTGTCTGAAACTCAGTGAAAGTGAAAGTGTTATGGATGAACTTTCTTCCACTTCATGGGACAACCAGTGGCAAGCGATCGGTACGTAACTCGTCTGTTACTGATACCATGTAAATGATGGTTCGTGAAAGAAAAGGCAGAATATTATATTAAAGATTCTGATTGTGTAACTGTGTACTGAGTTGTTTTTTATCTATCATGTGAATACGGACTCTCTTTACTGCCCAAACTGTACTTCATTCTGCAAAATGTTGCAATATTTCTTTCAACCACGCTCATCGTCTCATTAAATATATATTGGACAGATAATTCCTCCATATTAGTAATCCATGTTAATTGTGAAAGGTGCAAAAAGTTTAATATCGGGCCATTCGGGGTGGGATTTATCAACACGAAGCCACTGAATTTTTCTCATGTTGAATTGTGTGGAGCACATGATAAAAATAGATAATGCAGTGCAACGTCATAACTCGTGTGACAAAATCCCATATATGGGTTTACCGAAAAGAAACTCCCACTTTAAAACGTGTGGTTCCAACAACGGCTTTTGATTTTCACTAAACATTTTCTACCAAATAGGCCTAACTGATAGTCGACTTCAAAGCCTGTGTAGGGGGGCGATTCGGCAAAGACCCGACTTTGAAATGAATTGTTTCCATTGTTGATGTGAACCACATCAAAGGCTCAGAACACAATTTACCGTGACGATGCACGTGATGAGTTCTCGACTCAGTTGTTAGCTGTTTATTTTAAATCGAAAATATTCTGCACTGATGGTGCTTCATTAACATAAAATTAACCCTTTAATGTCTGTTATTTAATTTATTTAAGTGAGTATTACCGTACTGACTCGTGTCGAAGCCCAGGGGGTGCTTGCAGTGGATAAATAGCAAAGTGGTGGTGATGGGGGGGGGGGGGGGGGGGAGGGGGAGGGGGGGGGGGCTTAGTGCTTGCAAGTCGCGTTGGGATGCGTCGGAAATTGTCGAAATAAGACAAGTAAGTATCCACTGGGTATGTTCTGTTTCTTTGGAACCCACCTACCAATTTTATAGAATTTGCTTTAAACATTCTCATAATTATCTTGTACATACAGTTCAGATTTCGGGTTTTAATCCTCAATTTAATGAATAAAACAAGCAGAAAATCATGTGGTGTTTTCATTTTTTTTTTTTGTACAGGTTACTCTCGAAGCCAGAAATGGACGTAAGTTGACAATCAACACAGCAAACCACCCCCTTGAAAACAGGCAAACATAGTCTGTTTAAAAATAGCTGTTTGTTTTTAATATGTACATTTTATTATGAATAAAACAAAATAAAGCTTCACACAAAATCAATAAAAAATTCTTCATATGAAGACCAGATAAAATTTACACAGCGGAATATGAATAACAAAATAGTTGCCTCCCTTGGCAAATTCGAAAATTTGATTTTACACTGAAAGTCATAACTTCGCATGTTGCAGAGCATGATGAAATGATAAATGAGCATGATTTATTGAACCATTATGTCATAAATCATATTCCTGGTTATATTGTTAAAAAATTCTCAAATACCAGAGTTGTAATTATTTTTTATTTTTATTTACCACTTTCTCATTAATTTCTGAATACCTGTTTTTCACAATAAGATGTGCAGGCTCGAAAGTGGCAGTGTTCTTTTACAATGAGTTGTGCCCCGCTTGAAAGTGGCAGTGTTCAATCAGTATCTTTCTGATGATATTCGACCACTGTGAAAACTGTGAAAACTATATGTTGTGGGCGTGTTTCAGACAACTATTGACAGCAGCCTGCACTCTCATTTGAAACAAGTGACAGCTTCCAAAAACGAGGTCGACAAAAAAATAAACAAGTCAATTTTGCTTGGGATAATATTTTAATAAAGACTTATTACACTGAACACAGACATAATGTATTACACAAAAGACGAATTTAACAACACAAAAATCTCAACTCCAAAAAATATACATATACAGTATTGCAGTTCTATTTGGTAAGTACAGTGTTGCAACAAGTCAGCTATTTTTCCATTTGATGCCTGTAAATTTCACGTCTTGTCTCAAACAACTTTCGTCCAATTTGAAACTTGGGGGGTGGGCTTTGACTCGAGTAGGGCACCCTGGTTCACAAATCTGAAAAAGCAGGGGGTGGGCTTCGACACGAGTATGGGCTTCGACACGAGTCAGTATGGTAAAAGTGTGTTATCTTCCGGGTTGATGGGGATTCTGATTGAGGTAAATCAACCAGTTTCTGCAGTCAGCTTGAATAATAAAGAAACCATCTGACATCGGCATTCGGTATCGGCCGATTGTTGTCTAAAATAATCGGCATTCGTCTTATGGGGCATTTTACTAATCGGCTCATCTCTAATATTTATGAGGGGATTTCATTGTACCTTGGTAGGATGACTCCAAATAATGTCCAGATGAGAATGTCCCCTTTTGGTCACGATCATTCAGCGTTGATGGCTGCGCGAGCCCAAAAACCTTTAGCATAATCTATAAGTCGTATTTATGGAAGGATTTCATTGTAACTTGTTAGATTGACTCCATATAATGCCTAGATGATGACATCCCCTTTTGATCGTGATTGGTCAACTGTGACAGCTGCAGAGGCCCAAGCCCGAAAACCTTGAGCACAGTCTACAGGTCATATTTATGAAGGTATTTCATTGTAACTTCGTAGGATCACTCCAGATGATGCCCAAATGAGAATTCCCCTTTTTGGTTGCGCTCATTCAACCAGGATGGCTGCCCGAGCCCAAAGCTCAAAAACCTTTGGCACAGTCTACAGGTCATATTTATGAAGGGCTCCAGGGGCCCGAACCCCAAAAACCTTTAGCACGGTCTATAGGTCACATTTATGAAGGGATTTCATTGTAACTTGGTAGAAAGACTCCAAATAATGTCTAGATGAGAACGTCCCCTTTTGGTCGCGATCATTCTGCCTTGATGGCTGCCCGAGCCCAAACCTTTAGCATAGTCTACAGGTCATATTTATGGAAGGATTTCATTGTAACATGACTCCATATAATGCCCAGATGATGACATCCCCTTTTGGTCGAGTTTGGTTAACTGTGATGGCTTCAGGGGCCTGAAGCCCAAAAACCTTGAGCAGTCTTCAGGTCATATTTATGAAGGGGTTTCATTGTAACTTCGTAGGATTTCTCCAGATGATGCCCAGATGACAACGCCCCCTTTTGGTCATGATCATTCAACCATGTTGGCTTCCCAAACCCAAAACCCGAAAAACTACAGACTATTGGTTGTATTTGTGAAGGGATTTCATTGTAACTTAGTTGAATGACCAAATATAATGTCGAGATCAGGACATCCCCTTTTAGTTGCAATCGGTCGAACGTCATGGCTACACAGGCCTGGAGGCCGAAAACCTTTTTAGCACAGTCTACAAGCCATATTTATGAAGGGAATTCAATGTAACTTGATAGGATGACTCGTTTTGGAATAATTTCACTGTAACTTGTTAACTTTCGTTGACATACGTTAACTGTGAGGGCCACATACATTAACTGTGAGGTCATATTAACCCACCCCTCACCTCTTTAGTACAGTGTTCACCTTATATTATTTTTATTAAAAACATAGCATACAGGGAACAGAAATTAACTTATTCCCAGTTATCATAATTCTTGTCTTATTTCATAATCCTTTCATAAACATTGAACATTATCCTTTTCATCAAACACAACACACAGACAAGTTAAGCTACAGTGTCATTGATACTTTCATTTTGAACTAAGTTATCATTCAGGCTCCCACAGTGAGCCCAAATATGAACCCAGGGACTTGGCTTGAACAAACTTGAATCTCACCCCCCTAAGGATGCTGCATGACAAATATCAAAACATTCCAATGGCTGAAACTGAAGAAGAAGATTTTTAAAGAAAAATTCCTCATATTGAACTAAGTTATAATTCGGGCTCCCACAGGGAACCCAAATATGAACCCAGGGACTTGGCTTTAACAAACTTGAATCGCACCCCCCTGAGGATGCTGCACACCACATATCAAAACATTCCGACTGCTGGATCTGAAGAAGAAGATTTTTTAAGAAAATTACTCATTTTGAACTAAGTTATAATTTGTGGCTTCAGAGAAGTCGTTCGAAAAAAATTCACAACGCCGGACGGATGACGGATGGCAAGTGATAAGTTTAGCTCCCTTTGGTGAGGTAAAAAAAAAAAAAAATCATATTTTTATACTAAAACCAATGGTCCAGACTCAGCTGAATTGAAAAAAGGTGGAGGGCCTAGGACTTAAGGAATAGACCAAAATTCAGCTCCTTAACCTGCATTAGAACTCCCAACGTGAAAAGGAGATAAAAATTTTAAGGAATTACCTATATGTCTCTCTATACAACAAAAGAGAAGACATACAACCGAAATAAGGAGCAACATGGAAGTAATTCCCTGTTACTTAGCATAAAAGATTTCGCTAATTGGGTGTAACAAGTCCCCAATTTTATGGCTTGTCCGGAATAAGACCCTTAAAATTAGGAAAAGCATGTCTGAGAGTGAGAGACTAATGTCACAAACACACGCCCTATATAATGTAACAAACTGGACAAAAGAATAATCTACGGACGATAACAGCTTCACTCATAGTTACACACTTTGTGGTCAGAAGAGGTAAAGTGAAATCAACCCCCCCCCCCTTTTTTTTTGAAGGAATAATCTTAAAAACAAAGAGGGATGCAGCCTGGAATCAGTGAATACAGAACAGAATAATATATAAATACTCGCCTAAAAGGCACCCAGTTATTAATTATAATTAATTTATTGGTGCTTAACACCACATCAGCCGTTAAGGCTATATCGTGGCAATCCCGGTTATTAAAATCAAAGGTTTTAAATGAATGCTGCATCAGGAATACGTAGAAAGATCGAAAATGGGTGATATAAATATGTACAACCTTCAACTTGTCCAACTGAATCCCAATGGAAAGTTATCTGATAGAACTAATTCGCTTCCGAGCCAACTAACAGATGACCACGTTCAGGTGTACAATTAATTGCAATAATAAACTTTCGAATTGTAACTGCTCAATTCTGAGAATAGGATTTCTCTTATGTACCGCTTTCGGTTGAAAACTGGATTCACCTGGAATGGGATACGATTAAAAAAAAACATCATGGACCATCCCCAAATAATTCATTGTTCTCTAGGTCCGTTAAAACCAATGGCTGTTCGGAGAAAGAATATACCACTGAATAATGAAGCCAAAAATAGAGAACGTATGCATAGACGGCCTGTTGGAAACTCCATAACTGATCCAACTTGCCTAAAATTCTCATAAGCTCTTTACTAATTCAGAGCAAGAATTTAAGAGAATCTATTCAATAATACATCTGCCTAATAATAAATACATATTATGCACACACTCAACAGAATCCTGCATGTATCGTTTGAATACAGGCTGTATCAATGGCATGACCGAGTGATACAAAATCTAAAGAAACTGAAGGAATAAAACGTCAATGCGATTAACCTGAGAAATCGATTCAAATGTCGTAACAAAAGCAGACAACTCTGAGCGAAACTTCTCAGAGTGGATTAATTGCCACATTTGGAAAATTAAGAGCAATGAAAGACATGCATATAATTAAATGCATACGAGGCTTACAGAAAGAGAACTACGTCCTGCCCTGTAATCGCCTCTTAAGATATTGGCGTGGGGGGGGGGGGGGGGAATTCAATGAATAATTCATATTGAACCCCCTCTCACCTGCATTACTTGAATCGGTAGATAAGTAAGACCGGTGCAGTAATACTAAAGCTTGGAACAGTGACAAATTTCTTTTTCACTGCAGGAAAAGGAAACTTCACGCTACATTCCCAAAGCTATACTGCTGCTGCTATTCTCAATAAGAGTAATACATCTAAAAAGTTAAAAAATTTATAGTAATTTATATATTTTTTATACTTACCAATGACCCAGACATAGCTGGTGCTAACTCTTAAAAATCTAGGGCCAAACACAAATTTTGCCCCCCAATCCCCAAAATTTGCATCTAAAACCAAAGAAATCATGTCCTGAATGGCCCTCCATACTTTGCCTCTACTGCGCATGCGGAGTGTCAAGTAGGTCCCAAAATTGGCGCCAATTATCATTCTTACAAGCAGTGCCTGGACAGTGCTATGTACTCAGCGGGGAGGTATGAGTTCCCAACTCCTGGGAGGGCCATCCCCGTCTGGGTCATTGGTAAGTATAAAAAATATATAAATTACTATAAATTTTTTAACATTTTTATACTGTACCAATGACCCAGACATAGCTGAATAGTAAAAAGGCTGGAGGGCCTAGGACATAGAGGAAAGTCCAATAAGCTCAACTAGTCATCCCCTCGAGGAGAAAAGGAGCATTAGGCTTTACATGTATCTTTCTTATTTTATGATAAATTAGAAAGACACAACACCCTCCATAATTGAGCATAATAACATTCCTGTTCTCTATTAACATCCAGTATATCCTTTATACTAATTATTTTAAAGTAAGCCAATAAATAAAGATAGTCCAGAGAATTGAGACTCTTTATACTCTTTTAAAAAGTGTCCGAGGATTGTATATTAACGCTCGTTTGACACGTGACATATACAAATGCTTCACACCGAGCTATACTTTAAAAATATGACATGAATGAATTTTTAAACATTAACTTTACACTTTAAAACCATCCCGGTGACAACTCAGAATTACTGACTCCAGAGGAGGTATCCCCTTGCTTTTCACTAAAAATCAGGTGACCTAAGGGAACATCCTCCCGCCCCCCCCCCCCCCCCCCCTCCACCTTCCCCTTGCCCTGGGTCAAATAGCTCAGAGCGAAGAGGGCAGCAGGACGGAGTCACTGCCGGAACAGAAAGCCTGCATAACTATAATTGCAACTGTTTAGAGAACGACATTCTGAGTAACAGATAACGGACCTAAACAATGCAGGTCTCCAGAAATGGACTCAATATTTCTGAGATAAAAATTTGTGAATGTGGATGGCTGAGACCAATATGCAGCCTTCATTAAATCTGTAATAGCAACACTATTTGCGTAAGCCTAAGATGTAGTAAGAGCTGTTACTTCATGAGCCGAAATCTTAAGCACAGACTGCTGAGTTGAAGATAGATTATCATAAGCAGTATGGATAGTTAATTGAATCCATCTAGCAATAGAATGGACCGTAATGTCCTTTCTATTAGGCATCAGAGACAGAAAGAAACGTTTTCGTCCCTTTCTGATAAACTGAGATCTTTGATTATAAATATGTAAAGCTCTAACCGGACAGAGTAAAGGCCTATGCCCATCTGAAGACGGAAGGGCCTTAATAACAATAGGTTCCAGATATTATTAGGAGCCTGATTCTTAGCCAAAAATCCAATATTAGTAGTAATGGTAATAGTGTTCCCGACACTACAATAGTGAGAATCGTCCAACGAGAGTGCATGAAGCTCACGGACTCTTCTAGCAGAAGAGAAATGCTGTTTATAAGACAAGAATTTGAAATCTACTGTCTCAAGAGGCTCAAAAGGCTTTTCTTTTAGTTTAAGAAAAACCCAAGCTAAATTCCATTTAGGAATTAATCTAAGGGTTCTAGGTCTATTTATCGAGAAGTTTCTAACTAATTTAGATAAAGAGACATCAGATCCAATTGTAAACTATCATGGTGTGCATAGGTATCAGATAACATAAACCTATAACCTTTAATAGTAACAGGCTGCAGTTGATCTCGTCAAACAAGTATACAAGAAAGTTTGAAATGTCTGGTATGGAGGGATCAAAAATATCAACAGAATGATCCCTACAACAACGACGAAAGGCCTTCCACTTAGCCGCATAGTTTAGCGAAGAGGAGGTCCTCCTACAGTTAGAAATCGCGTCCACTGCTCGTCCTGTACAATGCTTGTGGTGCAAGAAGGACCGCACAACGGAAATACGTGAAGGTTGAGACCTTGCAGGTTGTGATGAAGTTGACGCGATTCCCCTGCGAAAGAAGATCCTCTCGTGGAGGAAGTTTTCGCAGAAAAATCCCACAGCAGACACCTGAGTAGATTTATCCACGGTCTCTGTGGAGACAGAGATGCTACCAACAGAATTGCATTGTGATTGTTTTATCTTTAGCAATATTTGCTGAATCAACGGCGCTGCTGGATACGCATATCCTATCATTCCGAGCCACGAGATCGATAGAGCATCTACTGCATATGCTCGGGGATCCGGACATGGTGACACATACGTCTGCAACTGATTGTTGAGTTGTATTGCAAATAAGTCTATCATTGGCCGCTCCCATTGATAGCAAATCTGATTGAATACCTGTTTGTTGAGAGTCCATTCTGACGGCAACAAGCGACTCTTCCGTGAAAGGGAGTCTGCTAATACATTCAGAAGACCTAGAACATGACGGGCCGAAAGCAGAACTTGGTGTTCTAGAACAAACAGAAGGATTCTTTCCATTAAATTGAATAACGGAACGGAATGAGTGCCTCCCTGGTTCCGGATATACGCAACTACTGTCGTATTGTCGGACAGGATTTGGACATGTGCTTTCTGAATAATGTTCATCCAATGACGTAGTGCAAGCCAAATTGACATCATTTCTTGGATGTTTATGTGCTTGCCTAGAAACTGCGGATCCCAAAGACCCTGGCACTTCGAATCCGTTGGAATCAATGTTGTACCCCAACCTGTTTGACTGGCATCCGTCATAATCGTAAAACTCGGGTCCGGCAACTGCAGTGGAACTCCCTGAGTCAACCACTGAATGTTTGCCCAAGTCTGAATCTCTTGTTACACTTGATTAGACAAGAGAACGTCTATAAATTGCTGAAAGCTTGCCGTCAAAGAGAAGCTTCTCCGTAGACCGAAGCAACTCTGAGAGTGTTCTTCACCTTACTAACCACGCGCGTGGATGTAGCTAGGGCTGCATCACGTCTAACCAACTCCAGGTTTGCCACTGAAGGGCGGAGTTATACGTGGAATAATCTACTGCCCTTGAAAGAAGTCTCAATGAGGATTGTATCCTGGAATTCTCTCCCTTGAAGACGTAATGATAACGCCTTAGTAAGGTGGTCTGCGTATGATAAAGCGTCTAAGTTGAGTCTGTTAGACATTATTGTCGTTTCCAAAGTCGTGGTTGGAATTGACATAGACGACGGTATAGACAATTCCAAGTCTTCAGCCTCGTCGTCTAGACGCAGAGGAACTCTCGGTATGCCCTGTCCTGCCGTTTCGAATTTATTCCTTGAATTGATGAAAGGCAGATTTAGAGCATTTGCGGACAAGAAACCAGACTTGCCTGTTTTGGTAGCAAGCTTATATATAGCGTCGTTCAATAATTCGAATGTTCTTGTGACATTATTGGACTGTGTCGGAAAACTCAGGGACGATGTCCCTGAACCGATCAAAAACAAATTCTGTGTCCAATGACGCTATCAGTCTCTTATCCGGCATCACAGCATTCTAGTCCGATGGAACAACCTCTGGAAGATAATGCCGGATGAAATCTACGGCAGCTTATGTTGTTCCGAAAGGGAAAGCTCGAAATCCTCCGAATCCCTTTCGCCATCCTGTCGGACCCTATGAAGCTCTGTCGTCCGTACCTGATGCTTCAGCGGAGCGTACCGACCCAGCGTCATCGGATTATTCCTGATCCGACAGAGATTCTGTCGTTTGCTGGGATTCTGCGATAAGTTGTGCTATTTGGGATAGCACATCCATCACTGAGGCCTGTAGAGTAGCGGTCTTACGTTGCTTTGCCGCTGGAAGCTCCGTGTACGTTGACTCTTGCATACTTCTCTTATGCGAACGTCCGAAGTCTACAGGCCTTGTGTCCCTGGCTACCGGATGGTGTGACCTGGTCGCCGTGGATTCTCTGATTGGCGAAGCTGGCTGGATATCCGTGGTCACGTAGCCAAGGTGCGGTTGTGTGCGCTGCCGTGAGGATGAGGAAGCCTTATCGACAGTCTCTCCGGACTGTCTATATAACGGAGCGTCCCGAGTGGCGGACGTATGCTCCGAATGCGAAACATTTTGTACCACAACATCTGGTCCCAGATGTTGTTGTACGAGAGAGGGACCTCTCTTGTTCGCAGCCCGGATGGACCTGGACGAGCTAGGAACCGGACTAATAAGCTTCCTCCGATCTCTCCTCTGATCCATCGTCACTGGGTGTGCACTTTTGTCTTATTATAGTGCTCGCATCACCCAAATCTCCTTCCTGGACCGCAACGGACGAACCCGGCCACCGAACCATTCGATGAATGGACGCTACACCGGGCGAGCTAGCGGATGTCAACGCCGTCGATCCTTCTAGGGACCTCTTAGGCAATTGACATATTTCCATGAGCACCTATTGCCGCTAGCTCTTCATTTAACTATGACGACGGAGGCACTCTTTTGGAAGACATCACGGAAACTTTTGCGAACAAGAAACCAGACTTGCTTGTTTAGTAGCAAGCATATATATAGCGTCGTTCAATAATTCGAATGTTCCTGTGACATTATTGGACTGTGTCAGAAACACAGGGACGATGTCCCTGAACCGATCAAAAAAAATTGTGTCCAAAGACGCTATCAGTCTCTTATCCGGCATCGCAGCATTCTGGTCCGACGAAACAACCTCTGGAAGATAATGCCGGATGAAATGTATGGCAGCTTATGTTGTTCCGAAAGGGAAAGCTCGAAATCCTCCGAATCCCCTTCGCCATCCGGTCGGACCCTATGGAGTTTTCGGTCGTCCGTACCTGATGCTTCAGCGGAGCATACCGACCCAGCGTCGTCGGATATTACCTGATCCGACAGAGATTCTGTCGTTGCTGGGATGCTGCGATAAGTTGTGCTATTTGGGATAGCACATCCGTCACTGAGGCCTGTGGAGTAGCGGTCTTACGTTGCTTTGCCGCTGGAAGCTCCGTGTATGTTGACTCCTGCATACTTCTCTTATGCGAACGTCCGGAGTCTACAGGCCTCGCGTCCCTGGCTACCGGATGGCGTGACCTGGTTGCCGTGGATTCTCTGATTGGCGAAGCTGGCTGGATATCCGTGATCACGTAGCCAAGGTGCGGTCGTGTGCGCTGCCGTGAGGATGAGGAAGCCTTATCGACAGTCTCTCTGGACTGTCTATATAACGGAGCGTCCCGAGCGGCAGACGTATGCTCCGAATGCGAAACATTTTGTACCACAACATCTGGTCCCCGGACCTCTCTCGCTCGCAGCCCGGATGGACCTGGACGAGCTAGGAACCGGACTAATAGGCTTCCTCCGTTCTCTCCTCTGAGCCGCCGTCACTGGGTGTGCACTTTGTTGATTTATAGTGCTCGCATCACCCAAAACTCCTTCCTGGACCGCAACGGACGAACCCGGCTGCCGAACCATTCGATGAATGGACGCTACGCCGGGCGAGCTAGCGGACGTCAACGCCGTCGATCCTACTAGGGACCTCTTAGGCAATTGACGTACTTCCATGAGCACTTTGCCGCTAGCTCTTCATTTAATTGTGACGACGGAGGCACACTTTTGGAAGACATCACGAAAACATCACCCTGTTCTTGTTCCTCTGAAATAGATTGATAAGCTGGAGTGACCCTGCAGAGATAAGACCGGCATGGCCATTTCCCCGCTAACAACATACCGTGACACATGCTTCCCATGTTTGTCATCCAATTGACACATACTGAACAGGAGTTAGTGCGAGTACACTGACTAAAATTAATACAATGATTATGAAAGTCAGTGGAAGATTTCCTCTTATTACAATTTGAACAATATCCTTTCATTGTGAAAAGAATACAAAAAGTCCTAGTACTTGCACCAACCCCTGAAAACAAAGATACATAATAACATGATCCATTAACATAGAAAAAATAATTTAAATCAAAAAAAAATTTTTTTAAAATATTTTTTCAGAAAAGCCCAAGTTTCTGAAAAGTAACGTTGAGCCCCAATGGATCCCAAGCCTTAGTGTGGACAAAAATTTTAAAAATATTTTAAAAAATTAATGCAACACTTACGAATAATAATAATGTATCTTGTTATGATTAAACTAACACAAAGACAAGAAATCCCCCTCCACAGAGACTGTTGTCAATGTAAACAAGAAGTGTATAAACACCAGAAACATGACTCCAGGCACTGATAACCATGGCCCGAAATCAGTTACCAACTAGAACTATCACTGAAGGTGATTAATACCCCCGCTTTGGGTTTTTAGAGGAATGCACTTCTGATCATGTAGGCGAAGGCCATAAGGAAAAGTATACATAAAGATCATTTTTTGTTGTTGAAATTTGTATTTGCATGTGGCCTTCCACAGAACAGCACTGAATACTTAAAGAGCCCACACATATATGGTTTACATTTGGAAAAACACATTTACAATGTGCAACATGTATTCAAAATCAGTTCATTAATGTAGGAGTTGCACACACAAGAATCCCATTTGAAAACCCATAATAAATCCAAGTTAAAGGGAGATAACCTGGTTAAAATTGCCACAGCTCAAAAATTTTGGAATATGCGCATGTTCACTTAGTAGTGATGATGTCTGTAAACTTTCGTCCAAATTAATTGATAAATGTAGGAGGAGTTGCGCACACAAGAATTTCATGCAGAAACCCATATTAAATCAAAGTTCAAGAGAGATAACCTGGTTAAAATTGTCGCAGATCAAAAAGTTTGGAATATGCACATGTTCACTTAGTAGAGATGATGTTTGAAAGGTTTCATCAAAATCGGTTCATTAATGTAGGAGGAGTTGCGCACACAAGAATTTGTTCGAACGGAAAGACATAATAAATCTAAGTCAAAGGGAGATAACCTGGTTAAAATTGTCGCAGATCAAAAAACTTGGAATATGCGCATGTTCACTTAGTAGTGATGATGTCTGAAAAGTTTTGTCCAAATTGATTGATAAATGTAGGAGGAGTTGCGCACACAAGAATTTCATGTAGAAACCCATATTAAATCAAAGTTCAAGAGAGATAACCTGGTTAAAATTGTCGCAGATTAAAAAGTTTGGAATATGCACATGTTCACTTAGTAGAGATGATGTTTGAAAGGTTTCATCAAAATCGGTTCATTAATGTAGGAGGAGTTGCGCACACAAGAATTTGTTGAGATGGAAAGACACAATAAATCTAAGTCAAAGGGAGATAACCTGGTTAAAATTGTCGCAGATCAAAAATCTTGGAATATGCACATGTTCACTTAGTAGTGATGATGTCTGAAAAGTTTTGTCCAAATTGATTGATAAATGTAGGAGGAGTTGCACGCACAAGAATTTCATGTAGAAACCCATAATAAATCTAAGTTAAAGGGAGATAACCTAGTTAAAATTGCCACAGCTCAAAAATTTTGGAATATGCGCATGTTCACTTAGTAGTGATGATGTCTGTAAACTTTCGTCCAAATTGATTGATAAATGTAGGAGGAGTTGCGCACACAAGAATTTCATGCAGAAACCCATATTAAATCAAAGTTCAAGAGAGATAACCTGGTTAAAATTGTCGCAGATCAAAAAGTTTGGAATATGCACATGTTCACTTAGTAGAGATGATGTTTGAAAGGTTTCATCAAAATCGGTTCATTTATGTAGGAGGAGTTGCGCACACAAGAATTTGTTCGAACGGAAAGACATAACTAGAACTATCACTGAAGGTGATTAATACCCCCGCTTTGGGTTTTTAGAGGAATGCACTTCTGATCATGTAGGCAAAGGCCATAAGGAAATGTATACATAAAGATCATTTTTTGTTGTTGAAATTTGTATTTGCATGTGGCCTTCCACAGAACAGCACTGAATACTTAAAGAGCCCACACATATATGGTTTACATTTGGAAAAACACATTTACAATGTGCAACATGTATTCAAAATCGGTTTATTAATGTAGGAGGAGTTGCACACACAAGAATCCCATTTGAAAACCCATAATAAATCCAAGTTAAAGGGAGATAACCTGGTTAAAATTGTCGCAAATCAAAAATTTGGGAATATGCGTATGTTCACTTAGTTGTGATAATGTTTGAAAGGTTTCGTCAAAATTGATTGATAAATGTAGGAGGAGTTGCACGCACAAGAATTTCATGTAGAAACCCATAATAAATCTAAGTTAAAGGGAGATAACCTAGTTAAAATTGCCACAGCTCAAAAATTTTGGAATATGCGCATGTTCACTTAATAGTGATAATGTCTGTAAACTTTCGTCCAAATTGATTGATAAATGTAGGAGGAGTTGCGCACACAAGAATTTCATGCAGAAACCCATATTAAATCAAAGTTCAAGAGAGATAACCTAGTTAAAATTGTCGCAGATCAAAAAGTTTGGAATATGCACATGTTCACTTAGTAGAGATGATGTTTGAAAGGTTTCATCAAAATCGGTTCATTAATGTAGGAGGAGTTGCGCACACAAGAATTTGTTCGAACGGAAACCCATAATAAATCTAAGTTAAAGGGAGATAACCTAGTTAAAATTGCCACAGCTCAAAAATTTTGGAATATGCGCATGTTTACTTAGTAGTGATGATGTCTGTAAATATTCGTCCAAATTGATTGATAAATGTAGGAGGAGTTGCGCACACAAGAATTTCATGCAGAAATCCATAGTAAATCAAAGTTCAAGAGAGATAACCTGGTTAAAATTGTCGCAGATCAAAAAGTTTGGAATATGCACATGTTCACTTAGTAGAGATGATGTTTGAAAGGTTTCATCAAAATCGGTTCATTAATGTAGGAGGAGTTGCGCACACAAGAATTTGTTCGAACGGAAAGACATAATAAATCTAAGTCAAAGGGAGATAACCTGGTTAAAATTGTCGCAGATCAAAAATCTTGGAATATGCGCATGTTCACTTAGTAGTGATGATGTCTGAAAAGTTTTGTCCAAATTGATTGATAAATGTAGGAGGAGTTGCACGCACAAGAATTTCATGTAGAAACCCATAATAAATCTAAGTTAAAGGGAGATAACCTAGTTAAAATTGCCACAGCTCAAAAATTTTGGAATATGCGCATGTTCACTTAGTAGTGATAATGTCTGTAAACTTTCGTCCAAATTGATTGATAAATGTAGGAGGAGTTGCGCACACAAGAATTTCATGCAGAAACCCATATTAAATCAAAGTTCAAGAGAGATAACCTAGTTAAAATTGTCGCAGATCAAAAAGTTTGGAATATGCACATGTTCACTTAGTAGAGATGATGTTTGAAAGGTTTCATCAAAATCGGTTCATTAATGTAGGAGGAGTTGCGCACACAAGAATTTGTTCGAACGGAAAGACATAATAAATCTAAGTCAAAGGGAGATAACCTGGTTAAAATTGTCGCAGATCAAAAATCTTGGAATATGCGCATGTTCACTTAGTAGTGATGATGTCTGAAAAGTTTTGTCCAAATTGATTGATAAATGTAGGAGGAGTTGCGCACACAAGAATTTCATGTAGAAACCCATATTAAATCAAAGTTCAAGAGAGATAACCTGGTTAAAATTGTCGCAGATTAAAAAGTTTGGAATATGCACATGTTCACTTAGTAGAGATGATGTTTGAAAGGTTTTATCAAAATCGGTTCATTAATGTAGGAGGAGTTGCGCACACAAGAATTTGTTCGGATGGAAAGACACAATAAATCTAAGTCAAAGGGAGAAAACCTGGTTAAAATTGTCGCAGATCAAAAATCTTGGAATATGCGCATGTTCACTTAGTAGTGATGATGTCTGAAAAGTTTTGTCCAAATTGATTGATAAATGTAGGAGGAGTTGCGCACACAAGAATTTCATGTCCGGAAAAACGTACGGACGGACGGACGGACGTACGGACGTACAGGGTGATTCCTATATAGCCCCCACTTCTTCGAAGCGGGGGTATAATAAATCTAAGTCAAAGGGAGATAACCTGGTTAAAATTGTCGCAGATCAAAAATCTTGGAATATGAGCATGTTCACTTAGTAGTGATGATGTCTGTAAACTTTCGTCCAAATTGATTGATAAATGTAGGAGGAGTTGCGCACACAAGAATTTCATGCAGAAACCCATATTAAATCAAAGTTCAAGAGAGATAACCTGGTTAAAATTGTCGCAGATCAAAAAGTTTGGAATATGCACATGTTCACTTAGTAGAGATGATGTTTGAAAGGTTTCATCAAAATCGGTTCATTAATGTAGGAGGAGTTGCGCACACAAGAATTTGTTCGAACGGAAAGACATAATAAATCTAAGTCAAAGGGAGGTAACCTGGTTAAAATTGTCGCAGATCAAAAATCTTGGAATATGCGCATGTTCACTTAGTAGTGATGATGTCTGAAAAGTTTTGTCCAAATTGATTGATAAATGTAGGAGGAGTTGCGCACACAAGAATTTCATGTAGAAACCCATATTAAATCAAAGTTCAAGAGAGATAACCTGGTTAAAATTGTCGCAGATTAAAAAGTTTGGAATATGCACATGTTCACTTAGTAGAGATGATGTTTGAAAGGTTTCATCAAAATCGGTTCATTAATGTAGGAGGAGTTGCGCACACAAGAATTTGTTCGGATGGAAAGACACAATAAATCTAAGTCAAAGGGAGATAACCTGGTTAAAATTGTCGCAGATCAAAAATCTTGGAATATGCACATGTTCACTTAGTAGTGACGATGTCTGAAAGGTTTTGTCCAAATTGATTGATAAATGTAGGAGGAGTTGCGCACACAAGAATTTCATGTCCGGAAAGACGTACGGATGGACGGACGGACGTACGTACAGGGAGATTCCTATATAGCCCTCACTTCTTCGAAGCGGGGGTATAATAATACACTATCTGATGCAAAACAGAGACTTCCGGGGAAGAAACTGCAGAACATCAGATGGTAGATGCAGAACACTACCCCTAAACACCCATGGGTGAGGACGTAAACATGGGGAAAAGAACAGAATTCATTCTGTTACCCAGCTAAAACTCCCAAGAAATTTTAGTAATAATATTACAGAAAATATGCCAAAAGCATGGGAGAATAGCAAGGGGGGACTTAAAGGAAAGGGAGAGAGGAAACACTGAACAAGCAGTGTAACTTTACAGCAAGAATGACAACAACAGGCCCCATGCCTCGAAAATAGGTAACTTAACATAATTTCATAAAAAAAATTTCAAGTTACAGCCCTGATTATTTTCTGTCACTCATTTTTCCTCTCCTCCTTCTATTTCCTCTTTAGATCCACCATTTCTCTCATATTTATGTGTCTGGCATCATTTAAACTGAGATTTACAAGCACAAAGATCAGTCAGATATGAACTGATGAAGGGCCAAACAAAGAATGATAATTGGCGCCAATTTCGGGACCTCCTTGACACTGCGCATGCGCAGTAGAGGCAAAGTATGGAGGGCCATTCAGGACATGATTTCTTTGGTTTTAGATGCAAATTTTGGGGATTGGGGGGCAAAATTTGTGTTTGGCCCTAGATTTTTAAGAGTTAGCACCAGCTATGTCTGGGTCATTGGTACAGTATAAAAATGCTTATATAGTTAGTCAATGCAAGCATAATCACACTAACCCGGTGCGACTCGTAACACTTTAGTGTTAGTTATCTAAATAGCATAGAAACCACAGGGCTCCCTCATGTCTGACCAACTCCATAATGCCACTAAGGGCGGAGGGGGATGTGATGAACATGACACTATTGCAAGGAATATACCCACAGAAACAGTGTTGACATATCCCTTGAAATCAAGACAGTATGCCATGGCTTAAAATAATACACCATATAAACATAATATCCAATCCACTGAGTGGAAATATAATCCACAACAATAGATTGGATAACTAGAGTGATGTCAAGCATGCAGCCCGACTGTCCCAGCAATGGCAATGCTTAGACACAATGGATTTTTAACCACAAACTTTTAAGCAAAAATATAAAAAATGCATTTTTGACGAAGGAAAAAAAAAGTGCCTAATTGGCGCCCCGGGAAAGGGGGGGAGGGGGTTACGTGAGTTTAAAAAATAGTAAATAGTTAAATATGCATATTGGAGGAAAGAAAGGAAAAAAATGCCTAATTGGCTGGGGCTGGGCAGGGCAATAACTTCAACAATTTTCATTGGATGATTGTGATCAGCAAACTTGACCTAGAGACATGTACTGAAAGGAATTGAAATCTGTTAACTTTTGTTTAAGTTATGGCATAAAGAAAGTTCGGACAGACAGATGGACTGATGGATGGACTGACAGATAGATGGACGGAGCGAGCTCTGTGCTATATCCCTCCCTTGTGGGAGGGGATAATGAAAGTGTCAATGACACTGTAGCTTAACTTGTCTACGTTTTGCGTTTGATGAAAAGGATAATGTTCAATGTTTATGAAAGGATTATGAAATAAGACAAGAATTGTGATAATTGGGAATATATTAATTTCTATTCCCTGTATGCTATGTTTTTAATAAAAATAATATGAGGTGTACACGGTACTAAAGAGCTGAGGGGTGGGTTAATATGACCACACAGTTAATGTATGTGGCCCTCACAGTTAACGTATGTCAATGAAAGTTACCAAGTTACAGTGAAATTATTTAAAAATGAGTCATCCTATCAAGTTACATTGGCCTGTAGACTGTGCTAAAGGTTTTCGGGCTTCAGGCCTGTGTAGCCATGAAGGTAGACCGATTGCAACTAAAAGGGAACGTCCTCATCTGGACATTATACCGAGTCATTCTGCTAAGTTACAATGAAATCCCTTCAAAAATATGACCTGTAGTTTGTACTAAAGTTTTTCGGGTTTTGGGCTCGGGAAGCCATCATGGATGAATGATCGCGACCAAAAGTGGACGTTATCATCTGGGCATAATCTGGAATGATGCTACGAAGTTACAATGAAACCCCTTCATATATATGACCTGTAGACTGTGCTAACAGTTTTGGGGCTTCGGGCCCCTGAAGCAATCACAGTTGACCAAACACGACCAAAAGGGGATGTCATCATCTAGGCATTATATGGATTCAACCTAACAAGCTACAATGAAATCCTTCCATAAATTTGACCTATAGACTATTCTAAAGGTTTTGGGGTTTTGGGCCCGGGCAGCCATCAAGGCTAAGTGATTGCGACCAAAAGGGGATGTTCTCATCTAGACATTATTTGGAGTCATCCTACCAAGTTACATTGAAATTCCTTCATAAATATGACCTCTGGACCATGATTAAGGCTTTCAGGCTTCTGGCCCCTGTAGCCATCACAGTTGCCCAATTGCATCCAAAAGGAGTCATTTTCATCTAAACATTATATGAAGTCAACCTACCAAGTTACAATGAAATCCCTTCATAAATATGACCTGTAGACTGTGCTCAAGGTTTTTGGGCTTCGGCGTCACAGTTGACCAATCATGACCAAAAGAGAATGTCATCATCTAGGCATTATATGGAGTCAACCTAACAAGTTACAATGAAATCCTTTCATAAATATGACCTTTTGACTATGCTAAAGGTTTTTGGGCTCGGGCTGAATGATCGCGATCAAAATGGCACGTTCTCATCCAGTCATTATTTGGAGTCATCCTGCCAAGTTACAATGAAATCCCTTCATAAATATGGCCTGTAGACTGTGCTAATGGTTTTGGGGCTTCGGGCGCCTGTAGCCATCACAGTTGCCCAATCACGTCCAAAAGGGGACTTTCTCGTCTAGACATTATATGAAGTCAGCCTATCAAGTTACAATGAAATCCCTCCATAAATATGACCTGTAGACGGTGCTAAAAGTTTTCGGGTTTGGGGCTTGGGCAGTCGTCAAGGTTGACAGATAAAAAAAAATGGGGAAATTCTCATCTAGACATCATACGGAGTCATCCTACCAAGTTACAATGAAATCCCTCCATATTAAACATGACCTGCAGACTGTGCTAAAAGTTTTTGGGTTTCGGGCTTGGGCAGCCATCATGGTTGTCAGATCATGCCCAAAAGGGGATGTTCTCATCTAGGCATTATACAGAGGCATCCTACCAAGTTACAATGAAATCCCTTCATAAATATGACCTGTAGACTGTGGTAATGGTTTTCGGTTTGGGCTAGGGCAGCCATCCCGGTTGACCGATCACGACCAAAAGGGGACGTTCTCATGTAGACATGACCTAAAACCTGCATATGAAATTTCGTGACGATCAGACAAGAACTACGGGGTGTAGCCTGTACTTGAAGGTTGAATAAAAAACTTTAACCACAAACTTTAACCAAAACTCCAAATGTCAAGTAAACAGGGGGGAAAGAAAAAAAACACTTGAACCTTCAGTAAAAAACTTTAACCACAACTCTAAATGTTAACAGACGGACAGACAAACATGCGGACAGACAGACAAAAGTCATGACTATAGCCCTCACTGTAAATAGTCGGGCTAAAAATGAAGCGGGAGATGAAAACTATGTTCCGGCACCCGATCCTAAAAACCTAGATGAACTCCTTGCGCCTCGTTCTGATTATAGCAGGGAATATATTCCTGAAAAAGAGTTAACTATAGATATTGGAAAGAATGCTCATTAATCACACTTGGTTAATGTGGCGTCATCGAAAGGGCTAAAAACCTCAGACAACTAACCCCAAAACAATACCGTTGAGGGGAGAACAAACTCTTCTCTTGTAACAGTACCTTGTCCGATAGGACAGTGGTCTCAGCCTGGCGGAATCAGCGAAAGGTCTTCCTATTCATGAAGACAATTAAATGGCTGTTAACTGCAGCCCTAGAAGCTCACTAAAGAAGACTTACAACGCTAGCCGCTAATGACTAATGATCGGGAAAAAACATCGCTCATAATTCAAGCTAGGCTACTATAGTGTCATCTATAAGAATAAAGTCTGTGACACTTAAAGAAAACAAGACCAAGAAGGAAAAAATGAACTCTTTCATTAGCGATTCTATTCCCAAAAGACAGTGGTCTCAGCCTAGGTAATGAAGCTTAGAAGACTTCATATCCGTGAAGACAGATATCTCGGTGTAATTTTTGCAACTTTAGTAAGTTCACTAGACAGAGATTTACAATGTTAGTCACTCAAGTGAACAAGGGCCGCACTTGATTCTTATAAGGCATCAACAAAAGGACTAAAAGCCTCAGATGTCTAACAATACAACACCAAGAAGGAAACAACATACTCTTTCCTTTTAACGGCCCTAATTCCAAAGAGACAACAGTCTCAGATTTGCTAGCACAGCTAATAAGTCTTCATACTGTGAAGACAGATATCTCGATGAAACTTGTGACTTTGAAAGCTCACTAAACGGAGACTTACAACATTAGTCGCTCAAGGTAAGGAATAAAGGATCGCTCTTCTAACGGCCATAATTCCAAAGAGACAGTGGTCTCAGCTTATTAGTCTTCATCTCCATGAAGACAGATATCTGTGTCACCAACGGCCTTGGAAAAGCTCACAAAACAGAGACTTACGACATTAGCCACAATGTATAAGAAAAAACTGCTGCAAAATATATAAGGCCACTATGACGTTAGCCACTAATGATATATAAAAACAGATCATTTTTAATTCACATAAGCCAAACTAAGGTGACAACAATAGGACTAATTGTCTGTGATGCCTAGGAATACCACACCGAGAAGGAAAATGTAATCTTTCCTTCTACTCGCCTTATTCCAAAAAGCTAGCGGTCTCAGCGTAGCTAACACAGCCTAATAGTCATATATCAGTGAAGACAGATATCTGTGTGGGGCCTTTGACAGCTCACTAAACGGAGACTTATGACGTTAGCCGCTAATGTATAAGAAAAAAACGCTCGAACAGTACATAAGGCTACTATGGCTGCAGAGTGCGACGACAGCAGCATGTAATGGACAGGTGTCAAAGTACCATCACCATGTTCTTGTTCCTCTGAAAAAGAGACTGAAAGACTAGCGTCAGCCAGCAGTGAAGGCTCCTACATCGGAACTTCACTGCCCACCACACAGGTCGACACCTGTTTCCAATGTTTGCATCCCATAGTACAAGTATTGAAGGAGTACATGTACCACGACTACCAGAAAACAACAAGCATAAGTACCAATTATTATAATAAATACAATAATAATAATGAAGTGAAAATTATAAGTTCGCTGCACTTCCAATAATACAGAATAAACATCGCACGGATACATAACATAGACAAACAAATATTTTCGAAATAAATTAAAAAAAAAATTTCAATGAAGCCTAAGTGCCCCAAGGGAAGCTCATGAGCCCAAGGGCATCCCAATAGAGCCAAAGTACTTAATTAAAGCTAAACTAATAGAATAAGATATAATATGTATCCTAATGGAAAAAAACAATAATAGTTTTTAACTAAACACAGAATTAATACAAATCCAAAACGTTATTGAACAGACAAAAATGTCAAGAGGAAAAACCGGAAACTAACCAACAACAGGCACAACAATGGCCCATAGTCAGTAACCGATCAACAACCACCTGATGCAAATCTAGATCTTCATATGAAGAAAAAACAATGCATCTGGTAGAAGATGCAAGAATACAAAATGTCCTGAACAGTATTGAACAGGACGTAAACATAGGGAATAAACGGAATACCTCTTCCATTTACAAGTTAAACTCCCAAGAATTTAATAAAAAATTCTTTAATGAAAAAGCCGAAAGAGCTTAGGAGTGTAACAGGAGAGGGAAGGGAAGTAACACTAACAAAACAATAGTTGAGTCATATTATAAGGACGACGTTCAGAAGCATATCCCAAAATTGGGGAACATGAATAATTTTACATAAAAATTATAAAGTTACAGCCGTGATCATCCAAAACCACTGTTTTGCACTGCTGATTCCATGAATACCATCATTGATTTGTGTCTGGCATCTTCAAAAATGAGAATTTATGTCAGATGTCAGTTCAAATGTTTACTGACTTGGGGCAAACAAAAGAATGATGTTTGTGCCAATTTCTGTCTCTTCCTAAGTACTGTGTGTGTGCAAGAACTAAAAAGTATGGAGGGCCAGATAGGACTTTTAATTTTCGGTATTGTATGCAAATTTTGGGGATTGGATTTGTGTTTGGCCCTTAATAATATTGAGGATGCTCGAGCTAAGTCTGGGCCATTGGTTTTAGTATAATGAAAGAGTTAATGACACTGCAGCTTAACTTGTCTGTGTGTTGTGTTTGATGAAAAGGATAATGTTCAATGTTTATGAAATAAGACAAGAATTGTGATAATTGGGAATATGTTGATTTAAGTTCCCTGTATGCTATGTTTTCAATAACAAGAGGGATGTTACATCCCAACGCTCACCTACATTCGCGCTTGATAATGTCGTTCCAATGTAACATGCCTAATATTTAGTTAATATAAATCATTAACTAGACATCAAATGATTAATGTGGTTTATGTGATGGCTTTGGAAAGTCTATATTTCTGCATTTATTATATATCAATTCAACATAGAATTATTGGATATAAAAGCATTTTTTTCTTTTAGAAATGTTTATGATTAAGAATATGAATCGTGAGGCCAGGTATTAAATCATAAATAAGAATTAGGAAAGGCTTTCATAAATCACTGAAATTGTAATTGAAGTACATTCATTGGTTAAAGAGGAGTTGCGGAAAAACATTCGTTCAAGAAAGTGACTATAAGTCCCAACAAAAATACATCACATCAACAACTAAAATAAGCCTTAATGTTACTAGTAACAAGTATGAGAAACTATTAAATCAAAAAAAAAGTTAAAAAAAATGTTTTTTAAAGAAAGTGAATATAAGTCCCAAAAATCCCCCTCAAATTCCTCAAATATGCATGTAATAAGGGCGCAACGTTACCGCAAAGTAGTTTAGTAACCCATGCGTACAATATCAATTGCCTGGAAAGACACATAGAAACAGAACTCACCTTAACACCTCACCTAAACACAAACTTTTAGAACTTAAAATTGAGTAAGTCAGACAAAAACGTGAACATTGTGACTGAAAAAAAGAAAAGAAATCAGTTAAATTTCTGCATACAGTAGGGTTAATACCTACAGTTGTTATTGAAATGAGAAAATAAACAGTAATGAGAGGTGAAGGCACCACAATCTGCACAAAAGCTGAGTTTAACGCAAATTCTTACAACACCTAAACGCTAATTCTTACAAGTTTTGGCAAAATCAGCCTCAAATTCCTCAAATATGCATGTAATGAGGGTTAAATATTACTGCAATGGAGTTCAGTAACCCAAGTGTAGAATATTAATCATCTGGAAAGACACACAGAAACACAACTCACCTAAACACAAAGTTTACAAAGTTTTACAACTTAAAATTTACTAAGTCCGAGAAAAACATGAAAATTTTGAGTGAAAAAAAAGAAAATTTCCGTTAAATTTCTGCATACAGTAGGGTTAATACCTACAGTTGTTATTGAAATATGAAAATCAACAGTAATGAGAAGTTAAAGCAGCACAATCTGCACAAAAGCTGACTTTAACGCAAATTCTTACAACACTTAAACGCAAATTCTTACAACAACTTTTGGCAGAAAATTTTAGGTGAAATTTGGAAAAAAAAGTCGTAGTATCAGGGTTAAATACTGTTCTGATTGTCCCCTACAACCTACATATGCAATATCAAAGGCCTGAGCCCACTGATCTTTGAGAACTCACCTCAACACCTCACCTTAACACAAACTTTTAGAACTTAAAATTTACTAAGTCCGAGAAAAACATGAAACTTAAAAAATTTATAGTAATTTATATATTTTTTTATACTTACCAATGACCCAGACATCGCTGGTGCTAACTCTTAAATATATAGGGCCAAACACAAATTTTGCCCCCCAATCCCCAAAATTTGCATCTAAAACCAAAGAAAACATGTCCTGAATGGCCCTCCATACTTCACCTCTACTGCGCATGTGCAGTGTCAAGGACGTCCCGAAATTGGCGCCATTAATCATTCTTACCATCAGTGCCTGGTAAGCGCTATGTCCTCAGCGGGGAGGTATGAGTTCCCAACTCCTGGGAGGGCCATCTCCGTCTGGGTCATTGGTAAGTATAAAAAATATATAAATTACTATAAATTTTTTAAGATTTTTATACTGTACCAATGACCCAGACATAGCTGAATAGTAAAAAGACTGGAGGGCCCAGGACATAGAGGAAAATCCAATAAGCTCAACTATATAAAATAGAGTCATCTCCTGGAGGAGAAAAGGAGAATTAGGCTTCACATGTATCTTTCTTATATATGATAAATTAGAAAGACACAATACCTTCTATAATTGAGCAACATAACATCCATATTCTCTATTAATATCCAGTATAATTCTTATACTAATTATTTTTAAAGTAAGCCAATAAATAGAGTTAGTCCAGAGAATTGAGACTCTTTATACTCCTTTAAAAGTGTCCTAGGATAGTATAATAACGCCCGTTTGACACGTGACATATTCAAATGCTATACTTTAAAAATATGACATGAATGAATTTTAAAACATAACTTTTCACTTAAAAAACCATCCCAGTAACAACTCAGAATTACTGACTCCGGAGGAGGTATCCCCTTGTTTTCATAATAAAACAGGTGACCCAAGGGAACACCCTCCCCCCCCCCCCCCCCTTTTTCTTGCCCTGGGTCAAATAGCCCAGAGCGAAGAGGGCAGCAGGACGGAGTCACTGCCGGAACATAAAGCCTACATAGCTATAGTTGCAATTGTTAAGTGATCGACATTCTGAGCAGCCGATAATGGACCTAAATAATGCAGGCCTCCAGAAATGGACTCGATATTTCTGAGATAAAAATTTGTGAATGTGGATGGCTGAGACCAATATGCAGCCAACTTAAATCTATAATAGCAACACTATTTATGTAAGCCCAAGATGTAGAAGAGCTCTTACTTCATGAGCCGAAATCTTAAGCACAGACTGCTGAGTTAAGGATAGATTATCCTAAGCAGTACCGATAGTTAATTGAATGCATTTAGTAACAGAATGGACCGTAATGACCCTTCTATTAGGCATCAGAACCAGAAGAAGCTTTACGTCCTTACTGATAAACTGAGATCTGTTAATAAATACAAAAAGGTCTATCCAGACAGAGTAAGGCCTATGCCCGTTCGAAGACGGAAGGACCTTAAAAACAATAGGTTCCAGATATTTATTAGGAGCCTGATTCTTAACCAAAAAAACAACATTAGTAGTAAAGGTAATAGAGTTTCCGATACTACGAAAGTGAGAATCGTCCACCGATAGTGCATGAAGCTCACTGACTCTTCAGCAGAAGAGAAAACTAAGAGAATTGATGCCTTAAAAGGCCAGAATTTGAAACTACTGCCTCAAGAGGTTCAAATGGTTGCTTTAGTTAATAAGAACCCAAGCTAAATTCTGTATAGGAATTAATCTAAGCATTCTAGGTCTATTTATCGAAAAGTTTCAAACTAACTTAGATAAAGAGACATTAGGCTCAATTGTAAACTATCATGGTGTGCATAGGTATCAGATAACATAGACCTATAACCCTAAATAGTAACTGGCTGCAGTTGATCCCGTCAAACAAGTATACTAGAAAGTTTGCAATGTCTGGTATGGAGGGATCAAAAATATCAACATAAAGATCCCTACACCAACGACGGAAGACCCTCCACTTTAGCTGCATAGTATAGCGAAGAGGAGGTCCTCCTACAGTTAGAAATCGCGTCCACTGCTCGTCCTGTACAAAGCTTGCCATTCAAGAAGGACCGCACAACGGAATACGTGAAGGTTGAGACCTTGCAGGTTGTGAAGAAGTTGACACGATTTCCCCAGCGAAAAAGATCCTCTTGTGGAGGAAGTTTCCACGGTAAGTCCCACAGCAGACATCTACGTAAATGTATCCACCGTCTCTGTGGAGACAGAGATGCTACCAACAGAATTGTATTATGAATGTATAATCCCAGCAATACTTGTTGAATCAACAGCGCTGGAGGATACGCATATCCTATCATCCCGTTTTATTAGATCGATAGAGCGTTAACTACATATGCTCGGGGATCCGGACACGGTGACACATACGTCTGCAATTGATTGGAGAGTTGTGTCGCAAATAAAATCACTGGGCGCTCCCATTGGTAGCAAAACTGATTGAATACCTGTTTGTTGAGAGTCCATTCTGACGGCAACAAACGACCCTTACGTGAAAGGAGTCTGCTAATATGATCCGACGACCCGGAATATGACGGACCGAAGCAGAACTTGGTGTTCTATAACAAACAGAAGGATTCTTTCCGTTAAAATCAATAACGGAACCGAATGAGTGCCTCCCTGGTTCCGGATATACGCAACCACTGTCGTATTATCGGACAGGATTTGGACATGCGTTTCTGAAAAATGTTCATCCAATGACGAAGTGCAAGCCAAAATAAAATTATTTCTTGGAAGTTAAGTGCTTGCCTAAAAACTGCGGAACCCAAAGACAGGACTTTGAATCCGTTGGGATCAAAATTGTGTCCCAACCTGTTTGACTGGTATCCGTCATAATCGAAAAACTCAGATCCGGCAACTACAGTGGAACTCTCTGAGTCAACCACCGAATGTTTGCCCACGTCTGAATCTCTTGTTACACTTGATTGACAAGAGAACGTGTATATCGAACAATTCAAAGATTGCTGAAAGGTTGCCGTCGAAGAGAAGCTTCTCCGAGACCGAAACGACTCTGAGAGAGTTCTTCACCTTACTATCCACGCGCGTGGATGTAGCTAGGGCTGCGTCACGTCTAACCAACTCCAGGTTGCCACTGAAGGGCAGAGTTATACGTGGAAAACTACTGCCCCTGAAAGAAATCTCATTGAGGATCATATCCTGGAATTCTTTCTCTTGAAGACGTAATGATAATGCCTCAGTAAGGTGGTCTACGTAAGATAAAGCGTCTAAGTTAAGTCTATTCGACATCATTGTCGTTTCCAACGTCGTGGTTGGAATTGACATAGACGGCGAAAAAGATAATTCCCAGTGTTCAGCCTCGCCGTCTTAGACGCATAGGAACTCTCGGTATGCCCAGTTCTGCCAATAAAAATTTATTTTCCTAGAATTGATGAAAGGCAGAATAGAGCATTGCGGACAAGAAACTAGACTAGCATGTTCGGTAGCAAGCTTATATATAGCGTCGTTCAATAATTCGAATGTTCTAATGACATTATTGGACTGTGTCGGCAACTCAGGGACAATGTCCCTGAACCGACCCAAACTCCGTGTCCAATGACGCTATTAGTCTCTTATCCAGCATCGCAGCAAAGTAGTCCGACGGAACAACCTCTGGAAGATAATGCCGGAAGAAATGTATGGCAGCTTCTGTTGTTCCGAAAGGGAAAGCTCGAAATTGTCCGAATCCCTTTCGCCATCCTGTCGGACCCTATGAAGTGTTCGGTCGTCCGTACCTGATGCAACAGCGGAGCGCACCAACCCAGCGCCGTCGGATTATTCCTGATCCGACCGAGAATCTATCATTTGCTGGGATGCTGCGATAAGCTGTGCTATTTTGGATAGCACGTCCGTCACTGAGGCCTGTGGAGAAGCGGTCTTACGATGCCTTGCCGCTGAAAGCTCCGTGTTCGTTACCCCGTGCATACTTCTATTATGCGAGCGACCGGAGTGTACAGGCCTCGTGTCCCTTGGCTACCGGATGGCGTGACCTGTTTGCCATGGAATCACTGAATGACGAAGCTGGCCAGATACTCGAGGTCACGTAGCCAATGTGCGGTCGTGTGCGCTGCTATGAGGATGAGGAAGCATTATCGACAGTCACTCAGACTGTCTATAAAACGGAGCGTCCCGAGCGGCGGACATATGCTCCGAATGCGAAATGTCTGTACCACAACATCCGATCCCATATGTTGTTGTACGAGAGAGGGACCTCTCTCGCTCGCCGCCCGGACGGACCTGGACGAGCTAGGAACCGGACTAACAGGCTTCCTCCGATCTCTCCTCTAATCCGTCGTCACTGGGTGTGTAATAAAGTCTATTATAGTGCTCGCATCACCCAAATCTCCTTCCTAGACCGCAACGGACGAACCCGACTGCCGAACCATTCGATGAATGGATGCTACACCGGGTGAGCTAGCGAATGTCAACTCTGTCAATCCTACTAGGGACCTCTTAGGTGATTGACGTATTCCATGAGCACTAATTGCCGCTAGCTCTTCATTAACTATGACGACAGAGACACACTTTTGAAAGACATCTCAGTAATATTGCGAACAAGAAACCAGACATGCTTGTAAATAGCAAGCATATAAAAAATATATATAGCGTCGTTCAATAAATCGAAAGTTTCTGAGACATTATAGGACTGTGTCGGAACTGAGGGACGATGTCCCTGAACCGAACCAAAAATTTCTGTGTCCACCGACGCTATCAGTTTCTTATCCGGCATCGCAGCATTCTGGTCCGGCGAAGAACCTCTAGAAGATGATGTCGGATGACATATACAGTAGCTTATGTTGTTCCGAAAGGGAAAGCTCTAAATCCTCCGAATCCCTTTCGGCATCCCGTCGGACCGTATGAAATTTTCGGACGTCCGTGCTTCCGCGGAGCATCCCGACCCAGCGTCGTCGGATATTACATGATGTGACAGAGATTCTGTCGTTGCTGGGATGCTGCGATAAGTTGTGCTATTTGGGATAGCACGTCTGTCACCGAGGCCTGTGCAGTAGCGGTCTTACGATGCTTTGCCGCTGGAAGCTCTGTGTACGTTGACTCCCGCATACTATCTTATGCGAACGTCCGGAGTCTCCAGGCCTCGTGTCCCTGGCTATCGGATGTCATGACCTGGTCGCCGAGGATTCTCTGATTGGCGAAGTTGACTGGATATCCGAGGTCACGTAGCCAAGAGCGGTCGTGTGCGCTACCATGAGGATGAGGAAGCCTTATTGACAGTCTCTCCGGGCTGTCTATCTAACGGAGCGTCCCGAGCGGCGGACGTATGCCCCGAATGCGAAACATTTTGTACCACAACATTTGGGGCCAGATGTTGTTGTACGAGAGAGGGGCCTCTCTCGCTCGCAGTCCGGATGGACCTGGACGAGCTAGGAACCGGACTAAAAGGCTTCCACCGTTCTCTCCTCTAATCCGGCGTCACTGGGTGTGCATTTGGTTGATTTATAGTGCTCGCATCATCCAAAACTCCTTCTGGACCGCAACGGACGAACCCGGCTGCCGAACCATTCGATGAATGGACGCTACACCAGGCGAGCTAGCGGACGTCAAAGGCCGTCGATCCTACTAGGGACCTCTTAGGCAATTGACGTATTTTCATGAGCACTTTTCCGGTAGCTCTTCATTAATTGTGACGACGGAGGCACACTTCTGGAAGACATCACGGATACATCACCCTGTTCTTGATCGTCTGAAATAGAGATTGATAAACTAGAGTGACCCTGTGGGGAAAGGACCGGAATGGCCATTTCCCCACTAACATACCGTGACACACGCTTCCCATGTTGTCATCAAAATTAACACTTACGGAACAGGAGTTAGTGAGAGTACACTGACTACATTTATACAATGATATGAAAGTCAGAGGAAGATTTCCTCTTATTACAATTGAACAATATCCTTTCAATGTGAAAGGAAAACAAAGTCCTAGTACTCGCACCAACCCCTGACAATCAAAATACATAATAACATGATTCATTAACATAGAAAAAATAATTGGAATCAAAAAATTTTGAAAAAATATTTTTTCAGGAAAGTTAAAAAATTTATAGTAATTTATATATTTTTTATACTTACCAATGACCCAGACATAGCTGGTGCTAACTCTTAAAATATAGGGCCAAACACAAATTTTGCCCCCCAATCCCCAAAATTTGCATCTAAAACTAAAGAAAACATGTCCTGAAAGGCCCTCCACACTTCGCCCCTACTGCGCATGCGCAGTGTCAAGGACGTTCCGAAATTGGCGCCATTCATCATTCTAATAACCAGTGCCTGGTAAGCGCTATGTACTCAGCGGGGAGGCAAGAGTTCCCAACTCCTGGGAGGGCCATCCCCGTCTGGGTCATTGGTAAGTATAAAAAATATATAAATTACTATAAATTTTTTAACATTTTTATACTGTACCAATGACCCAGACATAGCTGAATAGTAAAAAGGCTGGAGGGCCAAGGACATAGAGCAAAATGGAATACGCTCAATAAAATAAAATAGAGTCATCCCCTGTAGGGAAAAGAAGTAATAGGCCTTACATGTATCTTTCTTATTTATGATAAATTAGAAAGATACAACACCTTCCAAAAATTGAGCTTCATACATCCATGTACTCTATTAATATCCAATAATCCTTATACTAATAATTTTTAAAGTAAGCCAATAATAAAGTAAGTCTAGAGAATAGAGACTCTTATACTCCTAAAAGTGTCTGAGAATTGCATAATCATGTCCGTTGACATATGCAATATTCAAAAGCTATACTTTAAAAACTAAGACTTAAATGAATTTTATAAACTTAAACTTCTCACTAAACAACCATCCCAATAACAGCTCAGAATTACTAACTCCGGAGGAGGTATCCCCTTGTTTTCATAGTAAAAACAGGTGACCCAAGGGAACACCCCCCCCCCCCCCCCCTTTTTCTTGCCCTGGGTCAAATAGCCCAGAGTGAAGAGGGCAGCCGAATGGAGACACTGCCGAAACAGACAGCCTACCTAGCTATAGTAGCAACTGTTAAGTGAATGACATTCTGAGCAGTAGATAATAGACCTAACAATAGAGGCCTCCAGAAATGGACTCGATATTTCTGAGATAAAATTCATGAATGTGGATGGCTGAGCGCAATGAGCAGCCTTCAAAAATCTATAATAGCAACACTATTAATGTAAGCCCAAGAAGTAGAAGAACTCTTACTTCATGAGCCGAAATCTTAAGCACAACTGCTAAGTCAATGATATACCATAAGCAGTACGCTAGTTAATAGAAACCATTAACAATAAAATGGAGCGTAACGTCCTTCTACTAGACATCAAAGACAGAAGAAGCTTACGCCCTTGTAATAAACAGATATCTGTTTATAAATACATAAACTGTACCCGGAAAGAGTAAAGGCCTATGCCCATACGAAGACGGAAGGACCTTAAAATAATAGGTTCCGGATAATAGGAGCCTAACTCTTATGCAACAATCCAACCTAAACAGTAACGGAAGTATTGATTCCGAAACTATGAAAGTGAAAATCATCCATCGATAGTGCATGAAACTCACTGACTCTACAGTAAAAGAGAAACCAACAGAATTACTGTCTAAAAGGTCAGAATTTGAAAACTACTGTTTCCAGAGGCTCAAATGATTACTTAGCTAAATAAGAACCGAAGTTAAAATCCGTATAGGAATTTAATCTAAAGATTCTAAGTCTATTTATCAAAAAGTTACTAACTGACTTAGATAAAGAGACAAAAGACTCAATTGTAAACTATCGTAGAGTGCATAGGGATGAGGTAACATAAACCTATAACCTAAATAATAACAGGCTGCAGTAGATCTTGTGAAACAAGTATACTAAAAAATAGCAATGAGTAGTATGGAGGGATCAACAATATGAACATAATGATCCCTACACCACGACGGAAGAGCCTCCACTTTAGTCGCATAGAATAGCGAAGAAGAGGATCTCCTATAGTAAGAAATCGCGTCCAAAGACCGTCCAGTACAGTGCTTACAATGCAATACGGACCACACAACGGAATACATGAAGGTTGCGACCTTGCTGGTTGTGATAAAGATGACACGATTTACCCAGTGAAAAAAAGATCCTCACATAGAGGAAGATTTCACGTTAAGATCCACAGTAGACAAGAGAGTAAATTACTCATGATCTCTGTGAAGATAGAGATGCTATCAACAGAAATGTATAGTGGTTGTTTATCTTAGCAATACCTGCTAAAACAACAGCGCCGGAGGATACGCGTATCCTATCATTCCGTCCTATAGATCAATAGAGCGTTAACAGTATTAGCTCAGAGATCTGGACAAGCCAACACATACGTCTGCAATTGATTAGCAACCTGTGTCATAAATAAAACATCATTGGGCGCTCCCATAGATAGCAAATCTGATTGAATACTTGTTTGTTGAGAGTCCATTCTGACAGCAACAAGCGACCCGTAAGAGAACGGGAGTCCGATAAAACAATCAGACGACCCAGAATATGACGGACCAAAACTGAACTTGGTGTACTATAACCAACAGACGGATTCTTTCCATTAAATTGAATAACGGAAACGAAAGAGTGCCTCCCTGGTTCCGGAGATACGCCACTACTGTCGAATTAAAGGACAGGAATTTGGGCATGCGTTTCTGAATAATGTTCATGCAATGACATAAAGCAAGCCTAAAAAACATTATTCCGCGGAAGTTAAACTGATAGCTAAAAGACTGCGGAACCCAAAGACCCTGGCACTTCGAATCCGTAGGGATCAGTATATATCCCAATCTGTTTGACTGGCAACCGTCATAACAGTCACACTCGGGTCCGGCAACTGCGGCGGCACTCTCTGAGTCAACCACCGAATGTTTGCCCCAGTCTGAATCTCTTGTAACACTAGATAGACAAGAGAATGTATAAAACGAGCAATTGATGGATTGCCGGAAAGTTGCCGTCGAAGAGAAGCTCCTCCGAGAACGAAGCGACTCTGAGAGAGTTCTTAACCTTACTATCCACGCGTGGATGTAGCTAGGGCTGCGTCACGTCTAACCAACTCCAATCAGCCACTGAAGGGCGGAGTTATACGTGAACAAACTACTGCCCTCAAAAGAAATTACATTGAGAATAATATCCCGTAAATCTTTTCTTGAAGACGTAATGATAACGCCTCAGTAAGGCGGATTACGTATAATAAAGCGTCTAAGTTAAGTCTACTATACATAATGTCGTTCCCAACATTGAAATTGGAAAAGACATAAACGGCGAAAAAGAATATATGCAGTCTTTAATCACACCGTCTAGACGCATATGAACTCTCGGTATGCCCTGCTCTGCCAAAATAAACTATTTGTAAAAATGATAAAATGGCAGAAATGAGCCACGCGGACAAGAAACTAAACTATCATGCTTAGTAGCAGGCTTGTATATATATATAAATATATATAGCGTCGAAAAATAAAACATGTTGTAATGACAATATTGGACTGCGTCGGTAAGACAGGGACAATGTCCCTGTACCGATCGAAAAATCCGAGTCCAATGACGCTATAAGTCTCTTATCCAAGATCGCAGCAATGAAGTCCGAAAAATAATCACTGGAAGAAATGCCAGAAGATATGAAAGGCATCTTCCGATACTACTAAAGGGAAAACTCGAAATCTTTCGAATCCCTTTCGCCATCCTGTCGGACCCTATAAAGCGTTCGGTCGTCCGTAGCTGATGCAACCGCGGACCGCACCGACCCAGCGCCGTCGGATAATTCCTGATTCGACCGAGAAACTGTCAATTGCTGGGATGCTGCGAAACAATTGTGCTAACTCGGATAGCACGTCCGTCACTGAGGCCTGAGGAGAAGCGGTCTTACGATGCATTGCCGCAGGAAGCTCCGAGATCGTTACCCCGTGCATACTTCCAATATGCGAGCGAACGGAGTGTATAGGCCTCGTGTCCCTTGGCTACCGGATGGCGCGACCTATTCGCCGTGGAATCACTGAATGCCGAAACTGATCGGATACTCGAGGTCACGTAGCCAATGTGCGGTCGTGTGCCCTGCTGTGAGGATGAGGAAGCATTAAAGACAGTCTCTCGGACTGTCAATATAACGGAGCGTCCCGAGCAACGGACATATGCTCCAAATGTAAAATATCTGAACCACAACATGCGGTCCCCTATGTTGTTGGCTTCCTCCGATCTGTCCTCAATCTGCCGTCACTGGGTGAGTACTAAAGTAATTAAAGTGCTCGCATCACCCAAATCTCCTTCCTAGACCGCAACGGACGAACCCGGCAGCCGAACCATTCGATGAATGTACGCTACACCGGGTGAGCTAGCGAATGTCACTCCGTAAGCGATAGACATATTCCATGAGCACTTATTGCCACTAACTCTTCATTAACTATGACGACAGAGGCACACTTTTGAAAGACATCTCCATAACTCTTCGAACAAGAAACCAGAAATGCTTGGATAGCAAGCATAAAATAATAATATATATAGCGTCGTTCAATAATTCGAAAGGTTGTGTGACATTATTGGACTATGTCGGAACTGAGGGACGATGTCCCTGAACCGAACCAAAAATTTCTAAGTCCACCGACGCTATCAGTTTCTTATCCGGCATCGCAGCATATGTTGTTCCGAAAGGGAAAGCTTGAAATCCTCCGAATCCCTTTCGGTATCCCGTCGGACCGGATGAAACTTTCGGACGTCCGTACCCGCTTCCGCGGAGCGTCCCGACCCAGCATCGTCAGATAAAATATATGCGACAGATTCAGTTGATGCTGGGATGCTGCGATAAACTGTGCTATTAAGGAAAGCACGTCCGTTCCCGAGGCCTGTGCAGTAGCGGACTTACGATGCATTGCAGCTGGAAGCTCCGTGTACGTTGACTCCCGCACACTTCCTATGCGAACGTCCAGAGTCTGCAGGCCTCGAGTCCCCGGCTACCGACCCAGCGCTGTCGGATAATTCTCGATCCGACACCGTTTCTGTCGGCTGCTGGGATGCTGCGATAAGCTGTGCTATGTGCACAAGAATGTCCGGCGTCGAGACCTGCGGAGGCGCAGTCTATCGCTGCTTCGCCGAGGGCAGCTCCGCATCAGATGGCTCCCGCATACTTTTCCTATGCGAACGTCCGGAGTCCATCGGTCTCGAATCCCTGGCTGCCGGATGGTGTGACCTGGTCGCCGAAGAATCCTTGATCGGCGAAGCTGGTAATATATCGGCGGTCACGCAGCCAAGGTGCGGTCGTGTGCGCTGACGAGAAGAGGAAGCCTTAGCAGTCTCAGCGGACTGCCTATACAACGGAGCGTCCCGAGCGACGGACGTATGCTCCGCTAGCGCCACATTTGTACCACAACATCTGGGGCCAGATGTTGTTGAACGAGAGAGGGGCCCCTCTCGCTTGCCGTCCGGATGGACCGGAACGAGCTATGAACCGGACTAAAAGGCTTCCTCCGTTCTCCCTCCGATCCGCCGTCACTGGGTGTGCAATAAGTTAATTTTATAGTGCTCGCATCACCCCAAAATTCCTTCTAGACCGCAACGGACGAACCCGGCTGCCGAACCATTCGGTGAATGGACGCTACACCGGGCGAGCTAGCGGACGTCAAAGGCCGTCGAACCTACTAGGGTCCTCTTAGGCAATTGGCGTATTATATGAGCACTTTTCCACTAGCCCTTCATTAATTGTGACGACGGAGGCACACTGTTGGAAGACATCACATATACATCACCCTAATCTTGATCGTCTGAAATAGAAATTGATAAAGTAGAGTGACCCTGCGGGGAAAGGACCGGAGTGTCCAAATCCCCAACAACATACCGTGACATACGCTTCCCATATTGTCATCGAAATCATACGATACAGAACAGGAGTTAATGCGAGTACACTGACCACATATAGAATGATAATAAGGTCAGAGGAAGACTTCCTCTTAAAACAATTGATCAATATCCTTTCAATGTGAAAAGAAAACAAGTCCTGGTACTCGCACTAACCCCTGGCAATCAAAATACATAATAATAATATGATCCATTAATATAGAAAAAATAATTGAAATCAAAATATTTTGAAAAAATATTTTTTCAGAACAGCCCAAGTTTCTGAAAAGTAACGTTGAGCCCCAATGGATCCCAAGCCTAAGTGTGGACAAAAATTTTAAAAATATTTTAAACAATTTATTCAACACTTACGAACAATAATAATGTATCTAGTTATGATTAAAATAACATAAAGATATTATTATTTAGAAATCCCCCCCTCACACAGAGGGCTGTTGTAAATGTAAACAATGAGTGTAAAAACACTAAAATAAGACTCCAGGCACCCAGGCCCGAAATCAGTTACCAAAAATATACTATCTGATGCAAAACAGAGACTTCCAGGGAAGAAACTGCAGAACATCAGATGGTAGATGCAGAACACAACGCCTAACCACCCGTAGGTGAAGACGTAAACAAGGGGAAAGAACAGAATTCATTCTGTTATTCAGCTAAAACTCCCAAGAAATTTTAGTAATAATAATTACAGAAACTATGCCAAAAGCATGGGAGAATAGCAAGGGGGAACTTAAAGGACAGGGAGAGAGGAAAACACTTGAAAAAACAGTGTAACTAAACAATCAGAATGACAACAAAATGGCTGCTGCCTTGAAAATAGGTAACTTAATATAATTTCATTAAAAAATTTTAAGTTACAGCCCTGATAATATTCTGTCACACATTCTTTTCCTCTCCTCCTTTTCTATCCTCCTTAGAATCACCATTTCACTAATATTTATGTGTCTGGCATCATTTAAACTGAGATTTAAAAGCACAAAGATCAGTCAGATGTTAACTGATGAAGGGCCAAACTTAGAATGATGAATGGCGCCAATTTCGGAACGTCCTTGACACTGCGCATGCGCAGTAGGGGCGAAGTGTGGAGGGCCTTTCAGGACATGTTTTCTTTAGTTTTAGATGCAAATTTTGGGGATTGGGGGGCAAAATTTGTGTTTGGCCCTATATTTTAAGAGTTAGCACCAGCTATGTCTGGGTCATTGGTACAGTATAAAAATGCCCAAGTTTCTGAAAAATAAAGTTGAGCCCCAATGGATCCCAAGCCTAAGTGTGGGCAAAAATTTTTAAAATATTTTAAAAAATTAATGCAACACTTACGAACAATAATAATGTATCTAGTAATGATTAAACTAACATCAAGATATTATTTCAAGAAATCCCCCCTCACACAGAGGGCTGTTGTCAATGTAAACAAGAAGTGTAAAAACACCAGAAACAAGACTCCAGGCACTGATAACCCTGGCCCGAAATCAGTTACCAATAATACACTACCTGATGCAAAACAGAGACTTCCAGGGAAGAAACTGCAGAACATCAGATGGTAGATGCAGAACACTACGCCTAACCACCCATAGGTGAAGACGTAAACATGGGGAAAAGAACAGAATTCATTCTGTTATCCAGCTAAAACTCCCAAGAAATTTTAGTAATAATATTACAGAAAATATGCCAAAAGCATGGGAGAATAGCTAGGGGGGACTTAAAGGAAAGGGAGAGAGGAAAACACTGAACAAGCAGTGTAACTTGATAACAAGAATGACAACAACAGGCTCTTGCCTCGAAAATAGGTAACTTAACATAATTTCATTAAAAAATTTTAAATTACAGCCCTGATTATTTTCTGTCACTCATTTTTCCTCTCCTCCTTCTATATCCTCCTTAGAATCACCATTTCTCTAATATTTATGTGTCTGGCATCATTTAAACTGAGATTTACAAGCACAAAGATCAGTCAGATGTTAACTGATGAAGGGCCAAACAAAGAAAGATTAATGGCACCAATTTCGGGACGTCCTTGACACTGCGCATGCGCAGTAGAGGTGAAGTATGGAGGGCCATTCAGGACATGTTTTCTTTGGTTTTAGATGCAAATTTTGGGGATTGGGGGGCAAAATTTGTGTTTGGCCCTATATTTTTAAGAGTTAGCACCAGCGATGTCTGGGTCATTGGTACAGTATAAAAATATTTTGACTGAAAAAAAAGAAAAATTCCGTTAAATTTCTGCTTAGTCGGGTTAATACTTACAGTTGTTATTGAAATATGAAAAGCAACAGTAATGAGAAGTTAAAGCACCACAATCTGCACAACAGCTGACTTTAGAGCAAATTCTTACAACACCTAAACGCAAATTCTTACAACAACTTTTGGCAGAAAATTTTAGGTGAAATTTGGAAAAAAGTCGTAGTATCAGGGTTAAATACTGTTCTGATAGTCCCCTACAACCTACATATGCAATTTCAAAGGCATGAGCCCACTGATCTTTGAGAACTCACCTTAACACCTCACCTAAACACAAACTTTTAGAACTTAAAATTTACTAAGTCCGAGAAAAACATGAAAGTTTTGACTGAAAAAAAAGAAAATTTTCGATAAATTTCTGCATACAGTAGGGTTAATACCTACAGTTGTTATTGAAATATGAAAATCAACAGTAATGAGAAGTTAAAGCAGCACAATCTGCACAAAAGCTGACTTTAACACAAATTCTTACAACACCTAAACGCAAATTCTTACAACAACTTTTGGCAGAAAATTTTAGGTGAAATTTGGAAAAAAGTCGTAGTATCAGGGTTAAATACTGTTCTGATAGTCCCCTACAACCTACATATGCAATTTCAAAGGCATGAGCCCACTGATCTTTGAGAACTCACCTTAACACCTCACCTAAACACAAACTTTTAGAACTTAAAATTTACTAAGTCCGAGAAAAACATGAAAGTTTTGACTGGAAAAAAAGAAAATTTTCGATAAATTTCTGCATACAGTAGGGTTAATACCTACAGTTGTTATTGAAATATGAAAATCAACAGTAATGAGAAGTTAAAGCAGCACAATCTGCACAAAAGCTGACTTTAACACAAATTCTTACAACACCTAAACGCAAATTCTTACAACTTTTGGCAGAAAATTTTAGGTGAAATTTGAAAAAAGTCATAGTATCAGGGTTAAATACTGTTCTGATAGTCCCATACAACCTACATATGCAATATCAAAGGCCTGAGCCCACTGATGTTTGAGAAATTAACCTTAACATTAAATCTTACAATATTGGACACGCCGGACGCTGACGCCCGAGGTTATCACAATAGCTCACCACATCTTACACATGTAGGTGAGCTAAAAATAATATTAAGTGTAGACTGTACTAAAGAACTGTGGGGTGGGTTAATGTGGCCCTCACAGTTAATATATGTGGCTCTCACAGTTAACATATGTCAATGAAAGTTACAAAGTTACAGTGAAATTATTCCAAAACGAGTCATCCTATCAAGTTACATTGAAATCCCTTCATAAATATGGCTTGTAGACTGTGCTAAAGGTTTTTGGGCTTCAGGCCTGGGTAGACATCATGGTTGACCGATTGCAACTAAAAGCGGACGTCCTCATCTCGACATTATACTGAGTCATTCTGCCAAGTTACAATGAAATCCCTTCACAAATACGACCTGTAGTCTGTACTAAAGTTTTTTGTGTTTTGGGCTCAGGCAGCCATCATGGTTGAATGATCACAACCAAAAGGGGACGTTCTCATCTGGGCATTATCTGGAATGATCCTACGAAGTTACAAGGAAATCCCTTCAGAAATATGACCTGCAGACTGTGCTCAAGGTTTTCGGGCATCGGGCCCCGGTCATAGTTGACAAAACATGACCAAAAGGGGATGTCATCATCTAGGCAATATATGGAGTCAACCTAACAAGTTACAATGAAAATGAAATCCTTCCAAAAATACGACCTATAGACTATGCTAAAGGTTTTTGGGCTCGGGCAGCCATCAAGGCTAAATGATCGTGACCAAAAGGGGACGTTCTCATCTAGATATTATTTATAGTCATCCTACCAAGTTACAATGAAATCCCTTCATAAATATGACCTGTAGACTGTGCTAAAGTTTTTCAGACTTCGGGCCCCAGTAGTCATCACAGTTGCCCAATCGCATCTAAAAGGGGACATTCTCATCAAGACATTATATGAAGTCAACCTACCAAGTTACAATGAAATCCATCCATAAATATGACCTGTAGACTGTGCTAAAGGTTTTTGGGCTCAGGCAGTCGTCACGGTTGACAGATCGCGACTAAATGGGGAAGTTCTCATCTAGACATCATACAGAGTCATCCTACCAAGTTACAATGAAATCCCTCCATATTAAATATGACCTGCAGACTGTGCTAAAAGTTTCTGGGTTTTAGGCTTGGGCAGCCATCATGGTTGTCAGATCATGACCAAAAGGGGACGTTCTCATCTAGACATTATACAGAGGCATCCTACCAAGTTACAATGAAATCCCTTCATAAATACGACCTGTACACTGTGCTAATGGTTTTCGGGTTTTGGACTCGGGCATCTATACCGGTTGACCGATCGCGACCAAAAGGGGACGTTCTCATCTAGACATGCCCCCAAACCTGCATATGAAATTTCTTGACGATCAGGAAAGAACTACAGGGTGTAGCCTGTGCTAAAAGAAAATGTGAACAGACTCACAGACTAACAGACCTCCGCACGCGTGATGGCAATAGCTTATCTTGACTTTGTCAAGTTAAGCTAAAAATACGGGAGTTGCAATTTTTGTAAATCAATACCATGCTGTCTGAAATGACAGCGTCATCACAGATGTACTAACATTTTCTTGGTGACAATTTTATAAACATGAAATAAAACTTTTTATGCTTTTTTTGTGCTTTTTGCTCTGAACATTCTGGTAAAAGATTCTATTTTATTTATTTTTTTTGTGTGTGTACATGTCATGTTTCATATTCAACTCTTTTGATGCCAAATGTGATTCAAGTCAAATTACCCAATTGCTATCAATCACAACTGAAGTCGAAATTAGAAACCAGATAGAGTTCAAGTGTTCTCGGGGAAGTAACTCTATTATTATTATTATTTATTGGTGTTTAAGGTCACATATTTCTGCAAAATGGCTAATCATGACCTCGACAGTTTTACGGGTGGAGGAAGCCGGAATACCCAGGGAGAACCACTGAGCAACAGCGAGCAACTGTCAGCTCCCCAACATACTAACTCCACACAAGCAGGGTTACTATTGGCTGAAGACGTCGAGTGCAGTACGCCTTAGTACACAGCATCACCGTGCCACCAAGTGGGCAATGGGGGTGAAGTGTCTTGCCCAAGGACACAACGCGATTGCCGCAGGTGGGATTCGAACCGAGGACTTTTCGGCTTGAAGCCTGCACCTTTACCTACTGAGCCACCACGCCCCCAGTAACTCTATTAATGTTTGCATTTTATGATATCCTGATGTTCTATGAGGTGAAAGAAAAAGTTAAATTTACCACCATAACCACCCACAGATAGGAATAGAGCTTGGATCAAAATGTATGGGAAATCTCTCAATGATACGGCCAGTGATATGGACATATTAACCCCCCAAGGCCAAGATATGGACATATTTTTTTTGGAAATCTTGGTGCTGTCGGAAATTCTGCAGGATTCGAGGTAGAATAGTCAGAGTCAGCAAGTGACTCAATTAGTTTTGACTGGCAAATATATGGTTTAGAAGATCTGTTTGATCCATGCTGGATTCAGCCATACCAACCATGACAAGGTATCTTTGTTTTCAATAAGCACTTCCCAAATCAATATAAGGACTATCTGTATAAGTTTTTTTTTCAAATCTGCTGATCAATTTGTACTATAACCACAATAGTAGTACAACAGTTAGTCTAAAAATCCATTATTTGGCTACAAATAGTTTGACTCCATCAAACAAAACACCAGAATATGGCAATATTTCCTTACTTTGGTGTGGCAGCCATCTTGATTGCTGTGGTCATGTGACCTTATATGATCAAGTATCATACGCAATTCAGTGTCCAGACATATACCTACCAGCATACCAAGTTTCAGCAAGATATTCCTCCAAACAAAAAGGTTATTCCTCTATATCCAAACTATATGTATTATTACTGTGTTGTATAGTGCTATTCCACTGGGTGCATGGCAGTAGCATGTACTGCTGTGGTGATGCATGGCTGCGAAACAGTTAAATATTATCCACTGTCATTAAATAACAAAAATTATTAGGCCCCATAAAGTAGATCTTCTGTTTCTCGTGTTATTTTTTGTAAAATTACATGTGGGGCAGGTGTTTTTTTTTTTATTTTATTTTTTATTTTTGTAATTATTTCTTTGCTATCAAAAGTTCACGTTCTTGGTTCGTTTAATCTACAGAATAGCATTGGTGGTGGAGTATTTTGTCCCTTGAGTGCAAGAAGGCTTTGCAATGCAAAAGCCTTGTTGCACTCAAAGGACAAATTTATCGATTTTATAACTTGGGTAAAATATCAGTCATAAACCATTGCATTATTATTTTTTTAAGTTTGCATTGGTTATAAAAAGAGAGCATGCAGCAGTCAAAAGGACCCAGAAGGGCTTGAAAAACAGAATTTTAACTTTTTTAGGCCGGATTTGAATACTCTTGTGAACTGAATATTTTTCACTGGCAAAGTGGCTATTCAACGGACAGGGTTCCACTGTATATCAAAACAATGCCAAATTCAATTGTAATCAAGGGTACAGAAATGGCCCAGAAATTATTACTCACCTCGAATCGTTAGTTTGTTTTGGTATGATTTTAATTTCCAAAATATTATGCTGCTGTCCAAGCTTCCACTGGCAAAGTACTGTGAATTTGGTGCCCAAGCGATAACATTAACTCTAGCAGCGTGAGTAGTATCTTGAAAAATTTTCTGTAAAGGAAAGTTAAAAAATTTATAGTAATTTATATACTTTATATACTTACCAATGACCAGACTTAGCTGGTGCTAAACTCTTTAATTCAGGGACAAACACAAATTTTGTCCCCCCAATCCCCAAAATTTGCATCAAAAACCAAAAAATACATTTCCTATATGGTCCTCCATACATTTACTCCTCTGCGCATGTGCCGTGTCAAGGAGGTCCCGAAATTGGCGCAATTATCATTCTTACAACCAGTGCCTGGTAAGCGTTATGTCCTCAGAGGGAAGGTATGAGTTCCCAACTCCTGGGAGGGACATCCCCATCTGGGTCATTGCTAAGTATAAAAAATATATAAATTACTAGAAATTTTTTAACATTTTTATACTGCACCAATGACCCAGACTTAGCTGAATAGTAAATAGGCTGGAGGGCCTAGGACATAAAGGAAAATCCAATAAGCTCAATTATCTATAACAGAATATCCTCTCCAGGAGAAAAGAAGAGATAGGCTTTACATGTATCTTTCTTATTTATATTAAAGAAGAAAGACACAATACCGATCAGTAATTGAGCATAATAATAATCAATGATCTCTATTAACATCCAGTATAACCCTTTATACTAATATTTTTAAAGGTAAGCCAATAAATAAAGGAAGTCCAGAGAAATGAGACTCTTTATATTCATTACAAGTGTCCGAGGATTGTATATTAACGCTCGTTTGACACATGACATATACAAATGCTTCACACCGAGCTACACTTTAAAAATATTACATGGATGAGTAAACATTAGCTTTACACTTTAAAACCATCCCGGTACCGACTCGGAATTACTGACTCTAGGGGAGGTATTCCCTTGCTTTTCACTATAAAGCAGGTGACATAAGGGAACACCCCCCCCCCCCCCCCCCTCCTTCCCCTTGGTCAAATGCCCCAGAGCGAAGAGGGCAGCAGGACAGAGTCACTGCTAGAACAGAAAGCCTACATAACTATAGTTGCAACTGTTTAGTGGACGATATTCTGAGCAACTGATAACGGACCTAAACAATGGAGGTCTCCAGAAATGGACTCAATATTTCTGAGATAAAAATTAGTGAATGTGGAAGGTTGAGACCAATATGCAGCCTTCATTAGATCAGTAATAGCAATACAATTAGCATAGGCCCAAGCAGTAGAAAGAGCTCTTACTTCATGAGCTGAGATCTTGAGTGCCGTCTGCTGAGAAGAAGATAATTTTCCATAAGCAGTACGAATAGTTAATTGAATCCATCTAGCAATAGAATGAACCATAATATCCTTTCTATTAGGCATCAAAGACAGAAAGAAACGCTTACGTCCCTTTCTGATGAACTCAGATCTATGTTTGTAAATACGTATTGCTCTAACAGGACAAAGTAAAGGCCTACGCCCATCAGATGATGGAAGAGCCTTAATAACAATAGGTTCAGGATACTTATTAGGAGCCTGATTCTTAGCCAAAAATCCAACATTGGTGGTAAAGGTAATAGTATTACCAACACTACGGTATTGAGAATCCTCCACAGATAGTGCATGAAGCTCACTAACTCTTCTAGAAGAAGAGAAGGCTAAGAGAAAAGCTGTCTTATATGTTAAGAATTTGAAGTCCACTGTGTCAAGAGGCTCAAAAGGCGCTTCTTTTAGCTTAAGAAGAACCCAGGCCAAATTCCACTTCGGAATTAATCTAAGGGTTCTAGGTCTATTTATCGAACTAACTTAGATAAAGAGACATTAGTTCCAATCATTAAGCTATCATGATGTGCATAGGTATCGGATAGCATAGACCTATAACCCTTAATGGTGATAGGCTGCAGTTTAATCTCATCAAACAAGTAAACTAGAAAGTTTGCAATGCCTGAAATGGAAGGATCATAAATATCTACGGAATGATCCCCACACCACTGATGAAAGACCTTCCACTTAGCAGCATAGTTTAGCGAAGAGGAGGTCCTCCTACAGTTAGAAATCGCGTCCACTACTCGTCCTGTAAAATGTTTTCCATGCAAGAAGGACCGCACAATGGAAATACGTGAAGGTTTAGACCTTGCGGATTGTGATGGAGGATGTCGATTTCCTCGGCATGTCCCACAACAGACACCTGAGTAGATTTATCCACGGTCTCTGTGGAGACAGCGATGCTACCAACAGAATTGTGCATTGTGATTGTTTTATCTTGAGCAATATCTGATGAATCAACGGTGCTGGAGGATACGCATACCCTATCATTCCGTCCCAAGAGATCGAGAGAGCATCTACTGCAAATGCTCGAGGATCCGGACAAGGTGACACATACGTCTGCAACTGATTGTTGAGATGTGTCGCAAATAAATCTATCATTGGCCGTTCCCATTGGTAGCAAATCTGATTGAATACTTGCTTGTTGAGAGTCCATTCTGACGGCAACAGGCGACCCCTCCGTGAAAGGGAGTCTGCTAAGATGTTCAGACGACCCGGAATATGATGGACCGAGAGAAGAATCTGATGTTCTAGTACAAACAGAAGAATTTTTTCCGTCAAATTGAGCAACGGAATGGAATGAGAGCCACCTTGGTTCCGAATATACGCAATTACTGTCGTATTGTAGGACATAATCTGCACGTGTGCATTCTGAATAACGTCTATCCAATGACGTAGAGCAAGCCAAATCGACATCATCTCTTTGATGTTGATGTGCTTGCTTAAAAACTGTGGATCCCAAAGACCCTGGCACTTCAAATCCGATGGGCTCAGTGTCGCGCCCCAACCTGTTTGACTGGCATCCATCATAATCGTAAAACTCGGATCTAGCAATTGCAGTGGAACTCCCTGAGTTAACCACTGTATGTCTGCCCAAGTCTGAATCTCTTGCTTCACTTGGATTGACAAGAGGATGTCCATCTCAAGCGAATGAATCTTCACTCTCCAATTCTGAGTCAGATAGACCTGGAGAGGGCGAGTGCGTAGCCACCCCATTGGAATGAGATCCGCGGCAGCTCCGCACAGACCTATTTGTCTCATGAATTCCCTCGCTGTAACTTTGTCTGAGTGAAGACAATAGCGAGCGTAACAACTGACTAATTTCGCTCTGGTTAACGGCAGACGAACGAGATAGTTGTGCATCTCGAAGCTCATCCCCAGGTGGGTGAATGACTTGGACGGCACCAGATCCGACTTCTCTTCGTTTACTATGAAACCGAGACGTCGGAGCAATAGGAGCAGATTCTGCATATCGTTCTGAAGCATTAACTCGTTGCCGTACCTCTGAAGAATATCGTCCAGGTAAGCCGACGTTACCGCAGACGAATGAGCTCGGAAATAAGTCATTACTGAGTTCATTACTCGAGTGAAAGCCCAGGGCGCTAGATTCAGACTAAAGCACATCACTCGGAACTGATAAACAACACCGAGGACAGCGAAGCGAAGATACTTTCTGAACGCCGGGTGTACCATGACACGAAAGTATGCATCCTTGAGGTCTATGCTCGCAGCATAGTCGTTCACTCAAATGCTCGCTCTGACCGATCGAATGGTCTCCATATAAAACTTTGGAGCCACGATCAGCTTGTTTATCCAGCTTAAGTCGATCACTGGACGGAACGAGCCGTCTGGTTTTGGAACCAGAAAGAGATGGCTGTAGAAACCTGGTTTTCTACGACCTCTATCACGTTCTTCTTTAAAAGAGACTGGATTTCTGATAGAAGTTCCATTCTTTTCTGACAATTTGACGGAAGCTGAGTCCATCTTGGACTTTGAGTTAACGGAGGTTTGCCTTTGAAGGACAGTTTTAGTCCTTCCAAAATAACCCCTTGAACCAAAGGGTCCTCCGTAATTGATTCCCAGTTGCTTGAGAAACTCGACAGTCTTCCGCCCACCGGAACGCAACAGAGGTCTAAACCATCACCTCCTGGATCTGAGTCAGACCCAGCACCTCGCCCCGTCTGCCTAGGGGCATCTGACCGGTTATTTCGGGCAGCATAACGGACCCTACTCGAGTCCTACTCTGACGGTCTCTAGAGTAAGACCTAGAGGATGCATAGGAACCTCTAGGGGAGCTTCCCCTGGACGAACTCGTCCTAGAAGTGCCTGGCCTACTCCTCTCTGCTGGTTCCAACTTCTTGGAAGCAGACTTAAATAGCAGAGAGTCAGAAGCTTTCTTAGTTAATTTATCATATATAGCAGAAAGCTTGCCGCTGAAGAGAAATTCTCCAGAGACCAGAGCGACTCTAAGAGAGTTTTTCACCTTACTGTCCACATGTGTGGAAGTAGCTAGGGCCGTGTCACGTCTAGCTAACTCCAGATTCGCCACTGAAAGGGTGGAGTTATACGTGGAAAAAGCTATGGCCCTGGACAGAACTCTTAAGGACGTCTGTACATCTTGAAATTCTGGTCCTTCAAAGCGTAATGACAATGCTCTAGTAAAGTGATCTGTCGTCTAAACGCCGAGGAACTCTCTGGATGCCCTGACCTACCGTATCAAACTTATTCCTTTGATTGATAAAAGGCAGCTGTAGAGCAGATGCCGGTAGGAATGCTGACCTGCCCGTCTTGTTGGCAAGTTTATCAATAGCGTCATCTAATAATTCAAATATCCAAGAGACATTCCTGGACTGTGACGGAAATTCCGGGACAATGTCCCTAAACCGATTAAAAAAGTCGGTGTCCAGTGGCGCTATCACCCTCCTATCCGGCTGCGCAGCATTCTGGTGCGGCAGAACAACTTCTGGAAGGTAATGCCAGATGAACTCCATGACTATTTTATGTTGTTCCGAAAGGGAAATATCTAACTCATTGGAATCCCTTTCACCATCCTGCTGGACCTCTTGCAAATCTCGGTCGTCCGCACCTGATCCAGCGGCGGAACCTTCCGACCCAGCTTCGTCTGACACTTCATGGTCCAACAGAGTCTCTGCTGGTTGCTGGGATGCTGCAATGATCTTTGCTATCTGTGATAGCACATCCTTTACGGAGGCCTGGGGAGCCGCGGTCTTACTGGATTTAGCTGCCGGAAGCTCCCTGGACATTGCATCCTGCATACATCTTTTATGCGAACATCCGGATGTAGAAGGCCTCGTATCCCTGGCTACTGGATGGCGTGACCTGGTCGCCGTGGAATCCCTGGTCGGCAAAGCTGACTGAATATCGCTGGTCACGTAGCCAAGGTGTGGTCGTGTGTGCTGCCGTGAGGATGAAGAAGCCTTATAGGTAGCCTCGCCGGACTGCCTATATACCGGAGCGTCCCGAGCGGCGGACGTATGCTCTGACTGCGTAACGCTACGGACTACAACATCTGTCCCAGATGCTGCTGTATGAGAGAGGGACCTCTCTCGCTGCAGTTTGTGCCGAGCTGGACAAGCTAAACACCGGACTATCAGGCTTCCTCCGATCCATCCTCCTTTCCGTCGTCACTGGGTGTGCACGTGGATGTGTTATAGTGCTCGCAACACCCGACTCTCTCTGCTGGACCGCAACGGATGAGCCCGGGTGCTGACCCATTCGGTGAATGGACGCGACACCGGGCGAGCTAACGGACATCAACCCCTTCAAGTTCCTTTCAGGTAATTGACGGATCTCCATGAGCACTTTTGCCGCTAGCTCTTCGCTTGTTTGTGACGACGGAGGCACACTTCTGGACGACATCACGGAAATATCACAACACTGTTCTTGTTCCTCTGAAAAAGAGAGTGAAAGACTAGAGTGACTCTGTGGAGAGAGAACCGGCATGGCCCTCTCTCCAGTAACAACATACCGTGACACACGTTTCCAACGTTTGTCATCCCATTTGAAACACCAAGAATGTTGTGTACTAAATATCTAAATATTCTGGCTGTTGGTTCGGAAAAAGAAGACTTTGAGAATATTCCCAATCTATCAATTAGTTAAAATTTGGGCTCCCATAGAGAATCCAAATATTAACTCAGGCTATTTATTTGAACAAAAGATGCTGTATATCAAATATCAAAAGATTTTGACTAGTGAATCTCAAGAAGCCGATTTTTTAAAGATTATTCCTAATAATTAAAATTCAGGCTCCATGGGGAGCCAAAATATTATCCTTTGGACATGATCTGAAAAAAATTGAATCTGACACCCATAAAGATATTGTATACCAAATATATCAAAAAATTCTGACTGGTAGATCTGAGGAAGATTTTTAAAGATCATTCCCCATATTGCACAAAGTTAAAATTCAGGCCCCTGTAGAAAGCCAAAATATTAACTGAGTGACTTGGTTCGAATGAAATTTGCATCTGACCTCTGTAAGGATGCTGTATACCCTATATCAAGAGAATCTGACTTGTGGTTCTTTTAAGGAGTTTTTCTCATATTGGACAAAGTTAAAATCTGGGCTGTAGTAGGGAGCCCAAATATTAATTGAGGGACTTGATTTGAACAAACTTGAATCTGACCCCTGTAAGGATGTTTTATACCAAATATCAAAAGATTCGGACTGGTACATATTAGACCAAGTTAAAATGCAGGCTCCAATTGGGAGCCCAAATACCAACCCATGAACTTGGTTTAAACAAACTTGGATTTGACCTCCCTAAGGATGCTGTATACCAAATATCAAAAGATTCTGATGGACGTGATTTGAAAAAAACTTGAATCTGCCCCTCCCCCCCCCCCCCCTTTCCTCCAAATAATGATGCTGTATACCAAATATCAAAAGATTCTGACTGGTGGGTCTGTATTGAGCCCAAATGTGAACCGGGGACTTAATATGAACAAACTTGTATCTGATCCCCCCTATGGATATGGATACTGAAAACTGTATATCAAAAGATTCTGATTAGTGGTGCTGAAGAACTGATGGGCATGGGCAGTTTTTTTTTAACCATTCCATGCTACTGGTAAGAACATTTTCTTTCAAATAACAGTTCTCTGTTCTGTGTAGTTTGGGTTGTATGGACATTTGAAAATATTTCTATTTTTAGCTCCAGGGTTTCCCACTAGGATATGGGGAAATTTTTTTGGCATGAAACAAGTACTTCTGACTCAATGATACCACATACCAAATTGGTTCAAATCAACTCCTAGGTTCAGAAAATATAAATTTCAGGTGGGGACAAAAATCTTGCCTCTCCATTTACAAAGGCAAATATTACTCCACAAACTCTGAACAAATTTGATTCTACACCTCAAATGGAAGTTCATTACCAAATATCAAGTTATTGTACTCAATGGTTCATGAGAAGAAATATGGGCATATATTATCCACCATACCCTCCCTTTGGGGCAGGGCATGTTGATTTGAACAAAACCAAATACGATGTCAGCAGAAACAATTGCCTCCAACTCAACTGAAATCAGTTCAGCTGTTTTCGAGGAGAAACCATGAACACCGTGGTGACAGATGACAGAAAACATATGACATACGATGGATGGTGAGGGAACACTATAGCTCACTCTTGACTTCTTTCAGTTAGGCAAGCTAACAATGCATGATATCAAAATTGACTGAAATCAGATGTTCAAGTTATTGCATAAACAATGAAATTATGAGCATAATTCAACAAAGGACAATGTGTATCTCTCAATTTCAGAGAAATATCCAAGACAATGTTGACATAAAGCAGTATATCAAATTTTATTAAAATCTGACATCTACTTTTCAAGTTCTTAAAGAAATTTCAGGAAAAAGTTACCACAACAGACAATAACTCATTTAACACTGTTAATATAAAGCAGCACACCAAAATTAATCAAAATCTGACTACTATTGTTCAATTTATCACATCAACAAACTTTTTGTCTGGATGGATGGCTGAACGGTAGGACAGATTGATGGCTGATTGGATGGATGGATGGTCACACAGATAGCTGGACAGGGAGCTCTTCACTATATCCTTTTCTTGAGGGGTGGGAGATGTGGGGGGATCGGGTTAATAATTAATTATGACACTTCCAAATATCAATGGATTGAAATGTCACAAAGATTATTATTATTTATTTGTGTTTAAGACAGTGGTGGTACCAGAATGTGTCCGACAGAAGGGGAGGGGGAAGGGCAGCTTGTGCTCTCCGATGTGTGAGCTAGGGTATTCCCCAAAAAGCAGACAATAAAGGAGGCAGTTTCCCAATGGAGGGCCAGCACTATGTCATAATTGCAACACAAATATAAAGTCAAGTTAAGCCAATCATCTATTCCATGTTGCCCACTTTAGAGGACTTCAACATATCAGGCATTGGTTACCATGTCCTAATTTATCAGTGAAACAGAACTGCAGTTAACAAATACTGTCCACTTCCTGGAGTTCCTACAGGGGATGCAAAGACTTCATACTGAAATTTCCTACCATGCAATTATCTGTTGAGACATTAAAAAAGAAGTCTGGAGAAAACCTAATTATTAAAAACTCATTAAAGGCAGTATATCCAACAAAAGTAAATGTACCAAATTGTTACAGTGATACACACAACTAGACTCTAAAGTAGAGCTGTCATGATGAGAAATAGTCATGGTCAGTTGTAAGGGTTTTGGAATGGAGGACATTTGGTGCTAAAAATTTCAGGTGAGATCTCATGATGAATATTTATGCTCCCTGATAATTATTCAGGAGTGCATATAGTTACTGGTTTCTTTATCCATTTGGACATTCATTCGAAGTGTGTCCATCCATAAACAAGAGGCCCCACGGGGCCTGAAGCACTCATCTTGAACAGAACACAATATAAACAGAGTCCAAGAATGAGTACATTCAGCAAGCCATCCATCTCCATAGGCTACACTGTCAATCCTTGAGTCCCTCAGGAGTGACGAAAATAATCCGGGCATCACGCTTTTCTTCAGTTGATCATAAAGTAAAATGTAGAGTGCCCCTATGAAGCCCCTTGATACAACCTATGTGGATTAATCTTAGTTACACACCTCTAGAGGGTACTGAATTTATTTATTTATTATTTAGCAAAATGACCAATTCCGGCTCCCATAGGGAGCCCAAATATTAACCCAGGCTCTCGATTTGAACATAGTTGAATCTGGCTTCCCTGGAGATGTTGTGCACCAAATATGAAAGCATTCTGACTGTTGGATCTGAAAAAGAGAAATTTTAAAGAAATTTCTTCATATTGCACTAAGTTAAAATTTGGGCTACAATAGCGAGCCCAAATATTAACCTATGGATCCGATTTCAACAAACTTGAATCTGACCCCCCTAAAGATGTTGTATACCAAATATGAAAGCATTTTGACTAGTGGATCTGAAGATTTTTGAAAAAATTCCCTCATATTGTACTAAGTTATATTTCAGGGTCCCATATGGAGCCCAAATATTAACCCAGTCACTTGATACACTCGAACAAACTGGAAGCTGACCCTCCTAGAGATGTTGTATACCAAATATGAGCCCAAATATTAACCCAGGCTCTCGATTTGAACATAGTTGAATCTGGCTTCCCTGGAGATGTTGTGCACCAAATATGAAAGCATTCCGACTGGTGGATCTGAAGAAGAAGATTTTTAAAGAAATTTCCTAATATTGCACTAAGTAAAAATTTGGGCTACCATAGCGAGCCCAAATATATACCTAGGGATCTGATTTGAACAAATTTGAATCTGACTCCCCTAGAGATGTTGCATACCAAATATGAAAGCATTTTGACTGGTGGATCTGAAGAAGAAGATTTTTTTAAATTACTCCCCATATTGAACAAAGTTAAAATTTGGGCTTCTGTAGGAAGCCCAACTTTTAACCTAGGGACTTGGTTTGAACAATCTTGAATCTGACCATCATAACAGTGATGTATACCAAACATTAAAAGATTCTGACTGGTGGTTCTGAAGAAGAAGACTTTTTAAAGAATATTCCCCATATTACCCCAAATTTAAAAATTTGGGCTCCTGTAGTGAGCCCAAATATGAACCAATGAGCTTTATTTCAACAAACTTGTATCTGACCCCCTTATGAATGCTGTATACCAAATATCAAAAGATTCTGATGACTGGTTCTGGAGAAAAATTTTTTTTCAATTTTTGCAAATATGTTGACTCAGCCTTTTTTTGATGCCCATTACAGAACACCCTAAAATAACCGATGGCATTTTTTTTTACCATTCAATTCTATTGGTCCTAAGAAAACTTCATACCAAATAACAGATCTCTGTTCCATGTGGTTTTGGGAAATATGGGAGTTTGAAAATGTTAAAAAATTTATAGTAATTTATATATTTTTTATACTTACCAATGACCCAGACATAGCTGGTGCTAACTCTTAAAAATATAGGGCCAAACACAAATTTTGCCCCCCAATCCCCAAAATTTGCATCTAAAACCAAAGAAAACATGTCCTGAATGGCCCTCCATACTTCACCTCTACTGCGCATGCGCAGTGTCAAGGACGTCCCGAAATTGGCGCCATTAATCATTCTTATAACTTGTGCCTGGTAAGCGCTATGTACTCAGCGGGGAGGTATGAGTTCCCAACTCCTGGGAGGGCCATCCCCGTCTGGGTCATTGGTAAGTATAAAAAATATATAAATTACTATAAATTTTTTAACATTTTTATACTGTACCAATGACCCAGACATAGCTGAATAGTAAAAAGACTGGAGGGCCTAGGACATATAGCAAGTTCAAATAAGCTCAATTATATAAAATAGAGTCATCCCCTCGAGGGGAAAAGGAGTATTAGGCCTTACATGTATCTTTCTTATTTATGATAAATTAGAAAGACACAACACCTTCCAAAATTGAGCATCATAACATCCATGTACTCTATCAATATCTAGTATAATCCTTATACTAATAATTTTTAAAGTAAGCCAATAAATAAAGTTAGTCTAGAGAATAGAGACTCTTTATACTCCTTAAAAGTGTCTGAGGATTGTATAATAACGCCCGTTTGACATGTGATATATTCAAAAGCTATACTTTAAAAACTATGACCCGAATGAATTTTAAAAACATAAACTAATCACTTAAAAACCATCCCAGTAACAGCTCAGAATTACTAACTCCGGAGGAGGTATCCCCTTGTTTTCATAATAAAACAGGTGATCCAAGGGAACACCCTCCCCCCCCACCCCCTTCTCCTTGCCCTGGGTCAAATAGCCCAGAGCGAAGAGGGCAGCAGGACAGAGTCACTGCCGGAACAGAAAGCCTACCTAGCTATAGTAGCAACTGTTAAGTGAATGACATTCTGAGCAGTAGATAATAGACCTAACAATGGAGGCCTCCAGAAATAGACTCAATATTTCTGAGATAAAAATTCATGAATGTGGATGGCTGAGCCCAATGAGCAGCCTTCATAAAATCTATAATAGCGACACTATTAATGTAAGCCCAAGATGTATAAAGAGCTCTTACTTCATGAGCCGAAATCTCAAGCACAAACTGCTAAGTCAATGATATACCATAAGCAGTACCGATAGTTAATTGAATCCATTAGCAATAGAATGGAGCGTAATGTCCTTCTATTAGGCATCAAAGACCGAAGAAGCTTACGTCTGTACTAATAAACTGATATCTGTTTATAAATACGTAAACTCTAACTGAACAGAGTAAAGGCCTATGCCCGTACGAAGACGGAAGGACCTTAATAACAATAGGTTCCGGATACTATTAGGAGCCTGACTCTTAACCAAAAATCCAACCTAAGTAGTAAAGGAAGTAGTGTTTCCGATACTACGAAAGTGAGAATCGTCCACCGATAGTGCATGAAGCTCACCGACACCTCAGTAAGAGAAGACTAACAGAATTACTGTCTAAAAAGGTCAGAATTTGAAAACTACTGTTTCCAGAGGCTCAAATGATTACTTAGCTAAATAAGAACCGAAGCTAAATTCCATATAGGAATTTAATCTAAGGATTCTAGGTCAATTTATCGAAAAGTTTCTAACTGACTTAGATAAAGAGACATAAGACTCAATTGTAAACTATCATAGAGTGCATAGGTATGAGATAACATAGACCTATAACCTTAATAGTAACAGGCTGCAGTTGATCTTGTCAAACAAGTATACTAGAAAGTTGCAATGTCTAGTAAGGAGGGATAAAAAATATCAACATAATGATCCCTACACCAACGACGGAAGAGCCTCCACTTTAGCCGCATAGTATAGCGAAGAAGAGGTCCTCCTACAGTAAGAAATCGCGTCCATAGCCCGTCCTGTACAATGCTTGCCGAGCAAGAAGGACCACACAACGGAATACGTGAAGGTTGAGACCTTGCGGGTTGTGATGAAGTTGACACGATTTCCCCAGCGAAAGAAGATCCTCTCATGGAAGAAGTTTTCGTGGCAAGTCCCACAGTAGACACCTGAGTAAATTTACACACGGTCTCTGCGAAGACAGAGATGCTATCAACAGAAATGTATTGTGGATGTTTATCTTAGCAATACTTGCTGAATCAACAGCGCTGGAGGATACGCATATCCTATCATTCCGTCCTATTAGATCAATAAAGCGTTAACAACATAAGCTCAGGGATCCGGACATGCAAACACATACGTCTGCAATTGAATAGTGAGTTGTGTCGCAAATAAATAATCATTGGGCGCTCCTATTGATAGCAAATCTGATTGAATACTTGTTTGTTGAGAGTCCATTCTGACGGCAACAAGCGACCCTTACGTGAAAGGGAGTCTGCTAATACAATCAGACGACCCGGAATATGACGGACCGAAGCAGAACTTGGTGTACTATAACAAACAGAAGGATTCTTTCCGTTAAATTGAATAACGGAATCGAATGAGTGCCTCCCTGGTTCCGGAGATACGCAACTACTGTCGTATTATCGGACAGGATTTGGACATGCGTTTCTGAATAATGTTCATCCAATGACATAGTGCAAGCCAAAATAACATCATTTCCTGGAAGTTAAGTGCTTGCCTAGAAACTGCGGAACCCAAAGACCCTGGCACTTCGAATCCGTTGGGATCAATATTGTACCCCAACCTGTTTGACTGGCATCCGTCATAATCATAAAACTCGGATCCGGCAACTGCAGTGGCACTCTCTGAGTCAACCACCGAATGTCACCCCAGTCTGAATCTCTTGTTAAACTTGACAGACAAGAGAACGTGTATATCGAGCAATTGATAGATTGCTGAAAGGTTGCTGTCGAAGAGAAGCTTCTTTGAGACCGAAGCGACTCTGAGAGAGTTCTTCACCTTACTATCCACGCGCATGGATGTAGCTAGGGCTGCGTCACGTCTAACCAACTCCAGGTTGCCACTGAAGGGCGGAGTTATATGTGGAAAAACTACTGCCCTTGAAAGAAATCACATTGAGGATCATATCCTGGAATTCTTTCTCTTGAACACGTAATGATAACGCCTCAGTAAGGTGGTCTACGTATGATAAAGCATCTAAGTTAAGTCTAATAGACATCATTGTCGTTTCCAACATCGTGGGTGGAATTGACATAGACGGCGAAAAAGATAATTCCCAGTCTTCAGTCCCGCCGTCAAGACGCATAGGAACTCTCGGTATGCCCTGTTCTGCCAATATATATTATTCCCTAGAATTGATGAAAGGCAGAATAGAGCATTGCAGACAAGAAACTAGATTATCATGCTTGGTAGCAAGCTTATATATAGCGTCGTTAAATAATTCGAATGTTCTAATGACATTATTGGACTGTGTCGGAAAGTCAGGAACAATGTCCCTGAACCGATCTAAAACTCCGTGTCCAATGACGCTATTAGTCTCTTATCCAGCATCGCAGCAATGTAGTCCGACAGAACAACCTCTGGAAGATAATGCCGGAAGAAATGTATGGCAGCTTCTGTTGTTCCGAAAGGGAAAGCTCGAAATCTTCCGAATCCCTTTCGCCATCCTGTCGGACCCTATAAGTGTTCGGTCGTCCGTACCTGATGCAACAGTGGAGCGCACCGACCCAGCGCCGTCGGATTATTCGTGATCTGACCGAGAATCTGTCGTTCGCTGGGATGCTGCGATAAGCTGTGCTATTTTGGATAGCACGTCCGTCACTGAGGCCTGTGGAGAAGCGGTCTTACGATGCTTTGCCGCTGGAAGCTCCGTGTTCGATACCCCATGCATACTTCTATTATGCGAGAGAACGGAGTGTATAGGCCTCGTGTCCCTTGGCTACCGGATGGAGTGACCTGTTCGCCGTGGAATCACTGAATGACGAAGCTAGCTGGATACTCGAGGTCACGTAGCCAATGTGCGGTCGTGTGCGCTGCTGTGACGATGAGGAAGCATTATCGACAGACTCTCGGACTGTCAATATAACGGAGCGTCCCGAGCGGCGGACATATGCTCCGAATGCGAATGACTGTACCACAACAGCCGGTCCCATATGTTGTTGTACGAGAGAGGAACCCCTCTCGCTTGCAGCCCGGATGGACCTGGATGAGCTAGGAACCGGACTAACAGGCTTCCTCCGATCTGTCCTCTAATCCGTCATCACTGGGTGTGTACTAAAGTCTATTATAGTGCTCGCATCACCCAAATCTCCTTCCTAGACCGCAACGGACGAACCCGACTGCCGAACCAATCGATGAATGGACGCTACACCGGGTGAGCTAACGAATGTCAACTCCGTCGATCCTACTAGGGACCTCTTAGGCGATTGACGTATTCCATGAGCACTTATTGCCGCTAGCTCTTCATTATCTATGACGACAGAGGCACACTTTTGAAAGACATCTCAGTAACTTTGCGAACAAGAAACCAGACATGCTTGTTAATAGCAAGCATATAATAATATATATATAGCGTCGTTCAATAATTCGAAAGTTGTGTGACATTATTGGACTGTGTCGGAACTGAGGGACAATGTCCCTGAACCGAACCAAAAATTTCTGTGTCCACCGACGCTATCAGTTTCTTATCCGGCATCACAGCATTCTGGTCCGACGAAAGAACCTCTAGAAGATAAGTCAGATGACATACACAGCAGCTGATGTTGTTCCGAAAGGGAAAGCTCGAAATCCTCCGAATCCCTTTCGGCATCCCGTCGGACCGGATGAAATTTTCGGACGTCCGTACCCGCTTCCGCGGAGCGTCCCGACCCAGCGTCGTCGGATAATACATGATGCGACAGAGATTCTGTCGATGCTGGGATGCTGCGATAAGCTGTGCTATTTGGGATAGCACGTCCGTCACCGAGGCCTGTGCAGTAGCAGTCTTACGATGCTTTGCCGCTGGAAGCTCCGTGTACGTTGACTCCCGCATACTTTCTTATGCGAACGTCCAGAGTCTGCAGGCCTCGTGTTCCTGGCTACCGGATGGTGTGACCTGGTCGCCGATGATTCTCTGATTGGCGAAGCTGACTGGATATCCGAGGTCACGTAGCCAAGAGCGGTCGTGTGCGTTACCATGAGGATGAGGAAGCCTTATTGACAGTCTCTCCAGACTGACTATATATCGGAGCGTCCCGAGCGGCGGACGTATGCTCCGAATGCGAAACATTTGTACCACAACATCTGGGGCCAGATGTTGTTGTACGAGAGAGGGGCCTCTCTCGCTCGCAGTCCGGATGGACCTGGACGAGCTAGGAACCGGACTAAAAGGCTTCCTCCGTTCTCTCCTCTAATCCGCCGTCACTGGGTGTACATTTTGTTGATTTATAGTGCTCGCATCACCCAAAACTCCTTCTAGACCGCAACGGACGAACCCGGCTGCCGAACCATTCGATGAATGGACGCTACACCGGGCGAGCTAGTGGACGTCAAAGGCCGTCGAACCTACTAGGGTCCTCTTAGGCAATTGACGTATTTACATGAGCACTTTTCCGCTAGCTCTTCATTAATTGTGACGACGGAGGCACACTTTTGGAAGAAATCACGGATACATCACCCTGTTCTTGATCGTCTGAAATAGAGATTGATAAAGTAGAGTGACCCTGCGGGGAAAGGACCGGAATGGCCATTTCCCCACTAACATACCATGACACACGCTTCCCATGTTGTCATCGAAATTAACACATACAGAACAGGAGTTAGTGCGAGCACACTGACTACATTATACAATGATTATGAAAGTCAGAGGAAGATTTCCTCTTATTACAATTGAACAATATCCTTTCATTGTGAAAAGAAAACAAAGTCCTAGTACTCGCACCAACCCCTGACAATCAAAATACATAATAACATGATCCATTAACATAGAAAAAATAATTGAAATCAAAAAATTTTGAAAGAATATTTTTTCAGAATAGCCCAAGTTTCTGAAAAGTAACGTTGAGCCCCAATGGATCCCAAGCCTAAGTGTGGACAAAAATTCTAAAAATATTTTTAAAAATTTATGCAACACTTACGAACAATAATAATGTATCTAGTTATGATTAAATTAACATCAAGATATTATTTTCAAGAAATCCCCCCCCACACAGAGGGCTGTTGTAAATGTAAACAATAAGTGTAAAAACACCAGAACAAGACTCCAGGCACCCTGGCCCGAAATCAGTTACCAATAATACACTAACTGATGCAAAACAGAGACTTCCAGGGAAGAAACTGCAGAACATCAGATGGTAGATGCAGAACACTACGCCTAACCACCCATAGGTGAAGACGTAAACATGGGAAAAAGAACAGAATTCATTCTGTTATCCAGCTAAAACTCCCAAGAAATTTTAGTAATAATATTACAGAAAATATGCCAAAAGCATGGGAGAATAGCAAGAGGGGACTTAAAAGGAAAGGGAGAGAGGAAAACACTGAACAAGCAGTGTAACTTGATAACAAGAATGACCACAACAGGCTGTTGCCTCGAAAATAGGTAACTTAACATAATTTCATTAAAAAATTTTAAGTTACAGCCCTGAATATTTTCTGTCACTCATTTTTCCTCTCCTCCTTCTATATCCTCCTTAGAATCACCATTTCTCTAATATTAATGTGTCTGGCATCATTTAAACTGAGATTTACAAGCACAACGATCAGTCAGATGTTAACTGATGACGGGCCAAACAAAGAATGATTAATGGCGCCAATTTCGGGACGTCCTTGACACTGCGCTTGCGCAGTAGAGGTGAAGTATGGAGGGCCATTCAGGACATGTTTTCTTTGGTTTTAGATGCAAATTTTGGGGATTGGGGGGCAAAATTTGTGTTTGGCCCTATATTTTTAAGAGTTAGCACCAGCTATGTCTGGGTCATTGGTACAGTATAAAAATATTTCTATTTTTAGTTCCTAGGGTTCCCATGGGGATGCAGGAATTATTTTTTTAGCATGGGTCAAGTACTTATGACCCAAAAATACCACATACCAAATTTGGTTCACACCAGACCATCAGTTCAGAAAGTTAAAAAATTTATAGTAATTTATATATTTTTTATACTTACCAATGACCCAGACATAGCTGGTGCTAACTCTTAAAAATGTAGGGCCAAACACAAATTTTGCCCCCCAATCCCCAAAATTTGCATCTAAAACCAAAGAAAACATGTCCTGAATGGCCCTCCATACTTCACCTCTACTGTGCATGCGCAGTGTCAAGGACGTCCCGAAATTGGCGCCATTAATCATTCTTATAATCAGTGCCTGTTAAGCGCTATGTACTCAGCGGGGAGGTATGAGTTCCCAACTCCTGGGAGGGCCATCCCCGTCTGGGTCATTGGTAAGTATAAAAAATATATAAATTACTATAAATTTTTTAACATTTTTATACTGTACCAATGACCCAGACATAGCTGAATAGTAAAAAGGCTGGAGGGCCTAGGACATAGAGGAAATTCCAATAAGCTCAATTATATAAATAGAGCCATCCCCTCGAGGGGAAAAGGAGTATTAGGCCTTACATGTATCTTTCTTATTTATGATAAATTAGAAAGACACAACACCTTCCATAATTGAGCATCATAACATCCATGAACTCTATCAATATCCAGTATAATCCTTATACTAATAATTTTTAAAGTAAGCCAATAAATAAAGTTAGTCTAGAGAATAGAGACTCTTTATACTCCTTTAAAAGTGTCTGAGGATTGTATAATAACGCCCGTTTGACACGTGATATATTCAAAAGCTATACTTTAAAAACTATGACCTGAATGAATTTTTAAAACATAAACTTATCACTTAAAAACCATCCCAGTAACAGCTCAGAATTACTAACTCCGGAGGAGGTATCCCCTTGTTTTCATAATAAAACAGGTGACCCAAGGGAACACCCTCCCCCCCCCCCCCCCCTCCTTCTCCTTGCCCTGGGTCAAATAGCCCAGAGCGAAGAGGGCAGCAGGACGGAGTCACTGCCGGAACAGAAAGCCTACCTAGCTATAGTAGCAACTGTTAAGTGAATGACATTCTGAGCAGTAGATAATAGACCTAACAATGGAGGCCTCCAGAAATGGACTCAATATTTCTGAGATAAAAATTCATGAATGTGGATGGCTGAGCCCAATGTGCAGCCTTCATAAAATCTATAATAGCGACACTATTAATGTAAGCCCAAGATGTAGAAAGAGCTCTTACTTCATGAGCCGAAATCTCAAGCACAAACTGCTGAGTTAGTGATATACCATAAGCAGTACCGACAGTTAATTGAATCCATTAGCAATAGAATGGAGCGTAATGTCCTTCTATTAGGCATCAAAGACAGAAGAAGCTTACGTCCTTACTAATAAACTGATATCTGTTTATAAATACGTAAACTCTAACCGGACAGAGTAAAGGCCTATGCCCGTACGAAGACGGAAGGACCTTAATAACAATAGGTTCCGGATATTATTTAGGAGCCTGATTCTCAACCAAAAATCCAACCTAAGTAGTAAAGGAAGTAGAGTTTCCGAAACTACGAAAGTGAGAATCATCCACCGATAGTGCATGAAGCTCACTGACTCCTCAGTAAAAGAGAAGACTAAGAGAATTACTGTCTTAAAAGGTCAGAATTTGAAAACTACTGTTTCCAGAGGCTCAAATGATTACTTAGCTAAATAAGAACCGAAGCTAAATTCCGTATAGGAATTTAATCTAAGGATTCTAGGTCTATTTATCGAAACGTTTCTAACTAACTTAGATAAAGAGACATAAGACTCAATTGTAAACTATCATAGAGTGCATAGGTATGATATAACATAGACCTATAACCTTAATAGTAACAGGCTGCAGTTGATCTTGTCAAACAAGTATACTAGAAAGTTGCAATGTCTAGTATGGAAGGATAAAAAATATCAACATAATGATCCCTACACCAACGACGGAAGAGCCTCCACTTTAGCCGCATAGTATAGCGAAGAGGAGGTTCTCCTACAGTAAGAAATCGCGTCCATAGCTCGTCCTGTACAATGCTTGCCGTGCAAGAAGGACCACACAACGGAATACGTGAAGGTTGAGACCTTGCGGGTTGTGATGAAGTTGACACGATTTCCCCAGCGAAAGAAGATCCTCTCATGGAGGAAGTTTTCGCGGTAAGTCCCACAGTAGACACCTGAGTAAATTTACCCACGGTCTCTGTGAGGACAGAGATGCTATCAACAGAATTGTATTGTGGATGTTTATCTTAGCAAAACTTGCTGAATCAACAGCGCTGGAGGATACGCATATCCTATCATTCCGTCCTATTAGATCAATAGAGCGTTAACAACATAAGCTCAGGGATCCGCACATGGAAACACATACGTCTGCAATTGAATAGTGAGTTGTGTCGCAAATAAATTATCACTGGGCACTCCCATTGATAGCAAATCTGATTGAATACTTGTTTGTTGAGAGTCCATTCTGACGGCAACAAGCGACCCTTACATGAAAGGGAGTCTGCTAATACAATCAGACGACCCGGAATATGACGGACCAAAGCAGAACTTGGTGTACTATAACAAACAGAAGGATTCTTTCTGTTAAATTGAATAACGGAATCGAATGAGTGCCTCCCTGGTTCCGGAGATACGCAACTACTGTCGTATTATCGGACAGGATTTGGACATGCGTTTCTGAATAATGTTCATCCAATGACATAGTGCAAGCCTAAATAACATCATTTCCTGGAAGTTAAGTGCTTGCCTAGAAACTGCGGAACCCAAAGACTCAGGCACTTCGAATCCGTTGGGATCAATATTGTACCCCAACCTGTTTGACTGGCATCCGTCATAATCATAAAACTAGGATCCGGCAACTGCAGTGGCACTCTCTGAGTCAACCACCGAATGTTTGCCCCAGTCTGAATCTCTTTTTACACTTGATAGACAAGAGAATGTGTATATCGAGCAATTCATAGATTGCTGAAAAGTTGCTGTCGAAGAGAAGCTTCTCCGAGACCGAAGCGACTCTGAGAGAGTTCCTCACCTTACTATCCACGCGAGTGGATGTAGCTAGGGCTGCGTCACGTCTAACCAACTCCAGGTTGCCACTGAAGGGCGGAATTATACGTGGAAAAACTACTGCCCTTGAAAGAAATCACATTGAGGATCATATCCTGGAATTCTTTCTCTTTCAGACGTAATGATAACGCCTCAGTAAGGTGGTCTACGTATGATAAAGCGTCTAAGTTAAGTCTATTAGACATCATTGTCGTTTCCAACATCGTGGTTGGAATTGACATAGACGGCGAAAAAGAAAATTCCCAGTCTTCAGCCCCGCCGTCTAGACGCATATGAACTCTCAGTATGACCTGTTCTGCCAATATAAATTATTTCCTAGAATTGATGAAAGGCAGAATAGAGCATTGCGGACAAGAAACTAGATTATCATGCTTGGTAGCAAGCTTATATATAGCGTCGTTAAATAATTCGAATGTTCTAATGACATTATTGGACTGTGTTGGCAAGTCAGGGACAATGTCCCTGAACCGATCCAAAACTCTGTGTCCAATGACGCTATTAGTCTCTTATCCAGCATCGCAGCAATGTAGTCCGACGGAACAACCTCTGGAAGATAATGCCGGAAGAAATGTATGGCAGCTTCTGTTGTTCCGAAAGGGAAAGCTCGAAATCGTCAGAATCCCTTACGCCATCCTGTCGGACCCTATAAAGTGTTCGGTCGTCCGTACCTGATGCAACAGCGGAGCGCCCCGACCCAGCGCCGTCGGATTATTCCTGATCCGACCGAGAATCTGTCGTTTGCTGGGATGCTGCGATAAGCTGTGCTATTTTGGATAGCACATCCGTCACTGAGGCCTGTGGAGAAACGGTCTTACGATGCATTGCCGCTGGAAGCTCCGTGTTCATTACCCCGTGCATACTTCTATTATGCGAGTGAACGGAGTGTATAGGCCTCGTGTCCCTTGGCTACCGGATGGAGTGACCTGTTCGCCGTGGAATCACTGAATGATGAAGCTGGCCGGATACTCGAGGTCACGTAGCCAATGTGCGGTCGTGTGCGCTGCTGTGAGGATGAGGAAGCATTATCGACAGTCTCTCGGACTGTCAATATAACGGAGCATCCCGAGCGGCGGACATATGCTCCGAATGCGAAATGTCTGTACCACAACATCCGGTCCCATATGTTGTTGTACGAGAGAGGGACCTCTCTCGCTCGCAGCCTGGACGGACCTGGACGAGCTAGGAACCGGACTAACAGGCTTCCTCCGATCTGTCCTCCAATCCGTCGTCACTGGGTGTGTACTAAAGTCTATTATAGTGCTCGCATCACCCAAATCTCTTTCCTAGACCGCAACGGACGAACCCGACTGCCGAACCATTCGATGAATGGACGCTACACCGGGTGAGCTAGTGAATGTCAACTCCGTCGATCCTACTAGGGACCTCTTAGGCGATTGACGTATTCCATGAGCACTTATTGCCGCTAACTCTTCATTAACTATGACGACAGAGGCACACTTTTGAAAGACATCTCAGTAACTTTGCGAACAAGAAACCAGACATGCTTGTTAATAGCAAGCATATAATAATATATATAGCGTCGTTCAATAATTCGAAAGTTTGTGTGACATTATTGGACTATGTCAGAAATGAGGGACGATCTCCCTGAACTGAACCAAAAATTTCTGTGTCCACCGACGCTATCAGTTTCTTATCCGGCATCGCAGCATTCTGGTCCGACGAAAGAACCTCTAGAAGAAAAGTCAGATGACATATACAGCAGCTTATGTTGTTCCGAAAGGGAAAGCTCGAAATCCTCCGAATCCCTTTCGGCATCCCGTCGGACCGGATGAAATTTTCGGACGTCCGTACCTGCTTCCGCGGAGCGTCCCGACCCAGCGTCATCGGATAATACATGATGCGACAGAGATTCTGTCGTTGCTGGGATACTGCGATAAACTGTGCTATTTGGGATAGAACGTCCGTCACCGAGGCCTGTGCAGTAGCGGTCTTACGATGCCTTGCCGCTGGAAGCTCCGTGTACGTTGACTCCCGCACACTTTCTTATGCGAACGTCCGGAGTCTGCAGGCCTCGTGTCCCTGGCTACCGGATGGTGTGACCTGGTCGCCGATGATTCTCTGATTGGCGAAGCTGACTGGATATCCGAGGCCACGTAGCCAAGAGCGGTCGTGTGCGCTACCATGAGGATGAGGAAGCCTTATTGACAGTCTCTCCGGACTGACTATATATCGGAGCGTCCCGAGCGGGGGACATAAGCTCCGAATGTGAAACATTTTGTACCACAACATCTGGGGCCAGATGTTGTTGTACGAGAGAGGGGCCTCTCTCGCTCGCAGTCCGGATGGACCTGGACGAGCTAGGAGCCGGACTAAAAGGCTTCCTCCGTTCTCTCCTCTAATCCGCCGTCACTGGGTGTGCATTTGGTTGATTTATAGTGCTCGCATCACCCAAAACTCCTTCTAGACCACAACGGATGAACCCGGCTGCCGAACCATTCGATGAATGGACGCTACACCGGGAGAGCTAGCGGACGTCAAAGGCCGTCGAACCTACTAGGGTCCTCTTAGGCAATTGACGTATTTACATGAGCACTTTTCCGCTAGCTCTTCATTAATTGTGACGACGGAGGCACACTTTTGGAAGACATCACGGATACATCACCCTGTTCTTGATCGTCTGAAATAGAGATTGATAAAGTAGAGTGACCCTGCGGGGAAAGGACCAGAATGGCCATTTCCCCACTAACATACCGTGACACACGCTTCCCATGTTGTCATCGAAATTAACACATACAGAACAGGAGTTAGTGCGAGTACACTGACTGCATTATACAATGATTATGAAAGTCAGAGGAAGATTTCCTCTTACTACAATTGAACAATATCCTTTCATTGTGAAAAGAAAACAAAGACCTAGTACTCGCACCAACCCCTGACAATCAAAATACATAATAATATGATCCATTAACATAGAAAAAATAATTGAAATCAAAAAATTTTGAAAAAATATTTTTTCAGAACAGCCCAAGTTTCTGAATTTATTTATTTATTTATTGGTGCTTAACGCCACATCAGCAGCTAAGGCTATATCGTGGCGAGAAAACGATAAAAGGGAAACATGACAAGAATGAAATACAAAGATGAGTAAAAACAACTACAATAAAAATGATAAAGACAATGTAGTATGACCAGTGATGCGTGAATAAACAAGAAATATGAATAGCTCACAAATCAACCTGGTGAATGTAAGTCTGAAAGACTCTAGTTTAAGATAATAAAAACAATTTTAAAATTTATTAAAAAGGTTGATTGATTTCAAAAATGCGAGAATCATATTCGGGCTCGTACGATAAAAAAGATCTCTCAGAGATCCTACAGAAAAATACTGCCCTCTGACATGATTAAAATCAGCACAATGCAAAAGAATGTGTTCCACTGACAACACCTGCTGGCAGGGAACACACTCTGGTCGCACAGTACCCTCCAACAAAAAGGAATGTGTTAGTCTTGTATGACCAATATGACATCGCGTCAAAACTGCAAGATCCTTTCTACAAAGGTTACGAGATGGGCAGGGATCTGAAATAGTTGGTCGGAAGCGATGAAGCTTGTTATTTGTCGCCCCATCCCATTCCTCCTGCCACATAGATTTGATGTAACTACTAATATGAGGCTTAAAATCACTGAAAGGGATGTTAAAATCAGTGAGAGGCTTTGTTAAAGCCTGTTTTGCTGCACTGTCTGCTTTGGTGTTACCAGCGATACCTACATGTCCGGGTAACCAGCAAAACACAATATCATATTGGCCAGACATGAGAGTTGTTAACTTCTCACGAAGCTCCAAAATGAGAGGGTTCTTCAACCTGGGGTTGAGTAAGGCAAGTAAAGAGGAAAGAGAGTCGGAGAAGATGATCGACCTTCTTTCCTGTGCATTCTGGATGTGCTCAAGTGCGAGTTGAATAGCTTTAACTTCAGCTGTGAAAATAGAACTCTGATTCGGTATTCTGATTGAGGTGATATGATCACCAGTAACAGCAGCTGATGATACTTTGTCACCATCCTTAGATCCATCTGTATAGATCCTTGTATATGCACTATACCTGGACTTTATTTCGGCATATTTTTGTTTGAACTGCAAGGAATTGGTATCAGATTTTTTAGTAGAAGCAAGGTCCAAAATAATTGTAGGTTTTTTAAGATGCCAAGGAGGAATACGTGGTTTACGATTTTCTTTTATAGAATCAATCTCAATTTTGGCAGACTCCATGTGGGGTTTGATTCTAATTCCCAATGGAGGAATATGTTTCTGGTGGCGGTTATAAAATTCAACATTTTGAGGGTCTGAAACACAATTATAAGCAGGATTTGAAGGATTGGCCAAAAGTTTAGACACATACTGTAGAGATAATTTAATTCTACGCTTCTCAAGAGAAGGCTCCTCTGCTTCAACAAGCATCGAGTCTATTGGGGATGTTCGAAAAGCCCCTAGACTAATTCTAATACCACTATTATGAATTGCATCAAGTGGTTTGAGATATGATTTCCTTGCAGAACCATAAACTGTACAGCCATAATCTAACTTTGATCGAACAAGTGATCTATACAGATGGAGCAACGTTTTTTGGTCAGCACCCCAATCGGTGCTACCAACAACCTTCAGTAGGTTCAGTGCTCTCTTACATTTAACTTTCAGTTGTTTTATGTGGGAAGTGAAATTCATTTTGCTGTCAAACAACAAACCTAAGAATTTCACTTCCTTGACAACTTTAATAGGACTACCATCGATTTTCAACTCCGGATCAAGGTGATGTTTCCGAAGTTTGCAAAAATGAACACAATTCGTTTTTGTCTTTGAAAATTTAAAACCATTTTCGATAGCCCATTTTTGAATCCTATTTAAACACAGCTGAAGTTTGCGCTCTATAGCATTCATTTTTTTGCTGCTATAGCAGATTAAAAAGTCATCTACATACAATGAAGTGTCAACCATATTTTCAATTGCGTCGATGATACTATTAATCTTAATTGAAAAGAGGGTAACGGATAAAATACTACCTTGAGGGACCCCCAATTCCTGCCCGTGAGGATCAGATAACGTTGACCCCACACGAACCTGAAACCGGCGGTCCCTCAAGAAGTTTTCAATAAAAAGGGGCATACGCCCTCTCAACCCCATGTTAAAAAGATCCTTTAAAATCCCATACGTCCACGTTGTATCATATGCCTTCTCCAGATCAAAGAAGATGGCGACCACATGTTCTTTTCTGGCGAAGGCATTTCTAATAAACGTTTCGAGTCGGACCAAATGATCCACAGTACTTCTCTGGTCTCTGAAACCACACTGAACATCTGCAAGCAGATTGTTCGATTCCAGAAACCAGACAAGCCGATCATTGATCATCCTCTCCATGGTTTTGCACAGACAACTTGTTAAGGCAATTGGCCTATAATTACTAGGGTTGCTGTGATCCTTATCAGGCTTAGGAATGGGAATGACTATTGCTTTGCGCCATGATGGTGGAAACTGGCCAGTCACCCAAATGTCATTAAAAATAGACAGTAAAAGTGCAAGAGATGATTGCGGCAGATGTTTTAAAATTTGATAATGTATTTCATCGGGTCCAGTAGCAGTATCCTTTGCTCTATGTAAAGAGTTGTTTAACTCTTCCATAGAGAAAGGTTCGTTGTAATCCTCTAAATTATTGGAGGTAAATTTGAGCTTTTGTTTTTCTTGTTGTTTTTTAATTTTAAGAAATTGAGGATTACAATTTTCAGGCGACGAATGTTTCGAAAATGTGGAGGCCAATTTGTTTGAAATTTCTTTTTTTGATGTTATTAGTGTGTTGTTCTCCTTCAGATGTTGAACCGTTGATTTTGTGACTTTTCCGTTAATTTTCCTTATCATTTTCCAAATTTTATTGATGGGGGTGTTTTGATTAAGTTTCGAAACATATGTTTTCCAAGAACTTTTCTTTTTTTGTTTAATCAGTCGTCTTGTTTTTGCCCGATTTATACGAAGTTTGTCCAAGTTACGTGCAGTGGGTGACTTATTAAATTCCCGTTCAGTCTTTTTGCGATCTTTAATAGCCTGTTTGCAATCAGTATCAAACCATGGTTTGATGAAACGTTTCGGATTTGCCGAGGTCTTTGGAATGACCTTGCTTGCAATGTCAAGCAACTCTGTGGTGAAATGTTCTATTTGGTCAGCACTTTCGTCAAATTTCTCCCGTGTAAGGCGTTCAGAACAGAACGACGAGAAAGTCTCCCAGTCAGCCTTCTTCAAGTTCCACTGGGGTAATCTCTCATCGTCTGCTGGAACTACACTCTCCAACACAATTGGAAAGTGATCACTCCCGCACAAGTCATCTTCCACCTTCCAAGAAAAATCAAGGAAGATGGAAGGGCATGTAATTGTAAGATCAATTGATGTGTATGAACCGGATGCGGGGTGCAGGTAAGTATCTGACCCATCATTGTACAAACACAAGTCATATTTAGTAACAAGTTCTTCTATTGTCTTGCCTTTCGGGTCTTCTTTGTTGCAGGAATCACCCCAAAAGGGGCTATGAGCGTTAAAATCACCCAACAAAATGTACGGTGTTGGGAGCTGATGAATCAGATGTTCAAGATCAGTCAGCTGAAGTGATTTATTTGGAGACACATAAATTGAACATAAGGTGACTGTCTTGTCCAAAGTCAGGCGTACCGCAACAGCCTGTAAATTTGAATGTAGAGACACAGAACTGTGAATAATGTCGTTTCTGACCAAGACAGACGTTCCACGCACATGAAGGTCATTTTCATCTGCCCAAGCATTATATGAAGTATAACCCTTGAAAACAGGATGACCGTGAGTGTCAGGTTTCTTCAGGAGTGCAAGCAAAAAGCAGCAGGTTTATATTTTTGACATAAGAGACCCAGTTCATTAAAATTTGCCCTAAAACCTCGGCAATTCCATTGTATAATTTTAGTATTATTGGTATTATCCATGTTTAGTTGGTGATTTGGATGGTGGACGTATGGGCGAAATTGCCCCAAAAGGTTTCCTAGGTGATTTTCTGTTAGGAGACCCTCCCTGAGACAAACTCAGGGACATTTTGTTGGAAAAGGTGGAGTTGATGCACTCATCAACATCCATTCCTTGCAACCCTTCGAATATGTTTGAAATAACATTTTTATGAAATTTGGGCGTTCGGTTTGAGTTTAACTTTTGCTGTTCTTTTTCTTTGTTCTTTTGCTCTTTGTTGTACTTTCTTCTCTGACTCTGACTTAGATTTTGCAGCTCTGGTTTCGATTTAGGTTGTTCAGTTTTCTGGTCTAATTTTGTTTCCTTTCCTTTAATCTCGTTTACTTTTGTTTTATTTTGATCTTTTTTTGGAACAGTTTTTGATTTTTCTTCTGTTATTGGAGTATTGATTGTAGTCTGAGTTGATTTTGGTTCAGTTTCTTGAGGTAGTGAAATAGTAAAAGGCTCTATCAAGGTTGGCAGTACAGTGTCGCTTAACCAAGTATGTTGGGTCTGGCACGCAACAGATTTAGTGGAAACTTTTTGAGCTACTTTGGTTGCATATGTTGTAGATGAACTCATACCAGGCATTGCTGTAACTATTTCTCTGGCTTCTTTAAAACTTATCTGCTTTTCACATTTAATTCTCTGAATATATTTTTCTTTTTTCCACACAGGGCAATCCTTGGAAGATGCAGTATGATTGCCCTGGCAGTTACAGCATTTCACGGCGTTATTACATGGGTCCTGGTGTTGTTGACCACATTTAAAACACGTTTCTTTTCCCCTACAGCTATTTTGTCCGTGTCCATATTTTTGACATTTGAAGCATCGAAGTGGATTTGGAATATATAAATCCACTTTGATGTTCATGTAACCAACCTTGATAGATTTCGGTGGTTGTACAGTGTTGAATGTAAAAATGTAAGTGTTTGTTTTTATTGTGGTGCCGTCTTTTCGTATTTCGATTCGTTTCACGTCACTTACACCCTGTGATTTTAATTCTGCTTTAATTTCAAGTTCATCTACGCCAGAGAGTTCTCTTGTTCGTACTACACCTTTACTGCTGTTGAGTGTTCTGTGTGGTAAGATTTTGACCTTCAAATCAACTAGCGTTGTTGTTTGTAACAAATTTTTTGCCTGATTTTCTCTATTACACTCTATTAATAATCCTCCTGATCGTAATTTCTTTACACTACTGACAGTACCTGCTATACCTTTTACAGCCTTTTCTAGAGCAAACGGATTAATATTTGTAGCCTGTTTCCCTTCTTCGTCAGAGTATACAATAACAAATTTTGGCCAAGAATGACGATCCTTGACTACTTCTTCTGAGTCAGAGTCAGAGTCTGAATATCCCCTTTTTTGAACTTTGTTGTGTTGATTATCCATGTGTATGTTTTAAGAATTCTTCTGTTCATGGCTCTCACCCTTACTCCGAGCCCAACCTTGGGGGTTACGTCGCGGAATTCCAGCGAACAACACCAAGAGTGCATGAACAGTATACTCCCCCAGCGTTGATGCTAATGCATACCGCTGGAGGATTGACCCGTTGAATGTTTATGGGAAGTGCCAGGTCGTGGCAGCCATTCAACCAACCATTTCAATAAAAACGAGTACATCAAGAACTACTACTGATGATCAACGCAGACAGAGCAACAAAACGAAAGTTGTTAAACAAGTATTAAGATCATTAAAAGTCCGTATAGGGTAGTAGTGTTAAAATCCGAATAAAAGAAATGACTGGTTGAATGACCACCCAATGCCCCCCGACGTGACACCCGATATTTTGGGGGTTGGGGGCTCCCGATTGGTCAGACCGGGCCATCCGACCATCTGTCTACTCCCGAAATTGGGGCCAAAGCAGTGTGTTGGACATTATCTCCGAAATGGAGACCAGGGCTCCATCCCGGAGACTGCCCTAACCGGGGCCCGAGTCCTCAACTACCAGGATTCCTTCTTCCGGGGCCTTCAGAACGCACCTCACGGGAGAACAAGGTGCCTGCCAGATGGTATTAGCAGGGTTGATCATTTTGGTCCGGGGCTGCGTATTCGTGTATTTCGCAGCGAACCAGCTCAATTGAGCAAACCTGCCAATCAAAAATTAGCAAACCTGCCCAATTGAGCAGGCTGTCCTCTATCCGCCACCCGAGGACCCGCCTAGTAGGGGACGATCAAACCCCCCTAGGACAAGTTTCTGAAAAGTAACATTGAGCCCCAATGGATCCCAAGCCTAAGTGTGGACAAAAATTCTAAAAATATTTTTAAAAATTAATGCAACACTTACGAACAATAATAATGTATCTAGTTATGATTAAATTAACATCAAGATATTATTTTCAAGAAATCCCCCATCACACAAAGGGCTGTAGTAAATGTAAACAATAAGTGTAAAAACACCAGAACAAGACTCCAGGCACCCTGGCCCGAAATCAGTTACCAATAATACACTATCTGATGCAAAACAGAGACTTCCAGGGAAGAAACTGCAGAACATCAGATGGTAGATGCAGAACACTACGCCTAACCACCCATAGGTGAAGACGTAAACATGGGGAAAAGAACAGAATTCATTCTGTTATCCAGATAAAACTCCCAAGAAATTTTAGTAATAATATTACAGAAAATATGCCAAAAGCATGGGAGAATAGCAAGAGGGGACTTAAAGGAAAGGGAGAGAGGAAAACACTGAACAAGCAGTGTAACTTGATAACAAGAATGACCACAACAGGCTGTTGCTTCGAAAATAGGTAACTTAACATAATTTCATTAAATATTTTTAAGTTACAGCCCTGATTATTTTCTGTCACTCATTTTTCCTCTCCTCCTTCTATATCCTCCTTAGAATCACCATTTCTCTAATATTAATGTGTCTGGCATCATTTAAACTGAGATTTACAAGCACAAAGATCAGTCAGATGTTAACTGATGAAGGGCCAAACAAAGAATGATTAATGGTGCCAATTTCGGGACGTCCTTGACACTGCGCATGCACAGTAGAGGTGAAGTATGGAGGGCCATTCAGGACCTGTTTTCTTTGGTTTTAGATGCAAATTTTGGGGATTGGGGGGCAAAATTTGTGTTTGGCCCTACATTTTTAAGAGTTAGCACCAGCTATGTCTGGGTCATTGTACAGTATAAAAATATAGAAATTTTGGGCGGGGCCAAAAATCTTACCCCTCCCATTACAAAGACAAATATTGCTTCACGAACCTCGTTTGAACAAACTTGATTCTACACCTCAAAAGGAAGCTCCTTAGCAAATATCAAGTCATTGTACATACTGGTTCTTGAGAAGAAGATTTCTTTTAAAATATTTTGGAGCATTTTCCCCCACTCCCTCCCTATGGGGCTGGGCATGTTGAGTTTAACAAAAATGCAATGCCCCTTTGGGACTATCACTCACACAAACTTTCACTTGAATTCGCCCAGTGGCTTTGGAGAAGAAGACCAAAACATGGTGTTGACGTACGATGGATGGAGAGCGATGAGATTAGCTCAGCTTGACTTTGACAAGATGAGCTAAGAATAACTTTGTCAATACTTCACGCATTGCTTGCTCATGACTCAAGAAAAATTTAAATTTATTTATTTATTTATTGGTGTTTAAGGTCACATATTTCTGCACAATGGCAAATTGTGACCGCAACATGAAGATAAAGTCAAGTCCAGCCAATCATTTATACCCATGGTGCACATTTTTGAGGGCTTTCACCCCAGGCATTGGTTACTGGGTCAAATTTTACCAGAAAAACACAGCTTGTTCACCACAGCAAACCACAGCAAACAAGCACTGCTTCACCTCTCAGGGTTTCCACAGGGTATTAAATCTTTCAAGTGCCGCAAGGTCAATAAAGGGACTGTAATTGACTTAAGTTTAAACTAATCACAACTGATGTCCAGAGAGACACATAGAGGTGTTTTCCCCATCCATGTGGGTCTTGGACATTATCAGTACAAAGAAACATACTGAAATTCATCAAAATCTGATGAATACAATTCAAGTCATGGCAAAAACATTAATTTGTTTAGCTAAACTGCACTAGGCGGAGGACAATATCTCTGTCATTTTAATTTGTGCAAGACTTTTATGGTAAAGAGCAGATCATCAAAATGTACTGGAATCTGATAATTACTGTCCAAGTTATTGCTTAGAAATTAAAATTTGCAAGTGAAATGGCTTGAAAAGCAAAAAATCTCTATATATTAAACCAATCACAGTGGTTTTATTTAATTATACATTGGTATTTAAGGTCATTTTCAGCATCTATGTCTACATCATGAGTGCAACACAGTATACCTATGTTGCCAAAGCTTTTGTGGATTTCCACACCAGGGGTTTGTTACCAGGTCCTATTTTAGAGTAAAACAGAACTTGTCTGCAACAGAATTCATAGTGGTTTTAAAGCTTTTCAGGTACACTGCTATTGTGAAGCAGCAAACCAAAATTTATTGAAAGCTGATAATTACTTTTCAAGTTATTGCATACACATTCACATGAAATTACAGAGCCATTTTTAGTAAAATTGCATGTGAGTGGGTGGATTTGTTTTTGTTGTAATTATTTCTTTGCCATCATAAGTTCATGTTCTGGTTTGTTCTATGTTTTAGGCCTCATAATCTACAGAACAGCATGGGTTTGTTTTCTGTTTTAGGCCCATAATCTACAGGATAGTGTGTTGTATTTCGTCCCTTGGGTGCAAGAAAGCTTTGAAATATAAAAGCATTGTAAAGCCTTCTTGGACTTGAAGGGACAAATTTATCAATTTTATTAACTTGGGTAAAATATTTTTAATTTTTTCAAGTTTGCATTGGTTATAAACAGAGAGCATGCGAGAGGGCCTGAGAAATTACACTGATATGTGCAACTAGATTTCATACTAAAACTTTTTCTACTGACAACAACTGGTTGAGGATACAATGGAATCCTGTTAATTGAATAGCCACTTTGCTAATGAAAAATATTCAGTTAACAGAAGTATTCAATTAACAGGGATTGTGTCATTTTCCTGTATTCTAGAGATAAACTTAGCATTTATTCTATTATATCTTGTTTGACAGGGCTCCATGAGCTCTGTCAAACAAGATATAATAGATTGAATGCATTTATTGGATATCCAGAGGCCAAATAGGTCTATAAACAGAGGAAAACTGGGGAGTGTCAGGGTAATTTCTCGACAGGTTACAAGATTTTTTATTCAATTAACAGGAGTTTACTCTATAACCTATATTCAATTAACAGGTCAAATTTGTACTAGAGGTATGGTAAATAGTTTTGTGTTGGGAATTTATATTCAATTAACAGGGTTATTCAGTTAAAAGATATCCAGTTAAGTGGGTTCCGCTGTACTAAAAATACATACTGGTAAACAAACAGCACAGCATGAAGACAGCATTTAGACACTGAAGCGATTAAAAAAATGCTGACATGTACCAAGAAAGTGAGTGCTTATTATGTTGATGTTTACATGACATGACATTCTGTAACATCAGAGAGTAAGAACCATCTATCTTACCCAGTTATACATGTCTCAGCAGGCAAGAGATTGGAAAATATTTATTTCTTACAATATTGGATAAACAATGCCCTCACCCACACTTTCAAGCAACCTACGCCCACACACAGCGAGTCTTATCTGTTTTAGTGGGGACTTGTTTTCTCAATTGTTTAGGGTGAGAAACGAGTCCTCACAAAAGTGAGGAAACAAACTGAAATCCAGTGTTTTCTTTGCAAGAAAACGAAAAAAAAACAAAGGAAATCTGTGAGAACTCAAACAGTATTGTTTAGGTTCTCACCATATCAGGTAAACAAACAACAAATGAACAAACATAACCAGATTAAGAAATGTCCTTGGAAATGCAGTTAAAGTAGAATTTTTAAAAGTTCCGAGGGATTGCATGGAATAAAGAGCCACATGAAAAAACATTAAATTTGATAAAAAGTATGAATACTTACTTCATATTCTGGCAGCTTGTACAAATTAACTCTTTTATCAGCTGTACCAGTTGTCATGTATGCACCATCTGGTGAGTACCTAACATCATTGGCTGCCCCACTTAACTCTAGTACCTGAGTTTCTGATAAAGTTCCACCTGATAGGTTATAGATATGGATTTTGTTGTCCTGCAAAATAAAGACTCAATTTAAAACACTAAAGAGACTCTTTGCCTATCGTAAAGGCAATATCCATCGAGCATTATTAACAAAAACTGTTTTAACCCTTTACCTAACATGTATAGCAGACACCACTTGCCAAAAAAATTCTTGAATAACTAATTTTTTTCATTTTTTGTCTCAAAAACATAGGTTATGACCCCTCATTGGAACAAGTTCGTTCCAATGAGGGGTCATAACGTATGTTTTTGAGACAAAAAATGAAACAAGAGGCCCCAAGTGGCCTTAATCGCTCACCTGACAAAGTGGTTCAAAGAAGTATTTGGGATCACATTCAGTTAGACATGGTTCATCAACTCTAAAAAGGAATGAAGTCATGAAAGGCAAATTTTATGGAAGAACACTAAGGAATGGATCTGAACAAACCTGAACCTAACATGCACCCTCCTGCCACCCCATCACCCCACCCATAGAAAGCCCCAATATTAAGCCGGGGACTCAAATTGAATGAACTTGAATCTCACCCCCTTATGGATGCTGCATACCAAATATCAAAAGGTTCTGATTGGTGGATTGGGAGAAGATTTTTAAAGAATATTCCTCATACTGCACTAATCTGAACATTTGGGCTCCCATAGAGAGTCCAAATATGGACCCAGGGATTTGATTTCAACAAAGACGTTATATGTGAAATATAAAAGCCTTTGGAGCAGTGGTATGGGAGAAGAAGATACTTTAATGTTTTTCCCATTCATCACAGTGTTAAATGAAAGTGTCATTGACACTGTAGCTCAACTTGTCAAGACAAAGACATGTACATGTATAGTATGTGACACAGCAATGACAAACATCTAGGTAATGACCTGATAACAAAGGTACATATAAAGTATTGTAACGGTCTGTACATAAATACTGACCGTTGCCTGTAACAAATGTATAGGTAAAGTATTATAAAGGTGGGTGACAGTCAGATGCTAAACTAGAAAAGACATCTTTGAGTCCCAGAGTGGGCCTGACTGAACCCCAAAATATTGGTTCTCATAGCACAGTGATAACAGAGGCACCCCAAAACACACTCATTCCTGTCCCAAGGCGAAAACAAAGGTACCCAAGAAGTTTCGTGAAGATCAGTTCACAAATATGAGTTGTGACAAAAAACTGATTGGACTTAATTTCGGTACAAAATGGCCACTGGCAGCCATCTTGAATTTTGGACCGCACCCAGAAACACTCGTTCTCATCCCAAGGTGATAACAAAGGTACCCAAGAAATTTTGTGAAGATCGGTTCATAAATACAGCCTCTAGCCCGAGCTGTATTGACTTGTGCACTTACAGTGTATAAGTGGCACTGAATAAATCAAAGTTCATCTAATTTGCATAATTTCTGCACGAAAAAAACCCCGCGTACTATATGTGATGTATTCCATGTTGCTAAACATTCATACAAAAATTTATTCAAATCAGAACTTTCATACAGAAGTTCTGTACAAAAGACTGATTGCACTAATTTTGGTACAAAATGGCTGCTGGTGGCCATCTTGAATTTCGGACCACACCCAAAAACACTCGTTCTCATACCACGGTGATAACAAAGGTACCCAAGAAGTTTCGTAAAGATCGGTTCATGAATACGGCCTCTAGCCTGAGCCGTAGAGAAGTTGTGTACAAAAAACTGATTAGACCTAATTTCGGTACAAAATGGCCACTGGTAGCCATCTTGAATTTTGGATCGCACCCAGAAACACTCGTTCTCGTCCCAAGGTGATAACAAAGGTACCCAAGACGTTTCGTGAAGATCGGTTCATAAATACAGACTCTAGCCTGAGCCGTATTGACATGTGTACTTACTGTGTGTAAGTAGTACTGAAAAAATCAAAGTTCATCTAATTTGCATAATTTCTGCACGAGAAAAAACCCCGTATTATATGTGATGTATCCCATGGTACTAAACATTCACACAAAAAATTATTCAAATCAGCGCTTTCATATGGAAGTTCTGTGCAAAAATCTGATTGCACCAAATTTTGTACAAAATGGCTGCCATCGGCCATCTTGAATTTCGGACCGGACCCAAAAACACTCGTTCTCGTCCCAAGGTGATAACAAAGGTACCCAAGGAGTTTCGTAAAGATCGGTTCATAAATACGGTCTCTAGCCCGAGCCGTATTGGCATTTGCACTTACAGTGCTGAAAGTAACACCAAAAAACATCAAAGTTAGTCTAATTTGCATAATTTACGCACGAGAAAAAAACCCGTATTATATGTGATGTATCCCATGGTACTAAACATTCATACAAAAAATTATTCAAATCAGAGCTTTCATATGGAAGTTCTGTACAAAAAACAGATTTCTGCATCGTCGGTACAAAATGGAGGCTGGCAGCCATCTTGAATTTCGGACCGCACCCAAAAACACTTGTTCTCGTCCCACGGTCATAACAAAGGTACCCAAGAAGTTTCGTAAAGATCGGTTCATAAATACGGTCTCTAGCCCGAGCCGTATCCAATTGTTGACGGACAGACGGCCAGACGGACGACGGACAACGGGCCATGGCATAAGCTCAAATTTGGCTTCACCAAAGTTGAGCTAAAAATGATGACTCAGCATTTTATAAAAGTCCTGGAAAAGTACCCTATGTAAAAAAACGAAGGCAATTTTTTTTTTGACCATTCCTTTCTGCTGTTCCTAATGAAGCTTCACACACAAAAAAAAATTCTCAGTGCTGTGTAGTTTTTGGAGATATGGGAGTTTTAAATTTTTTCTATTTTTAGCTCCTGCAGTTCCAATGGGGTGACGTGGAAAATATTTTTGGCATAAATTAGGTACTTGTGACCCAATAAGCCCTCATATCAAATTTGGTTCAAATTGCCCTTTCAATTTGGAAAATAGAAAGATTAGTACAATTCGGGCTCCCACAGGAAGCCCAAATATGAACCCAGGGACTTGTCTTTAACAAACTTATATCTCACCTCCCTAAGGATACTGTATACCAAATATCAAAAGATTCTGACTGGTGGATGTGAAGAAGAAGATTTTTGAAGAATATTCCTCATATTAAACTAAGTTATAATTCGGTCTCCCACAGGGAGCCCAAATATGAACCCAGGGACTTGGATTGAACAATCTTGAATCTCACCGCCCTAAAGATGCTGCATACCAAATATAAAAAATTCTGACGGTTGAATCTGAAGAAGATTTTTAAAGAAAGTTAAAAAATTTATAGTAATTTATACATTTTTTATACTTACCAATGACCCAGACTTAGCTGGTGCTAACTCTAATATTCTAGGGCCAAACACAAATTTCCCCCCCCCCCCCAATCCCCCAAATTTGCATCAAAATCCAAAAATTAGATGTCCTATGTGGTCCTCCATACTTTTATCCACTGTGTATGCGCAATAGTCAAGGAAGTCCGAAATTGGAGCCAAATCCTCATTCTTACAACCAGTGCCTGGTAAGTGTTATATAATCAGCGGGGAGGTATGAGTTCCCAACTCATGGGAGGGCCATCCCTGTCTGGGTCATTGGTAAGTATAAAAAATATATAAATTACTATAAATTTTTTAACATTTTTATACTGTACCAATGACCCAGACTTAGCTGAATAGAAAAAAAGGCTGCAGGGCCTAGGACATAAAGGAAAATCCAGCAGGCTCAATTACATGTAAACAGAATTATCCCCTCAAGGAGAAGAGGAGAACAGGTTTTACATGTATCTTTCTTGTTTGTATCAAAAAAGAACGACACAATACCTTTCCGTAATTGAGCACAATCACATCAATGATCTCTATTAACATCCAGTATAACCCATTATACCAATCCTTTTAAGGAAAGCCAATAAATAAAGATAGTCCAGAGAATGAGACTCTTTATACTCATTTAAAAGTGTCCGAGGATTGTATATTAGCGCCCATATGACACGCGACATATACAAATGCTTCACACTGAGCTACACTTTAAAAATATTACATAAATGAGATAGACAGTAGCTTTACACTTTAAAACCACCCGGCACCGACTCGAAATTACTGACTCAGGAGGAGGTATTCCCTTGCTTTTCACTATAAAGCAGGTGATATAAGGGAACACCATCCCCCCCCCCCCCCCCCTTCCACTTGCTCTGGGTCAAATACCCCAGAATGAAGATGGCAGCAGGACAGAGTCACTGCCGGAATAGAAAGCCTGCATAACTATAGTTGCAACTGTTTAGTGGACGACCTTCTGAGCAACAGATAACGGACCTAAACAACGTAGGTCGCCAGAAATGGACTCAATATTTCTAAGATAAAAATTTGTGAACGTGGAAGGCTGAGACCAATATGCAGCCTTCATTAGATCGGTAATAGCAACACTATTAGAATAAGCCCAAGATGCAGACAGCGCTCTTACTTCATGCGCCAAAATCTTAAGCAAAGACTGCTGAGTTGAAGATAATTTTTCATAAGCAGTACGGATAGTTAATTGAATCCACCTCGCAATAGAATGGACTGTAATGTCCTTTCTATTAGGTAGCAGAGACAGAAAGAAACGCTTACGTCCCTTTCTGATAAACTCAGATCTATGTTTGTAAATGTGCCTGGCTCTAACTGGGCAGAGCAAAGGCCTATGACCGTCTGAAGATGGAAGAGCCTAATAACAATAGGTTCAGGATATTTATTAGGAGCCTGATTCTTAGCCAAAAATCCAACATTAGTAGTTAAAGTAATAGTATTACCAACACTACGATAGTGAGAATCATCGCCCGATAGTGCATGAAGCTCACTAACTCTTCTGGCAGAAGAGAAGGCTAAGAGAAAAGCTGTCTTATAAGATAAGAATTTGAAGTCCAATGTATCAAGTGGCTCAAATAGCGCTTCTTTTAGCTTCAGAAGAACCCAAGCTAAATTCCACTTGGGAATTAACCTAAGGGTTCTAGGTCTATTTATTGAAAAGTTTTTCACTAACTTAGATAAAGAGACATTAGATCCAATCTGTAACCTATCATGATGAGCATAGGTATCCAATAGCATAGACCTATAACCCTTAATGGTTATTGGCTGCAGTTTGATCTCGTCAAACAAAAAGACCAGAAAATTAGCAATATCTGGAATAGATGGATCATAAATATCAATAGAATGATCCGTACACCACCTATAGAAAAACCTTCCACTTAGCAGCATAATTTAACGAAGAGGAGGTCCTCCTACAGTTAGAAATTTGCGATCACTGCTCGTCCTGTAAAATGTTTGCCGTGCAAGAAGGACCGCACAATGGAAATACGTGAAGGTTGAGACCTTGCGGGTTGTGATGCAGTGTGCGCGATTTCCTCTGCGAAAGAAGGTCCTTCCGTGGAGGAAGCTTTCGCGGAATGTCCCACAACAGACACCTGAGTAGATTTATCCATGGTCTCTGGGGTGACAGAGATGCTACCAACAGACTCTTGCAGTGAGATTGCTTGATTTTTAGCAATATCTGCTGAATCAACAGAGCTGGAGGATACGCGCATCCTATCATTCCACCCCAAGAGATCGAGAGAGCGTCTACTGCAAACGCTCGAGGATCTGGGCATGGCGACACATACGTCTGCAACTGATTGTTGAGATGCGTCACAAATAAGTCTATCATTGGACGATCCCATTGGTAGCAAATCTGATTGAATACTCGTTTGTTGAGAGTCCATTCTGACGGCAACATGCGACCTTTCCGAGAAAGGGAGTCGGCTAGAACGTTCAGACGACCCGGTACATGACGGACCGATAGGAGAACTTGGTGCTCTAGGACAAACAGAAGGATCCTTTCCGTTAAATTGAATAACGGAATGGAATGAGTGCCTCCCTGGTTCCGAATATATGCTAATACTGTCGAATTGTCAGACAGAATTTGAACATGCGAATTCTGAAGAATGTTCATCCACTGACGTAGTGCAAGCCATTTTGACATCATCTCTTTGATGTTTATGTGCCTGTTTAGGAACTGTGGATCCCAAAGATCCTGGCACTTGGAATCTGTTGGGCTCAGAGTTGCGCCCCAACCTGTTTGACTCGCATCCATCATTATCGTAAAACTCGGATCCGGAAGTTGCAGTGGTACTCCTTGAGTTAACCATTGAATATCTGCCCAAGTCTGAATCTCTTGTTTCACTTGATTCGACAAGACGATGTTCGTTTCGAGCGAATGAGTCTTCACACTCCAATTCTGAGTAAAAAATATCTGGAGTGGACGGGTGCATAGCCGCCCCATCGGAATAAGATCCACAGCGGCTCCGCACAAACCTGTCAGTCTCTTGAATTCTATCGCTGTAACTACTTCTGAGTGAAGACAAAAGCGAGCATAACAACTGACTAATTTCACTCTGGTTAACGGCAGACGAACGAGATTGTTGTGCATCTCGAAGCTCATTCTCAGGTGGGTAAATGACTTGGACGGCACCAGATCCGACTTCTTTTCATTTACTATGAAACCGAGACGTCGGAGCAGTTGAAGCAGACTCTGCACATCGTTCTGAAGCATTAACTTGTTGCCGTACCTCTGAAGAATGTCTTCCAGGTAGGCTGACGTTACTACAGATGAATGAGCTCAGAAATGAGTCATTACCAAGTTCATTATTCGAGTGAAGGCCCAGGGCGCTAGATTCAGACCGAAGCACATCGCTCAGAACTGATAAACGACTCCTAGGACAGCGAAGATACTTTCTGAACGCTGGATGTACCGTGACGTGAAAGTACGCATCATTGAGATCTATGCTCGCAGCATAGTTGTTCACTTGAATGCCCGCTCTGACCGATCGGATGGTCTCCATATCAAATTTTGGAGCCACGATCAGCTTGTTTATCCAGCTCAGATCTATGACTGGATGAAACGAGCCGTCTGGTTTTGGAACCAGAAACAAGTGACTGTAGAAACCTGGAGATTCATGGTTTTCTACGACCTCTACAGCGTTCTTGTTCAGAAGAGATTGAACTTCTGATAGAAGCGATTCTGTCTTCTGAACATTTGACGGAATCTGAGTCCAACGTGGACTTCGAGTTAACAGAGTTTTTTCCTTGAAGGACAGTTTTAGGTCTTCGGAAATCACCCCTTGCACCCATGGGTCGTCCGTATTTGACAACCAATTGGTTAAGAATCTCGTCAGCCTTCCGCCCACTGGAACGCAATAGAGGTTTACACCATCACCTTCTGGGCCTGCGAGGCCTGCAGGAGGAGAAACCACGTCCTCCACGACCCACACCTCATCCCGTCGACCTAGGGGCGTCTGACCTGTTATCTTGGCCAGTATAACGGCCCCTGCCTGAGTCGCTACTCTGACGGTCTCTAGAGTAAGACGTAGAGGCTTTCTTAGATCCTCTATGGGAACTTCCCTTGGACGAATTCGCCCCCGAAATACCTGCCTTACTCTTCTCTGCTGAGTCCGACTTTTTAGAAGCGTATTTAAAAAGCAGAGAGTAAGAAGCTTTCTTAGTAATCTGATCATAGATAATAGAAAGCTTTCCGTCGAAGAGAAGCTCATCGGAGACCAGAGCGACTCGAAGAGAGTTTTTCACCTTACTGTCCACTCTAGTAGACGCAGCCAGAGCAGCATCATGTCTGACCAACTCCACATTTGCCACTGAAAGGGCGGAGTTATACGTGGAATATGCTATAGCCCTCGAAAGAACCTTTAAGGAAGTTTGAACATCCTGGAATCTTTCCCTTCGAGACGTAATGATAATGCTCTGGTAAGGTGATCTGCGTAAGATAATGCATCTAAATTAATTTTATTAGACAAGATTGTCGTGTCCAGTATACTGAAGCCAACAGACATGGACGCCGGCAATGACAATTCCAGGTCTTCAGCCTGGTCGTCCAAACGCAGAGGAAGTCCCGGCACGTCTTGTCCTGATGTTTCAAATCTATGTCTCGCATTGATGAAAGGCAGCTGTATAACGCTAGGTGATAAGAAACTGGATTTGCCAGTCTTAGAGGCTAGCTTGAATATAGCGTTGTTCAAAAGTTCAAATGTCCGTGTGACATTACTGGACTGGGTCGGAAACTCAGGGACAGTGTCCCTAATCCAGCCGAAAAAGTCTGTGTCCAGTGACGCTATCAGTCTCTTATCCGGTAATGCAGCATTTTGGTCTGGAGGAACAACATCTGGAAGGTGTTGCCAGATGAAATCTATGGCCACCTTATGTTGTTCCGTCAAGGAAAATTCCAGTTCCGCCGATTCCCTTTCATCATCCGACTGGACCATATGAGATTCTCGGTCGTCCCTTTCTGACTCTGCAGGGGAGCGAACTGACCCAGCTTCCTCAGACAATTCCTGTTCTGAAAAAGTTTCTGATGGCTGCTGGGATGCTGCTATGAGTTGAGCTATCTGTGTTAGCAAGTCCATCATGGAGGCCTGAGGAGCCGCGGTCTTACATGATTAGCCGCTGGGAGCTCCTGGGACGTTACTTCCTGCATACTTCTTTTATGAAAACATCCCGACTGGTGAGGCCTCATGTCCCTGGCTACCTGACCTGATCGACATGGAATCCCTGGTCGGTGACGCAGGCTAGATATCAGAAGTCACGTAGCCAAGTTGCGGTCGTGTGTGCTGTCGTGAGGATGAGGAAGCCAATAAACTAGTCGTGCCAGACTGTCTCTATGACGGAGCATCCCGAGGGATGGACGTATGCTCCAACTGACGAACATTACGTACAACAACATCTGGTCCCAGATGTTGTTGTAAGAGGGAGGGAACTCTCTCGCTCGCAGTCTGGGCAAACCTGGACGAGCTAGGTACCGGACAAATTGGCTTCCTCCGTACTATCCTCGGATCCGTCATCGCTGGGTGTGCACGATCCATGTTTATAGTGCTCGCAACACCCGATTATCCTTCCTGGACCGCAATGGACGAACCCAGCTTCACAACCATTTCGTGAATGGTTGCTACACTGGGCGAGCTTGCGACAATGCCGTGCGACGACAGAGGGACACTTCGTGAAGGCATCACGGAAACATCACCCTGTTCTTGTTCCTCTGAAAAAGAGACTGAAAAACTAGAGTGACCCTGTGGTGAGAGGGCTGGCATAAACCTCTCATCACTAATAATATACCGTGACACATGTCTCCAACGTTTGTCATTCCCATTTGTACACACAGAGCAAGGATTAGTGCGAGTACACTGACTACAATTAATACACTGAACATGAGAATCAGAGGAAGACTTACAATTTGAACAAACTTCTTTCATATTGAAATAAACAGCTGCGCCATGAGCGCATGATACGCCAGTTATTAATTACAAAAGGGAACCACACAATATGAGTATACATGTGTACTTGTCAGGTTACATATACTTGCCACCAAAAATCATGAAAATTGCTCAGTCCAACATGTGGAAAATTGCCTATATTTTGATGAATAAAGTCCTTAACTCTGGAATGACAAATCGGACAGCGACACAAATCGAAAGGGAGATTCCTTCTATCAACATATACTTGCAACCAAAAAATCATGTAAATTGCTCTAAGCATTTTCAAGTTATTGTTCGACATGTGAAAAATAAAGTCCCATAACTCTGGAATGACTAATCAAACGGTGACACCAACTGAAAGGGAGCTTCCTTCCATCAACATAAACCACCTACCAAAAAATCGTGAAAATCTCCCAAAGTGTTCTCGAGTTATCGTACGACGTGTAAAAAATCAACAATTTTCTAAGTAATAAAGTCCCATAACTCTGGAATGACTAATCAAACAGCGACACTAAATGAAAGGGAGCTTCCCCCCATTGATATACACCATCTACCCCAAAATCACGAAAATCTTTCAAAGCGTTCTCGAGTTATCGTATGACGTGTAAAAAATCAACAATTTTCTAAGTAATAACGTCCCATAACTCTGGAATGACTAATCGAACGGCAACACTAAACAAAAAGGAGCTTCCCTCCATCGATATACACCACCTACCCAAAAATCATGAAAATCTCTCAAAGCGTTCTCGAGTTATCGTATGACGTGTAAAAAATCAAAAATTTTCTAAGTAATAAAGTCCCATAACTCTGGAATGACTAATCGAACGGCGACACTAAACGAAAGGGAGCTTCCCTCCGTCGATATACACCACCTACCTAAAAATCACAAAAATCTCTCAAAGCGTTCTTGAGTTATCGTACGACATGTGACCGGACGGACAGACGGACGGATGGACAGCAGTATACCATAATACGACCTGTTTTTTTTCAAAACGGGCGTATAAAAAGTTAAACAGTCAACGTACTCGCACTAACCCTTGAAAATAAGATACATGATAATAATATAATCCATTACAAACATTTCGAAAAATAATTCGAAAGAAAAAATTTTTGAAAAAATGTTCAAATTGAGCCCAAGTTCCCAATGGGAACGATGAGCCCAAATGGATCCCAAAAAAGCCTAAGTGTGGACAAAAATTTTAAATCATGTCTAAAAATTAATGTTACACTTACGGACAATAATATGTATCTGGCTATGAGAAGAACTAAATAGATGACAAGAAATCACTGTGTGAAGTAACTGTTGTCAATGTAAACAAAAGTGAATAAAACTGGAAACAAGACTCCAGGCACTGAAAATATGGCCCAAAATCAGTAACCAATTTTAACACTATCAGATGTAAAACAGAGGCTTCCTGAGAAGAAACTGCAGTACATTGGATGGTAGATGCATGACTGAATCACCTAACCACCCAAGGGTGAGGACGTAACCATGGGGAAAAACAGAATTATCATTCTGTTACCAAGTCAAAACTCCCAAGAAAATTCATTGTAAAATAATTACAAAAATGAAAGTGTCAATGACACTGTAGCTCAACTTGTCAAGACAAAGACATGTACATGTATAGTATGTGACACAGCAATGACAAACATCTAGGTAATGACCTGATAACAAAGGTACATATAAAGTATTGTAACGGTCTGTACATAAATACTGACCGTTGCCTGTAACAAATGTATAGGTAAAGTACTGTAAAGGTGGGTGACAGTCAGATGCTAAACTAGAAAAGAAATCTTTGAGTCCCAGAGTAGGTCTGACTGAACCCCAAAATATTTGTTCTCATAGCACAGTGATAACAAAGGCACCCCAAAACACACTCGTTCCTGTCCCAAGGTGAAGACAAAAGTACCCAAGAAGTTTTGTGAAGATCAGTTCATAAATACGAGGTGTATAGAACTTGTGACAAAAAACTGATTGGACCTAATTTTGGTACAAAATGGCCACTGGCAGCCATCTTGAATTTTGGACCGTACCCAGAAACACTCATTCTCATCCCAAGGTGATAACAAAGGTACCCAAGAAGTTTTGTGAAGATCAGTTCATAAATACAGCCTCTACCCTGAGCCGTATTGACATGTGTGCTTACATTGTGTAAGTAGCACTGAATAAATCAAAGTTCATCTGATTTGCATAATTTCTGCACGAAAAAAAAACCCTTAGAATATGTGATGTATTCCATGTTACTAAACATTCATACAAAAATTTATTCAAATCAGAACTTTCATACAGAAGTTCTGTACAAAAGACTGATTGCACTAATTTTGGTACAAAATGGCTGCTGGTGGCCATCTTGAATTTCGGACCACACCCCAAAACACTCGCTCTCATCCCACGGTGATAACAAAGGTACCCAAGAAGTTTCGTAAAGATTGGTTCATAAATATGGCCTCTAGTCTGAGCTGTATAGAAGTTGTGTACAAAAAACTGATTCGACCTAATTTTGGTACAAAATGGCCACTGGCAGCCATCTTGAATTTTAGACCGCACCCAGAAACACTCGTTCTCGTCCCAAGGTGATAACAAAGGTACCCAAGACATTTCGTGAAGATCAGTTCATAAACACAGACTCTAGTCTGAGCCGTATTGACATGTGTACTTACACATGTCGCACTAAAAAAATCAAAGTTCATCTAATTTTCATAATTTCTGCATGAGAAAAAACCCCGTATTATATGTGATGTATCCCATGGTACTAAACATTCACACAAAAAATTATTCAAATCAGCGCTTTCATATGGAAGTTCTGTGCAAAAATCTTATTGCACCTAATTTTGTACAAAATGGCTGCCATCGGCCATCTTGAATTTCGGACCGGAACCCCAAAACACTCGTTCTCGTCCCACGGTGATACCAAAGGTACCCAAGAAGTTTCACACACTCCTTTTGATCCCACAGTGATAACAAAGGTACCCAAGCAGTTTCATGAAGATCAATTCATAAACACGGCCTCTAGCCCGAGCCGTATTGGGATTTGCACTCACAGTGCTGAAAGTAACACTAAATAAATCAAAGTTAGCCTAATTTGCATAATTTACGCACAAGAAAAAAACCCATATTATATGTAATGTATCCCATGGTACTAAACATTCATACAAAAAATTATTCAAACCAGAGCTTTCATATGGAAGTTCTGTGCAAAAGTCTGATTGCCCCTAATTTTGTACAAAATGGCTGCCAGTGGCCATCTTGAATTTCCGACCAGACCCCAAAACAATCGTTCTCATCTCACAGTGATAACAAAGGTACCCAAGATGTTTCGTAAAGATCGGTTCATAAATACGGCCTCTAGCCCGAGCCGTATAGGGATTTGCACTTACAGTGCTGAAAGTAACACTAAATAAATCAAAGTTAGTCTAATTTGCATAATATAAGCACGAGAAAAAAACCCATATGATATGTAATGTATCTCATGGTACTAAACTTTCGTACGAAAAATTATTCAAATCAGAGCTTTCATATGGAAGTTCTGTACAAAAAAAAAATTTCTGCATCGTCGGTACAAAATGGATGCTGGCAGCCATCTTGAATTTCGGGCTGCACACAAAAACACTCATTCTCATCCCACGATCATAACAAAGGTACCCAAGAAGTTTCGTAAAGATTGGTTCATAAATACGGCCTCTAGCCCGAGCCATAGCAACTTGGCACTTACAGCTCTGAAAGTAACACTAAATAAATCAAAGTCAGTCTAATTTGCATAATTTACGCACGAGAAAAAAATCCGTATTATATGTGATGTATCCCATGGTACTAAACATTTATACAAAACTTTATTCAAATCAGAACTTTCATACAGAAGTTCTGTACAAAAAACTGATTTTTGCATCATCGGTACAAAATGGCCGCTGGCAGCCATCTTGAATTTTGGACCATACCTAAAAACACTTGTTCCCGTCCCAGGGTCATAACAAAGGTACACAAGAAGTTTCGTAAAGATCGGTTCATAAATACGACCTCTAGCCCGAGCCATAGCCAATTGTTGACGTACGGACAGGCGGACAGATGGACGGACGGACGGACGGACGACGGGCCATGACAATAGCTCAAATTTGACTTCGTCAAAGTTGAGCTAATAATGCCAAAAACATGGGAGAATAGCAAGGGGGGTATTAAGGAGAGGGAGAGAGGAAACACTGAACAAACAATAGAATTTTCATAGAAAGAATAAAAATATCAGGCCCATGGCCCGAAATTAGGGAACATGAAATAATTTTTCATAAAAAATTATAAGTGACAGCCCTGAACACACATCCTTCCACTGTTTCTTCCTGTCATCCTTTTATTTCATTCTTAGATCCACCATTTCTCTCATGATTATGTGTCTGGCATCATTTAAACTGAGATTTAAAGCACAGATATCAGTGTGACGTTACTGATTTTAGGGCCAAACAAAGAATGAGGATTTGGCTCCAATTTCGGACTTCCTTGACTACTGCGCATGGACAGAGGATAAAAGTATAGAGGACCACATAGGACATCTAATTTTTGGATTTTGATGCAAATTTTGGGGATTGGGGGTGGGGGGCAAAATTTGTGTTTGGCCCTAGAATATTAGAGTTAGCACCAGCTAAGTCTGGCTCATTGGTACAGTATAAAAATATTCCTCATACTGAACTAAGTTAGAATTCGGGCTCCCACAGTGAGTCCAAATATGAACCCAGGGACTTGCCTTGAACAAACTTGAATCTCACCCTCTTAATGATGCTGCATACCAAATATCAAAAGATACTGATTGGTGGATCTGAAGAAGAAGATTTTTAAAGAATACTCCTCATATTGCACAAATTTGAATATTTGGGCTCCTATTGAGAGCCCAAATATGGACCCGTGGAATTGATATCACCAAATATGTGAATCAATCTTCCAATGATGTTATATGTGAAATATAAAAGCCTTTGGACCAATGGTTTGGGAAAAGAAGATTCTTTGTTTTCCCCATTACCCACAGTGTTAAAAAATGCTGACTCATCACTTTTTCAAAGTCCCGAAGAAGTACCCTATGATAAAACCGATAGCAATTTTTTTTTTTACCATTCCATTTTGTTGGTCTTAAGGAAGCTTCACAACAAATGAAAATTCTAAGTGCCGTGCAGCTTTGGAGATATGGGCATTATAAATTTTTTCTATTTTTAGCTCCTGCGGCTCAATGGGACGACAGGAAAATTTTTTTTGGCATAAATTAACTACTTATGTCCCAATAAAACCTCATATCAAATTTGGTTCAAATCAGCCTCTCGGTTTGGAAAATAGAAATTTTGGGCAGGGCAAATATAGCCACTAGAACTTCTCTTGAACAAATCTGAGTCTACACCTCAAAAGGAAGCTGCACACCAAATATCAAGTCTCTGCTACAGCTGAGAAGAAGATTTTTTAAGATTTAGGCTCACTTTTTGGGCATGGGGCGGGTTAACTTGATTTGAACAAACTTGAATTGACATATGATAGGGAACATGCACACCAGATTTGGTTCAATTTGGTTGAGTAGTTTGTGAGAAGTCAATTATGTAATGTTAACGACGGGCGGACGACGGCAGACGGAAAGTGATCAGTAAAGCTCCCCTTGAGCTTCGCTCAGTTGAACTAAAAATAATGAAAATTAATTGGCGATTTTTTAGAATGGCGCTGTTCGTTTTGGCCGTTATGTTGGGTAAAGGGTTAAATTTTATTATTCTGCCAGTTTTAAATTTTGAATACTAATGCAAGTGAAAAATATTAACTTTACTGTAATATGGTTAATTGTCTATAGTCTGGTACCGGTGATAAACCAAATATTTAATCCATTATTCGTGTTTCATAGAATGTAATGAACTCTTATCAACTTTGAGTCTTGGTAATTATAATATATTGAAAATGTTACAAGGCCTAAAAATATGGCAATCTGTTTCTCAGGCCCACCTGCATGCTCTCTTTTTATTTCAAATGCAAACTTGAGAAAATAAAAATTAGTCCCTTGAGTACAAGAAGGTACCAAATGCAATGCTAAAGCATTGCAGATGGTGCCTTGTTGCACCCAAGAGACGAATTAATTGGTTTATGTCGGATAAATTGCCCAAGTTAAAAAATGAATAAAATACACCATTGCTATGTTGTTCTGCAGATTACGAAGACTGAAACATAAAACAAAGCAAGTAGATGAATCTCTCAGGCTCAATATACAATAATTACAAAAATAAAATAAAAAAGTGCTGGTCTGCTCACCAACTTGCATTTTTATAAAAAATAGTGGCCGGAGAAATGAAGGATCTGCTTTGTGTGACCTAATATGATGATTTTGGGTTGCATAGAAAAGTTGTTTAAATTGCCAAAGACAAGAAAATACAATGGATTAGAAAAAAGAGGCCCCAAGGGGCCTTAATTGCTCACCTGATAAAATTGTTTAAAGAAGGATGAAAAGTCACATTCAGCATCTACTTGTTAATATAGTTAATTTAATTTAGCTAGGAAAGTGGAAGGGTCTGTTGGGTGAATTGTTTGTTTTGTTTTTTTTTGCATAACATCAACTCAAACCCCTTCAAAACTTATTATGAAGCAAAAAGAAAAAATAATCACCAAGTTGACTTGGTGGATCTGAAGGAGATTTTCAAAGGAATTTCTCCACATTGCACAAAGTTAAAATTTAGGTTGCCACAGGGAGCCCAAATATGAACTCAGGAACTTGATTTGAACAAACTGGAATCTGACCCCACTAAGGATGCTGCAAATCAAATATCAAAACATTCTGACTGGGAGATCTGAAAAAAAATTTTAAAATAATATTCTTTATATTGCACTAAGTCAAAAATCTTTAAAATTTGGGTTCCCACAAGATGCCAAAATATGATCCTAGGGAGTTCTGTGTTCCCAATGATCAAAAGATTCTGACTGGTGGATTTTAAAATTTTAAAAACTTTTCTCACATCACAGTTAAATAAAACCCAAATATCACACCAGGGGTTTGATTTTAACAAACTCCAAGCTGACCCCCTAAAGATGCAGTATACCAAATATCAAGAGACTCTAACTGGCAGACCAGTAGAAAAAGAATTTTAATTAAATTTCCTCATATTGCACAAGGTTAAAATTTGGATTCCCACAGGGAAAAACGGAAAAACCTGAATCACACCCCCACTTAAAATTGGGGTCCCACAGGGAAAAACTTGATTCACACCCCAAATAGGATGCTACATATCCAATATCAAAAGATTCTGTCTGATGGATCTGAAAAAAATAATTTTCAAAGAATATTCCTCATATGACACTAATTTAAAATTTGGGTGCCCACAGGGACTTGATTTGAACAAACTTCAAGCTGACACCCCTAAAGTTGTGGTATACTAAATATCAAAAGATTGTGACTGGTAGATCTGAAGAAGACTTTTTAATATATTTCCTCATATAACACCAAGTTAAAATTCAGATTCCCATAGGGAGCTCAAATATAAACCCAGGGACTTGATTTGAACAAACATGAATCTGAACCTCCTAAGGACTGAACCTCCTAAGGATGCGACATATCAAATATCAAAAGATTCTGACTGGATGATCTGAAGAAAAAGATTTTTCAGTAATATTCCTCATATTGCACTGTTTAACCCTTTACCTAACATGAAAAGCAGACGACACTTGCAAATAAAATTCTTGAATTACTAATGTTTTTCATTTTTTTCTCACCCCACAAAGGATACAACATATCCAATATCAAAAGATTCTGAATGGATTATCTGAAGAAGATTTTTAACCCTCTAACACGAAAAGCAGACGACACTTGCAAACAAAATTCCTGAATAACTAATTTTTTTCAATTTTTGTCGCAAATACACAGGTTATGACCCCTCATGAGCTCGTTCCAAAGAGGGGTCATGACATATGTTTTTGAGACAAAAAATGAAAATGATAAATTTATACCAATTTGTATATTTTTATACTTACCAATGGCCCAGGCATAGCTGGTGCTAACTCTAAAATATCTAGGGCCAAACACAAATTTTGCCCCCCAATCCCCAAAATTTGCATGCAAAACCGAAAATTAGAAGTCCTAACTGGTCCTCCATACATTTACCCTCTGTGCATGCGCAGACGTCAGGAAGTGACTGGAATTGGCGCCAATATGATTCTTTGTAAAAGAGAGTATAACATAATAATTCAGCAAGGAGGTATCAGTGCCCACTCATGGGAGGGCCCTTCCAGTCTGGGCCATTGGTAAGGATAAAAATATACAAGAGGCCCCAAGGGGCCTGAGGGCGCTCATCTGACATCGTAGCCTAAATATCAACCCAGAGAATTGATTTCAACAAGTTGCATCTGCTCCTCCTAAGAAAAGCTTATACCAAATATCCAAAGATTCTGACCAGTGGATCTAAAAAAAGAGAAGATTTTTAAAGAATATTCCTCAAATTGGACTAAGTTATAATTCGGGCTCCCACAGGGGCTTGGCTTTAACAAATTTGAATCTCACCCCCCTAAGGATGCTGCACACCAAATATCAAAACATTCCGACAGCTGGATCTGAAGAAGATTTTTAAAGAAAAGTTAAAAAATTTATAGTAATTTATATATTTTTTATACTTACCAATGACCCAGACATAGTTGGTGCTAACTCTTAAAAATATAGGGCCAAACACAAATTTTGCCCCACAATCCCCAAAATTTGCATTTAAAACCAAAGAAAACATGTCCTGAATGGCCCTCCATACTTCACCTCTACTGTGCATGCGCAGTGTCAAGGACATCCCGAAATTGGTGCCATTAATCATTCTTATAACCAGTGCCTGGTAAGCGCTATGTACTCAGCGGGGAGGTATGAGTTCCCAACTCCTGGGAGGGCCATCCCCGTCTGGGTCATTGGTAAGTATAAAAAATATATAAATTACTATAAATTTTTTAACATTTTTATACTTTACCAATGACCCAGACATAGCTGAATAGTAAAAAGGCTGGAGGGCCTAGGACATAGAGCAAGTTCAAATAAGCTCAATTATATAAATAGAGCCATCCCCTCGAGGGGAAAAGGAGTATGGCCTTACATGTATCTTTCTTATTTATGATAAATTAGAAAGACACAACACCTTCCAAAATTGAGCATCATAACATCCATGTACTCTATCTATATCCAGTATAATCCTTATACTAATAATTTTTAAAGTAAGCCAATAAATAAAGTTAGTCTAGAGAATAGAGACTCTTTATACTCCTTAAAAGTGTCTGAGGATTGTATAATAACGCCCGTTTGACACATGCTATATTCAAAAGCTATACTTTAAAAACTATGACCTGAATGAATTTTAAAAACATAAACTTATCACTTAAAAACCATCCCAGTAACAGCTCAGAATTACTAACTCCGGAGGAGGTATCCCCTTGTTTTCATAATAAAACAGGTGACCCAAGGGAACACCCTCCCCCCCCCTCCCCTTCTCCTTGCCCTGGGTCAAATAGCCCAGAGCGAAGAAGGCAGCAGGACAGAGTCATTGCTGGAACAGACAGCCTACCTAGCTATAGTAGCAACTGTTAAGTGAATGACATTCTGAGCAGTAGATAATAGACCTAACAATGGAGGCCTCCAGAAATAGACTCAATATTTCTGAGATAAAAATTCATGAATGTGGATGGCTGAGCCCAATGAGCAGCCTTCATAAAATCTATAATAGCGACACTATTAATGTAAGCCCAAGATGTATAAAGAGCTCTTACTTCATGAGCCGAAATCTCAAGCACAAACTGCTGAGTCAGTGATATACCATAAGCAGTACCGATAGTTAATTGAATCCATTAGCAATAGAATGGAGCGTAATGTCCTTCTATTAGGCATCAAAGACAGAAGAAGCTTACATCCGTACAAATAAACTAATATCTGTTTATAAATACGTAAACTCTAACCGGACAGAGTAAAGGCCTATGCCCGTACGAAGACGGAAGGACCTTAATAACAATAGGTTCCGGATACTATCTGGAGCCTGACTCTTAACCAAAAATCCAACCTAAGTAGTAAAGGAAGTAGTGTTTCCGATACTACGAAAGTGAGAATCGTCCACCGATAGTGCATGAAACTCACTGACTCCTCCGTAAAAGAGAAGACTAACAGGATTACTGTCTTAAAAGGTCAGAATTTGAAAATTACTGTTTCCAGAGGCTCAAATGATTACTTAGCTAAATAAGAACCGAAGCTAAATTCCGTATAGGAATTTTAATCTAAGGATTCTAGGTCAATTTATCAAAAAGTTTCTAACTGACTTAGATAAAGAGACATAAGACTCAATTGAAAACTATCATAGAGTGCATAGGTATGAGATAACATAGACCTATAACCTTAATAGTAACAGGCTGCAGTAGATCTTGTCAAACAAGTATACTAGAAAGTTGTAATGTCTAGTATGGAGGGATCAAAAATATCAACATAATGATCCCTACACCAACGACAGAAGAGCCTCCACTTTAGCCGCATAGTATAGCGAAGAAGAGGTTCTCCTACAGTAAGAAATCGCGTCCATAGCTCGTCCTGTACAATGCTTGCCATGCAAGAAGGACCACACAACGGAATACGTGAAGGTTGAGACCTTGCGGGTTGTGATGAAGTTGACACGATTTCCCCAGCGAAAAAACATCCTCTCATGGAGGAAGTTTTCGCGATAAGTCCCACAGTAGACACCTGAGTAAATTTACCCACGGTCTCTGTGAAGACAGAGATGCCATCAACAGAATTGTATTGTGGATGTTTATCTTAGCAATACTTGCTGAATCAACAGCGCTGGAGGATACGCATATCCTATCATTCCGTCCTATTAGATCAATAGAGCGTTAACAACATAAGCTCAGGGATCCGGACATGCAAACACATACGTCTGCAATTGAATAGTGAGTTGTGTCGCAAATAAATTATCATTGGGCGCTCCCATTGATAGCAAATCTGATTGAATACTTGTTTGTTGAGAGTCCATTCTGATGGCAACAAGCAACCCTTACGTGAAAGGGAGTCTGCTAATACAACCAGACGACCCGGAATATGACGGACCGAAGCAGAACTTGGTGTACTATAACAAACAGAAGGATTCTTTCCGTTAAATTGAATAACGGAATCGAATGAGTGCCTCCCTGGTTCCGGAGATACGCAACTACTGTCGTATTATCGGACAGGAATAGGACATGCGTTTCTGAATAATGTTCATCCAATGACATAGTGCAAGCCAAAATAACATCATTTCCTGGAACTTCAGTGCTTGCCTAGAAACTGCGGAACCCAAAGACCCTGGCACTTCGAATCCGTTGGGATCAATATTGTACCCAAACCTGTTTGACTGGCATCCGTCATAATCATAAAACTCGGATCCGGCAACTGCAGTGGCACTCTCTGAGTCAACCACCGAATGTTTGCCCCAGCCTGAATCTCTTGTTACACTTGATAGACAAGAGAATGTGTATATCGAGCAATTGATAGATTGCTGAAAGGTTGCCGTCGAAGAGAAGCTTCTCTGAGACCGAAGCGACTCTGAGAGAGTTCTTCACCTTACTATCCACGCGCGTGGATGTAACTAGGGCTGCGTCACGTCTAACCAACTCCAGGTTGCCACTGAAGGGCAGAGTTATACGTGGAAAAACTAGTGCCCTTGAAAGAAATCACATTGAGGATCATATCCTGGAATTCTTTCTCTTGAAGACGTAATGATAACGCCTCAGTAAGGTGGTCTACGTATGATAAAGCGTCTAAGTAAGTCTAATAGACATCATTGTCGTTTCCAACATCGTGGTTGGAATTGACATAGACGGCGAAAAAGATAATTCCCAGTCTTCAGTCCCGCCGTCAAGACGCATAGGAACTCTCGGTATGCCCTGTTCTGCCAATACAAATTATTCCCTAGAATTGATGAAAGGCAGAATAGAGCATTGCGGACAAGAAACTAGATTATCATGCTTGGTAGCAAGCTTATATATAGCGTCGTTAAATAATTTGAATGTTCTAATGACATTATTGGACTGTGTCGGCAAGTCAGGGACAATGTCCCTGAACCGATCCAAAACTCTGTATCCAATGACGCTATTAGTCTCTTATCCAGCATCGCAGCAATGTAGTCCGACGGAACAACCTCTGGAAGATAATGCCGGAAGAAATGTATGGCAGCTTCTGTTGCTCCGAAAGGGAAAGCTCGAAATCGTCCGAATCCCTTTCGCCATCCTGTCGGACCCTATAAGAGTTCGGTCGTCCGTACCTGATGCAACAGCGGAGCGCACCGACCCAGCGCCGTCAGATTATTCGTGATCCGACCGAGAATCTGTCGTTTGCTGGGATGCTGCGATAAGCTGTGCTATTTTGGATAGCACGTCCGTCACTGAGGCCTGTGGAGAAGCGGTCTTACGATGCTTTGCCGCTAGAAGCTCCGTGTTCATTACCCCGTGCATACTTCCATTATGCGAGCGAACGGAGTGTATAGGCCTCGTGTCCCTTGGCTACCGGATGGAGTGACCTGTTTGCCGTGGAATCACTGAATGATGAAGCTGTCGGGATACTCGAGGTCACGTAGCCAATGTGCGGTCGTGTGCGCTGCTATGAGGATGAGGAAGCATTATCGACAGTCTCTCGGACTGTCAATATAACGGAGCGTCCCGAGCGGCGGACATGCTCTGAATGCGAAATGACTGTACCACAACATCCGCTCCCATATGTTGTTGTACGAGAGAGGGACCCCTCTCGCTCGCAGCCCGGACGGACCTGGACGAGCTAGGAACCGGACTAACAGGCTTCCTCCGATCTGTCCTCTAATCCGTCATCACTGGGTGTGTACTAAAGTCTATTATAGTGCTCGCATCACCCAAATCTCCTTCCTAGACCGCAACGGACGAACCCGACTGCCGAACCATTCGATGAATGGATGCTACACCGGGTGAGCTAGCGAATGTCAACTCCGTCGATCCTACTAGGGACCTCTTAGGCGATTGACGTATTCCATGAGCACTTATTGCCGCTAGCTCTTCATTATCTATGACGACAGAGGCACACTTTTGAAAGACATCTCAGTAACTTTGCGAACAAGAAACCAGACATGCTTGTTAATAGCAAGCATATAATAATATATATATAGCGTCGTTCAATAATTCGAAAGTTTGTGTGACATTATTGGACTGTGTCGGAACTGAGGGACGATGTCCCTGAACCGAACCAAATATTTGTGTGTCCACCGACGCTATCAGTTTCTTATCCGGCATCGCAGCATTCTGGTCCGATGAAAGAACCTCTAGAAGATAAGTCAGATGACATACACAGCAGCTGATGTTGTTCCAAAAGGGAAAGCTCGAAATCCTCCGAATCCCTTTCGGCATCCCGTCGGACCGGATGAAATTTTCGGACGTCCGTACCCGCTTCCGCGGAGCATCCCTACCCAGCGTCGTCGGATAATACATGATGCGACAGAGATTCTGTCGATGCTGGGATGCTGCGATAAGCTGTGCTATTTGGGATAGCACGTCCGTCACCGAGGCCTGTGCAGTAGCGGTCCTACGATGCTTTGCCGCTGGAAGCTCCGTGTATGTTGATTCCCGCATACTTTCTTATGCGAACGTCCGGAGTCTGCAGGCCTCGTGTTCCTGGCTACCGGATGGTGTGACCTGGTCGCCGATGATTCTCTGATTGGCGAAGCTGACTGGATATCCGAGGTCACGTAGTCAAGAGCGGTCGTGTGCTACCATGAGGATGAGGAAGCCTTATTGACAGTCTCTCCGGACTGACTATATATCGGAGCATCCCGAGCGGCGGACATATGCTCCGAATGCGAAACATTTTGTACCACAACATCTGGGGCCATCACCCAAAACTCCTTCTAGACCGCAACGGACGAACCCGACTGCCGAACCATTCGATGAATGGACGCTACACTGGGCGAGCTAGCGGACGTCAAAGGCCGTCGAACCTACTAGGGTCCTCTTAGGCAATTGACGTATTTACATGAGCACTTTTCCGCAAGCTCTTCATTAATTGTGACGACGAAGGAACACTTTTGGAAGACATCACGGATACATCACCCTGTTCTTGATCGTCTGAAATAGAGATTGATAAAGTAGAGTGACCCTGCAGGGAAAGGACCGGAATGGCCATTTCCCCACTAACATACCGTGACACACGCTTCCCATGTTGTCATCGAAATTAACACATACAGAACAGGAGTTAGTGCGAGCACACTGACTACATATACAATGATTATGAAAGTCAGAGGAAGATTTCCTCTTATTACAATTGAACAATATCCTTTCATTGTGAAATGAAAACAAAGTCCTAGAACTCGCACCAACCCCTGACAATCAAAATACATAATAACATGATCCATTAACATAGAAAAAATAATTGAAATCAAAAAATTTTGAAAAAATATTTTTTTCAGAACAGCCCAAGTTTCTGAAAAGTAACGTTGAGCCCCAATGGATCCCAAGCCTAAGTGTGGACAAAAATTCTAAAAATATTTAAAAAAATTTATGCAACACTTACGAACAATAATAATGTATCTAGTTATGATTAAATTAACATCAAGATATTATTTCAAGAAATCCCCCCTCACACAGAGGGCTGGTGTAAATGTAAACAATAAGTGTAAACACACCAGAACAAGACTCCAGGCACCCAGGCCCGAAATCAGTTACCAATAATACACTATCTGATGCAAAACAGAGACTTCCAGGGAAGAAACTGCAGAACATCAGATGGTAGATGCCTAACCACCCATAGGTGAAGACGTAAACATGGGGAAAATAACAGAATTCATTCTGTTATCCAGCTAAAACTCCCAAGAAATTTTAGTAATAATATTACAGAAAATATGCCAAAAGCATGGGAGAATAGCAAGAGGGGACTTAAAGGAAAGGGAGAGAGGAAAACATTGAACAAGCAGTGTAACTTGATAATAAGAATGACCACAACAGGCTGTTGCCTCGAAAATAGATAACTTAACATAATTTCATTAAAAAAATTTTAAGTTACAGCCCTGAATATTTTCTGTCACTCATTTTTCCTCTCCTCCTTCTATATCCTCCTTAGAATCACAATTTCTCTAATATTTATGTGTCTGGCATCATTTAAACTGAGATTTACAAGCACAAAGATCAGTCAGATGTTAACTGATGAAGGGCCAAACAAAGAATGATTAATGGCGCCAATTTCGGGACGTCCTTGACACTGCACATGCGCAGTAGAGGTGAAGTATGGAGGGCCATTCAGGACATGTTTTCTTTGGTTTTAGATGCAAATTTTGGGGATTGGGGGGCAAAATTTGTGTTTGGCCCTATATTTTTAAGAGTTAGCACCAGCTATGTCTGGGTCATTGGTACAGTATAAAAATTTCCTCATTTTGAACTAAGTTACATTTCAAGCTCCTACAGTGAGTCCAAATATGGACCTAGAGACTTGGCTTGAACAAACTTGAATCTCACCCCTCTAAGCATGATGCATACCCAATATCAAAAGATTCTGTCTGCTGGATCTTGAGAAGAAGATTTTCAAAGAAATTTGCCTGAAATGCACTAAGTTCGAATTTGAGCTTCTATAGTGAGCCCAAATATGAATCCAGGGAGCCGATTTGAACAAACTTCAATCAGATCTACCCCACAATGTTGCAAACTAAATATCAAAAGATTCTGCCTGCTGGATCTGGAGAAGATTTTTTAAGAAATTTGCCTGAAATGCACAAAGTTTGAATTCGAGCTTCTATACTGAGCCCAAATATAAACCCAGGAGGCCGATTTGAACGAACTTGAATCAGATCCACCCCACAATGTTGCATACCAAATATCAAAAGATTCTGTCTGCTGGATCTGGAGAAGAAGATTTTTTTTTAAATTTGCCTGAAATGCACTAAGTTCGAATTCAGGCTTCTATAGTGAGCCCAAATATGAATCCAGGGGGCCGATTTGAACAAACTTGAATCAGATCCACCCCCTCAATGTTGCATACCAAATATCAAAAGATTCTGCCTGCTGGATCTGGAGAAGAAGATTTTTTAAGAAATTTGCCTGAAATGTACTAAGTTCGAATTCGAGCTTCTATACTGAGCCCAAATATACACCCAGGGGGCCGATTTGAACAAACTTGAATCAGATCCACCCAACAATGTTGCATGCCAAATATCAAAAGATTCTGCCTGCTGGATCTGGAGAAGAAGATTTTTTTTTAAATTTGCCTGAAATGCACTAAGTTCGAATTCAGGCTTCTATAGTGAGCCCAAATATGAATCCAGGGAGCCGATTTGAACAAACTTGAATCAGATCCACCCCACAATGTTGCATACCAAATATCAAAAGATTCTGCCTGCTGGATCTGGAGAAGAAGATTTTTTAAGAAGATTTTTTAAGAAAATTGCCTGAAATGCACTAAGTTCGAATTCGGGCTTCTATAGTGAGCCCAAATATGAATCCAGGGGGCCGATTTGAACAAACTTTAATCAGATCCACCCCACAATGTTGCAAACCAAATATCAAAAGATTCTGCCTGCTCGATCTGGAGAAGATTTTTTAAGAAATTTGCCTGAAATGCACTAAGTTTGAATTCGAGCTTCTATACTGAGCCCAAATATACACCCAGGGGGCCGATTTGAACAAACTTGAATTAGATCCACCCCACAATGTTGCATACCAAATATCAAAAGATTCTGCCAGCTGGATCTGGAGAAGAAGATTTTTTAAGAAATTTGCCTGAAATGCACTAAGTTCGAATTCGGGCTTCTATAGACAGCCCAAATATACACCCAGGGGGCCGATTTGAACAAACTTGAATTAGATCCACCCCACAATGTTGCATACCAAATATCAAAAGATTCTGCCAGCTGGATCTGGAGAAGAAGATTTTTTAAGAAATTTGCCTGAAATGCACTAAGTTCGAATTCGGGCTTCTATAGACAGCCCAAATATGAATCCAGGGGGCCGATTTGAACAAACTTGAATCAGATCCATGCCACAATGTTGCAAACCAAATATAAAAAGATTCTGCCTGCTGGATCTGGAGAAGAAGATTTTTAAAGAAATTTGCCTGAAATGCACTAAGTTCGAATTCAAGCTTCTATACTGAACCCAAATATACACCCAGAGGGCCGATTTGAACAAACTTGAATCAGATCCACCCCACAATGTTGCATGCCAAATATCAAAAGATTCTGCCTGCTGAATCTGGAGAAGAAGATTTTTTAAGAAATTTGCCTGAAATGCACTACTAAGTTCGAATTCGGGCTTCTATAGTGAGCCCAAATATGAATCCAGGGAGCCGATTTGAACAAACTTGAATCAGATCCACCCCACAATGTTGCATACCAAATATCAAAAGATTCTGCCTGCTCGATCTGGAGAAGATTTTTTAAGAAATTTGCCTGAAATGCACTAAGTTCGAAATCAGGCTCCTATACTAAGCCCAAATATGAACCCAGGGGGCCGATTTGAACAAACTTGAATCAGATCCACCCTACAATGTTGCATACCAAATATCAAAAGATTCTGCCTGCTGGATATGGAGAAGAAGATTTTTTAATGTTTTTCCCATTGCCAACAGTGTTAAAAAGTGCTGACTCAGCACTTTTTCAAAGTCCTGAAAAAAAGTACCTTGTGATCAAACCGATAGGGATTTTTTTTAACCATTCTATTCTACTGGATAAAAGTAAGCTTTCTACAAAATAAGAATTCTCTGTGCCGTGTAGTTTTGGAGATATGGCAGTTTTAAGGTTTTTCCTATTTTTAGCTCCTGAGGTTCCCAAGGGGCAAAGAGAAAAAAAAAATTTCCATCAATCAACTACTTATGACCCATTATCATCTCATATCAAATATGGTTCAAATCGACCTGACGGTTCTGAAAATAGAAATTTTAGGTGTGGCCAAAATTTTTGCCCCTCCCATAACGAAGGCAAATAATGCTCGACAAACTTCTCTTGAACAAACTTGAGTCTACACCTCAAAAGGAAGCTGCATACCAAATATCAAGTCTCTGCTATTGCTGGTTCTTGAGAAGAAGATTTTTTAAGAATTGGAGCATTTTTGCCCCATCCCTCTGCTCAATATGAGCTGAAACCTAATTTGACAAAAAATCAAAATGCCCTTATATAACCTCTACTCACATGAAATTTCATTAATATGCGGCCAGTGGTTTGGGAGAAAAAGGCCCAAACACCATCTTCACGACGGACGACGGACGAAAAGTGATCAGAATAGCTCACCCTGACTTTCAGTCAGGTGAGCTAATAAATTGGTATAAATTTATCATATTTTTACACAGTATACCAATGGCCCAGACATAGCTGAATCGCAAATAGGTGGAGGGCTTAAGACTTCTGAAATAATTCCAATCCTGCAATTCATAATGAAGGAACTTATATGTAGAACAGTTAGGAATTACATGTATGTCTCTCTGTACAGTAATAGAGGAGACATATTCTAAACAAGGAGCCCAATGAAGTAATTCCTTAATGTAAGTATGAAGACAAGTTCCTAATTTTCCAAGGCTAGCCCAGACTAAGCCCCAAAAATTAGGATGGCGTATCTGAGAATAAGAGAAAATCTCCCACAAACTTACGCCTTACAATAACATTTCAGCTCTATGCAGGATATAAATCTGGATAAAAACAGCATCCTTCAAAGATACATACATTTTAAGCCAGATTATGGGTAAAACCCCCCCCCCCCCCCTTTTTTTTTGAAGAAACCTTCAAAATAAACAAGAGGCCCCAAGGGGCCTTAATCGCTCACTGGGCAAAGTGATTCAAACAAAGTGGTTCAAAGAAGTATCTGGGGTCACATTCAGTTAGACATGGTTCATCAACACTACAAAGGAATGAAGTCACGAGAGACAAATTTTATGGAACTAAGGACATGGCTTGAACAAACTTGAATCTTACCCCCCTAAGGATGCTGCATACCAAATATCAAAAGCATTCATCTGCTGGATCTGAAGAAGAAGATTTTTAAAGAAAATTCCTCATTTTGAACAAAGTTATCATTCGGGCTCTCACAGTGAGCCCAAATATGAACCCAGGGACTTGGCTTGAACAAACTTGAATCTCCCCCCCCCCCACCCCCAAGGATGCTGCATGCCAAATATAAAAACATTCCGACTGCTGAATCTGAAGAAGATTTTTAAAGAACTTATATGTGAGTCTTCCATGGAAGACGTGTGTCGCCTGGCGTTTCAGACAGAATTCTAAGTGGAAAAGGGGCATAACTCTGGAAAAAATACAGCGGATCAAAAAATAAAATAGGAGGTGCACAATGCCATTATGTGATAAAGAATCACTGAAAGTTTCATCAAAATCCATTCATAGGTTAAAGAGGAGTGGCGGATAAGAGAAAGTGTGACGCGGACGACGCAGACGACAACGGGAACGATGCAAGACGACAAAAGTAATCCCTATATGTCGCTCCCCACTTCGTGAGGCGGCGACACAAAAATTCCTCATATTGACTAAGTTATAATTCGGGCTCCCACAGGGAGCCCAAATATGGACCTAGGGACTTGGCTTTAACAAACTTGAATCTCACCCTCCCTAAGGATGCTACACACCACATATCAAAACATTCCAACTTCTGGATCTGAAGACGAAGATTTTTTAAGAAAATTCCTCAATTCAAACTAAGTTACAATTCAAGCTCCCACAGTGAGCCCAAATATGGACCTAGGGGTATGGCTTGAACAAACTTGAATCTCACCCCCCTAAGGATGCTGCATACCAAATATCAAAACATTCCGACTGCTGGATCTGAAGAAGAAGATTTTTAAAGAAAGTTAAAAAATTTATAGTAATTTATATATTTTTTATACATACCAATGACCCAGACTTAGCTGGTGCTAACTCTTAAATTCTAGGGCCAAACACAAATTTTACCCCCCAATCCCCAAAATTTGCATCAAAAACCGAAAATTACATGTCCTATATGGTCCTCCATACCTTTCCTCCACTGCGCATGCGCAGTGTCAAGGAGGCCTCGAAATTGATGCCAAAAGTCATTCTTACAAGCAGTGCCTGGAAAAGCGTTTTGTACTCAGCGGGAAGGTATGAGTTCCCAACTCATGGGAGGGCCATCCCCGTCTGGGTCATTGGTAAGTATAAAAAATATATAAATTACGATAAATTTTTTAACATTTTTATACTGTACCAATGACCCAGACTTAGCTGAATAGTAAAAAGGTTGGAGGGCCTAGGACATAAAGCAATCCAATAACTCAACTATATATATACAGAATTATCCCCTCAAGGAGAATGGAGAAATAGGCTTTACATGTATCTTTCTATTCTGCATCAAAACGAGAAAGACACAACACCATTCTGTACTTGAGCATAATAACATCACTGATGTCTATTAACCTCCAGTATAATCCATAATGGTAATTATTTTTAAAGGAAAGCCGATAAATAAAGTAGTCCAGATAAATGAGACTCTTAAATTCATTAAAAGTGACCGATAATTGTATATTAACGTCTGCATGATATGTGACATATACAAATACTACACACCGAGGTACTTTTAAAAATATTACATGGATGAGTAAAAAATTATCTTTACACTTTAAAAATCATCCCAGTACCAACTAGAATTACTGACTCTAGGGGAGGTATTCCCTTGCTTTTCACTATAAAGCAGGTGACCTAAGGGAACACCCCCCCCCCCCCCCCCTTCCTCTTGCCCTGGGTCAAATAGCCCAGAGCGAAGAGGGCTGCAGCTCAGAGTCACTGCCGGAACCAAAAGCCTACACAACTATAGTTGCAACTGTTTAGTGGACGACATTCTGAGCAACAGATAACGAACCTAAACAATGCTGGTCTCTAGAAATGGACTCAATATTTCTGAGGTATAAATTCGTGCAAGTGAAAGGCTAAAACCAATATGCAGCTGTCATTAGAACTGTAATAGCAACGCTATTAGCATAAGCCTCTGAAGTAGAAAGAACTCTTACTTCAAGAGCTAAAACTTAATCGCAGACTGCTGTGTTGAAGATATTATCATAAGCAGTACTGAAAGCTAATAGAATCCATCTAGCTATAGAATGGACCGAAATGTGGAGGAAGCTTCCACAGCATGAGCCACAACAGACACCTGAATAGATTAATGCATGGTCTTTGTGGAGACAGAGGTGCTACCAGCAGAATTGCATTGAGATTATTTAACTTAAGCAATATCTGCTGAATCAACGGTGCTGGAGGATACCCATATCCTATTATCCCGTCTCACGAGATGGATAGAGCATCAACTGCAAATGGTCGAGGATCCGAACATGTTGACACATACACTTGCAACCGATTGTTGAGATGCGTCGCAAATAAGTCCATCATTAGCCACTCTCATAGGTAGCAAATCTGATATAAATACTCGTTAAAAGTCCATTTGACTGCAACAAGCGCCCCTTTTGTGAAAGGGAGTCCGCTAATATGTTCAGACGACCCGGAATATGACGGACCGATAGGAGAACTTGATGTTCTAGTACCAACAGAAGGATTCATTCCGTTACAGTGAATAACAGAATGGAATGAGTACCTCCCTAGTTCCGAAAATATGCTTATACCGTCGAATTGTCAGAGAGAATTGCCTGTGGGCAATCTGGATAACATTCATGCAATGACGTAACGCAAGCCAAAATAATATCAAATCCTGATGTTTATGTGCTTGATTAGGAACTACGGATCCCAAGGACCCTGGCACTTAAAAACCGTTGGGCTCAATGTTGGGTCCCAACCTATTTAACTGGCATCCATCAAAACTGTAAAACTCGGATCTGGCAATTGCAGTGGAAGTTATTTCCCTGAATAAACCACTGAATATCTGCCCAAGTCTGAATCTGCTTCACTTGACTTACAAGAGGATGTACGTAATAAGCGAAAGAAACTTCACCCTCGAACTCTGTTCTTTTTGAGTCAAAAAGATTTGGAGAGGACAAGTGCGTAGCTGCCCCATTGGAATAAAATCCACGGCAGCTCCACACAACCCTATCAGTCTGATGAATTCTCTCGCTGTAACTTTGTCTGAGTGAAGACAATAGCGAGCGTAACAACTGATTAATTTCGCTCTGGTTAACGGCAGACGAACGAGATTGTTGTGCGTCTCGAAGCTCATTCCCAGATGAGTGAATGACTTGGACGGCACCAGATCCGACTTCTCCTCGTTTATTATAAAACCGAGACGTCGGAGTAATAGAAGCAGATTCTGCACATCGTTCTGAAGCGTTAACTCGTTGCCGTACCTCTGAAGAATGTCGTCCAGGTAGGCCGACGTTACCGCAGACGAATGAGCTCGGAAATGTATCATTACCGAGTTCATTATTCGAGTGAAAGCCCAGGGCGCTAGGTTCAAACCGAAGTACATCACTCGGAACTGATATACAACTCCTAGGACTGCAAAGCGTAGATACTTTCTGAATGTCGGATGTACCATGACGTGAAAGTACGCATCCTTAAGATCTATGCTTGTAACAGAGTCGTTCACCCGAATACTCGCTCTGACTGATCGAATTGTCTCCATATAGAACTTCGGAGCGACGATCAGCTTGTTTATCCAGCTCAGATCTATGACTGGATGGAACGAGCCATCTGGTTTCGGAACCAGAAACAGATGGCTGTAGAAACCTGGTGATTCCTGGTCTTCTACGACCTCTACCGCGTTCTTCTCCAGAAGAGACTGTACTTCTGATAGAAGAGCGTCTCTTTTCTGCGGAATTGATGGAAGCTGAGTCCATTTTGGACTTCGAGTTAATGGAGGCTTTCGTTTGAAGGATATTCTTAGTCCTTCCGAAATTACCCCTCGAACCCAGGGGTCGTCCGTAATTGACGCCCAATTGTTTATAAAACTCGACAATCTTCCACCTACCAGAACACGATAGAGGTTCATACCATCACCTCCTGGACCTGCGAGGCTTGTGGAAGGAGAAACTACGTCCTCCACGACCCGCACCTCGCCCCGTCGACCTAGGGACGTCTGACCGGTTATCTCGGCCAGAATAACGTCCCCTACATGAGTCGCTGCCTTGACGGTCTATAGAATAAGACCTAGAGGACGCATAGGAACCTCTATAGGAACTTCTCTTGGACGTACTTGTCCCAGAAGTGCCTGTCTTACTCTTTTCTGCTGTATCCTACTTTTTAGAAGCGGATTTGAATAGCAGAGAATCCGAAGCTTTCTTAGTCATCTGATCATAGATTGCTGAAAGCTTGCCGTCGAAGAGAAGCTCTCCGGAGACCGAAGCGACTCTGAGAGTGTTTTTCACCTTACCATCCATGCGTGTGGATGTAGCTAGGGCCGCGTCACGTCTAACCAACTCCAGGTTTGCCACTGAAAGGGCGGAGTTATACGTGGAATAAGCTATTGCCCTTGAAAGAACTCTTAAGAAAGATAGTACATCCTGGAATTCTTTCCCTTCAAGGCGTTATGAAAATGCTTTAGTAAGGTGATCTGCGTACGATAATGCGTCTAAGATAACTCTGTTAGACATTATTGTCGTTTCCAACATCGCGGTTGAAATTGACATAGACGACGGTATAGGTCATTCTAGATCTTCGGCCTGATCGTCTAGACGCAGAGGAACTCTCGGTATGCCCTGTCCTGCCGTTTCGAAATTATTCCTTGAATTGATGAAAGGCAGATGTAGAGCATTCGCCGATAAGAAACCTGACTTGCTCATTTTGGTAGCAAGCTTATATATAGCATCCTACAATAGTTCAAATGTTCTTGTGACATTATTGGACTGTGTCGGAAACTCAGGGACGATGTCCCTAAACCGATAAAATTATTCCGTGTCCAGTGACGCTAACAGTTTCTTATCCGGCATCGCAGCCTTTTGGTCCGACAGAACAACTTCTGAAAGATAATGCCGGATGATATCTACGGCAACTTTATGTTGTTCCGAAAGGGAAAAAACCAACTCCTCGGTATCCCTTTGCCATCCTATCGGACCACTTGAAATTCTCGGTCGTCCGTACCTGATGCTTCAGCGGAGCGTACCGACCCAGCGTCGTCGGATAAATCCTGATCCGACAGAGATTCTGTCATCTGCTGGGATGCTACGATAATTTGTTCTATTTGTAATAGCACGTCCGTTACAGAGACCTGTGGAGCAGCGGTCTTACGATACTTAGCCGCTGAAAGCTCCCCGGACGTTAACTCCTGCATATTTCTTATGCGATCGTCCGGAGTCTATAGGCCTCGTATTCCTGACTACCGGATGGCATGACCTGGTCGCCGTGAAATCCTTGGGCGGCGAGACTGGCTAGATAACAGTGGTCACGTAGTCAAGGTGCGGTCGTGTGCGCTGCCGTGAGGATGAGGAAGCCATTAGAGCAGTCTCTCCGGACTGTCTATATAATGGACCATCCCGAGTGGTGGACGTATGCTCCGAATGAGAAACATTTGTACCACAACATCTGTTCTCAGATGTTGTTGTACGAGAGAGGGACCTCTCTCACTCGCAGCCCGGGTGGACCTGGAAGAGCTAGAAACCGGACTTAAAGGCTTCCTCCGTACCCTCCTCGTATCCATCGTCACTGGGTGTGCACGTAGTATATTTTATAGTGCTCGCATCACCCAAATCTCCTTCCTGGACCGCAATGGACGAACCCGGATACCGAACCATTCGATGAATGGACGCTACACAGGACGAGCTAGCGGACGCCAAAGCCGTTGATCCTACTTGGGACCTCTTAGGCAATTGACGTAATATCATGAGCACTTATCTGCTAGCTCTTCATTTGACTGTGACGACGGAAGCAAACTTTTTGAAGACATCACAGAAAATCACTGCATTCTTATTCCTGAATGAGGCCTGTGGAGCCGTGATTTACATAATATCCACTGGCAGATCCAGGGACGTTCATTCCTGCATTTATATAATATGCGAACGTCCCATCAGGAAAGACCTCATATCCTTGGCTAACAGATAAAGTAACCTGGTCGGCAAAGCAGGAGCTCTAGGAACGTTCATTCCTGCATTTATATAATATGCGAACGTCCCCTGGAACTTTGTGGTCACAAGCCAAGGTGCGGTGGTGTGTGTTGACATGAGGATGAGGAAGCCCATAACACAGCCAGTTCGGACTGTGTATGTGACGGAACGTCCCAAACAGGAAAATTGGACGTATGTTCCGACTAACAAACAAACATACAACAACATTGCGCCTCAAATGTAGTTGTAAGAGAGAGGGGGACTCTCTCGCTCGCGGTCCAGATAGACCTGGACGAGCTAGCTACTAGACTGACAGGCTTCCTCCGTACTATTCTCGGATCCGCCGTTGCTGGGTGTGCATGTTCCAAGTTTATAGAGCTCGCATCACCCACACTGCTTCCCAGAACCATAACGAACAAACCTGGCTGCCGAGCCATTCGATGAATGGTCGCTATAGCGGGCGGACTAGCGGACGATCAATGCCTTCGATCCTACTAGTGACCTCTTCGGCAATTGTCGTATTACCCTGAGCACTTAACCGCTAGCCCTAACACTGCAACGACGGAGACACACTTGTTGAAGACATCACGAAAACATCACTCTGAATTCTGAAAAATAAAATGATAATACAGAGTGACCCTACGGAGAAAGGACCGGTATGGACCCCTCCCCGCAAACACAATATCGTGACACACGCCTCCAACGTTGTCATTTCAATCAACACACACAGAGCAGGAATTAGTGCGAATACATTGAACCTGAGAATTAGAGGGAGATATCCTCGCATTATAAATAAAAAAAAAATTTATTTTTTTTTAGCAATAAAAAATACACAGTCATATTAGTCGCAATATCCCTTGAAATAAAGATACATAATATAACATAATCCATTATAATCTTTGAAAGAAAATAATTTTCAAAAAAAAATTTTTGGAAAAAATTTTTCAGAAGAGCCCAAGTTCCCAATGGGAACAATGAGCCCAAATGGATCCCAAAAAAGCCTAAGTGTGGACAAAATTTTTTAAAACATTTCAAAAAATTAATGCAACACTTACATACAATATTAATGTATCTTGCTATGTCTAAACTAATGTAAAGACAAGAAATCACTATCAGCAGTAACCGTTGTCAATGTAAACAAGAAGTTGTACAAAAACCGGAAAGATTACTCCAGGCACTGATAAACATGGCCCGAAATCAGTTACCAATTTAAACACTATCTGATGCAAAACAGAGATTTCCATAGAAGAAACTGCAGAACATCAGATGGTAGATGCAGATCACAATGTCTAAACACCCAAGGACGTCAACATGGGGAAAAGAACAGAAATTCATTCTGTTACGAAGCCAAAACTCCCAAGAAATTTTAGTAATAATATTACAGAAAATATGCCAAAAGCATGGGAGAATAGCAAGGGGGGAATAAAGGAAAGGGAGAGAGGCAACACTGATCAAGCAGTGGAACTTTCATAGCAAGAATGATAACAACAGACTCATGCTTCGAAATTAGGGAACATGACATAATTTCATAAAAAATTTTAAGTTACAGCCCTGATTATTTCCTGCCACTGAATTTTCCTCTCATCCTTCTATTTCCTCTTTAGATCCACCATTTCTCTCATATTTATGTGTCTGGCATCATTTAAACTGAGATTTACAAGCACAAATATCAGTCAGATGTGAACTGATGAAGAGCCAAACAAAGAATGACTTTTGGCGCCAATTTCAAGACCTCCTTGACACTGCGCATGCGCAGTGGAGGAAAGGTATGGAGGACCATATAGGACATGTAATTTTCAGTTTTAGATGCAAATTTTGGGGATTGGGGGGTAAAATTTGTGTTTGGCCCTAGAATTTAAGAGTTAGCACCAGCTAAGTCTGGGTCATTGGTACAGTATAAAAATATTCCTCATTTTGAACTAAGTTATTATTCGGGCTCCCACAGTGAGCCCAAATATGGATCTAGGGACATGGTTTGAACAAACTTGAATCTCACCCCCCTAAGGATGCTGCATACCAAATATCAAAACATTCCGACTGCTGGATCTGAAGAAGAAGATTTTTAAAGAAATTTGCCTGAAATGCACTAAGTTCAAATTTGTGCTCCAATACTGAGCCCAAATATGAACCCAGGGGGCCGATTTGAACAAACTTGAATCAGATCCACCCCACAATGTTGCATAACAAATATCAAAAGATTCTGCCTTCTGGATCTGGAGAAGAAGATTTTTTAAGAAATTTGCCTGAAATGCACTAAGTTCGAATTCGGGCTTCTATAGTGAGCCCAAATATGAATCTAGGGGGCCGATTTGAACAAACTTGAATCAGATCCACCCCATAATGCTGTATACCAAATATCAAATGATTCTGCCCACTGGTTCTGGAGAAGAAGATTTTTTAATAATTTTTCTATAATTCATACGGTGCTATCAGAGTTATGCCCCATACAGAGCCCCCAAGGGACGTGGCCATTCCATTTGAACAAACATGAATTGCCATATGGTAATGAACAACCACATGAAGTTTCGTGAAAATCGGACCAGTGGTTTCTGAGGAGAAGTCGTCTGAAAAATGTTCACGACGACGATGACGGACAACGACGTCGGACGACGACAGACGGCAAGTGATAAGTTGAGCTCCCTTCAGTGAGCTAAAAAGGGGGAGAGCTATGGAAACAATAAGAGCGGTACCCAACAACAATATAATTAATCATCGAACACGTACTCAGGTATTAATTCAAGATTAATAAATGGTGCTTAACGTTACTTCAGAAGTTACGGCTATAGCGACGATCCTGGAAATTAATATTGCACAGTAAATAGCATACACCGCACACAGATACGTCGAAAACCGGTGATATAAAATATAACATACACATATCTAATCAAGCCACACTGAACGATTCCTGAAGAGAAAACACACTTCTACATGATCCATAGGCGGCAATTGTACAATAAATTCCAGTAACAACACTCTCCAACGTGAATAATCTGATATCTATGATCGTAAAAGCATGTTTAATATGAGTACCATTCGAAGTCATAACGAAATCCCCTCACCCATATTATTTAATCGTACATGTGTCAGTTAAGATAAAAAAATATAGGTACCGAAATGGTTCCCTCACGTCTAACCGACTCCATATGCCACTACGAACGGAGAGGAACGTGAAGAATAAAACATCCCCTGAAAGAAGACCCTCTCTGGGAGAAAGCTTCTGGGGAGCGTCACATAACCGACACTTGAGAATATTGATCCAAGATTCTGGTGACAACAGAGGTGCTACCAGTAGGATTCACTGTTTAAACTTAAACATAAGCTATTGAATCAAATGAATAGGAGGATATGCATATCCTATTAACCCTCCCCATGAATTTGCTGAGCATCTACTGCCTGTGCTCAATAATCTGGGCATGGCGACACAAATGACGGTAACAATTGTTCCGGTGCGTCGCAAACTAAAGAATCATGGGGTGATCCCACTGTTAGCAAAACTGTACAAATAAAAGCATTTTGAGCGTCCATACATATGAAACAGGCGACCTTTCCGAGGAGCGAGTCTGCTAGTACGTTCAGACGACCCGGTATATGACGGATAGAGAGATATGAAAATGATTCTCCATTAGGTATTATAACAAAAGTGAATGGGTGCCGCCCTGGTTCCTGATGTACGCTACCACTGTTGAGTTGTTCAACAAACTCTGAACAAGCATGAATGCATTGATATAGCGCCAACAATATTGACATCATTCTTGATGATTATGTGTTTCTACAGGAACCGAGGATCTCAGACCCCTGCAATTATAGTCTGTAGGACTCGGGGCCATGCCCCAAACTACTGACTCATACCCGTCATAATTGTGAAAGCTGGATCTGGCAGTTGCATCAGAACTAATGAGTTAACCACTGAAAATCTGCCTCAATATGGACCTTTTTGTTTACTATATCCGTTAAAACAATACAGGTCCTGAGCGAATGCGTTGTCACACTCCAGTTCTGTGTAAGAATAACTGGAGGGGGCGTGTGCGTAAGCGACCCATCTAAACAAGATGCGTAGCCGTTCAGCACATCTCCATCAGTCGCATAAAACTAATTCATTCTGGATAATGGCAGACAAACCAGATTGTTATGAGACATTACCAAGTTAATATTCGAGTGACAGTGCAGGACGCTATCTCCAGACCAAAGCTATCCTTAGATCTATGCTTATAGCATAATCAATCACTCAAACACTCATTTAACCAACTAACTGATAACCATAAATAAACTTTTAGAGCTTTGATAAACTTGTTAACAAGCTCCAGTCTATTATCTGTCAGAACGAACTCTTTGGCTTCGGTACAAGTAACAGGTGGCTACAGAATTCCAGAGAATCTTGATTCTCGATGACCTCTATTAACATCATTGTCAAGAGAACCTTTACCTCCGATTGGAGAGACTCTTATGCAAGGATTAGACGGAAGCATTGTCCATCAGACATTAATTTAGTTGTGGTTCTCTCGGAAAGATAGCCGCAGGCCTTCCGAAACTACACTTCTGAACTACTAGTCTCTGTAACAGTTATCCAGATTGATGCTCATCTTGATAACCTTTTGTCAACTGCAAAACAACAGAGGTCCTAACTCACACCTGTAGCACGTGCGTGGCCTATGGAAGGAGGAACTGCATCTCATTCGCAAAGAGCCTCGACGCAGCAGTTTAGGGGCGTCTGACCGGAAGTCTCGATCAGATGTAAGCCCCGTATTTGAGTTGCTATATGACGATCCCTAGAGTAATTATAGGAGAGTAAACTATACCCTCACGAGGAGTCCTTATAGGCGACCTTCTGTCTAGGATGTCCTCCCTTACTCCTTTCTGCTAATGCGTGTCGAATACACGTCTACATAAGGAGCAGAGTATTGATGCTTTCTTTCTAGCTTGTTCATAAACCAATGAAAGCTTATCGTCAAAAACTCTGGAAACCGGAGCCACTCTAAGAGAGTTTTTCACATCGTCATCTATTAAGGATGACGACGCAAGGGCTCTGTCACGTCTATTTAACTCCGAATTAGCAACTTGTTAAGACAGAGTTATACGTGATAAATATATAGCCCTGGAAAGGACTCTAAATGAGGTACAAACATCATCCAATTCCTTTCCGTAGAGAGGTAGCATCACAGTTCTTAAAGGTGATCTGCATAATACAGTGAGTCTAAATTTGCTCTGAATAAACGTAGTCTCAATTGTGACCAAGCGAATAATGAATGACGAAGGTAAGGCCATAGCTAGGTCCTTAGCCTACTCATTCAAACGCAGAGGAACTCTCAATACATCTTCATTGTTTTCCGACCAGCGGAACTACAGAAGAAGATAACAAGAAACTGCCTTACTTCTTTCCACTGGAAAGCTGAATGTGGAGTCGTCTAAAAAGGCCAAAAGCCTGCAACACCTGTCTATACTTAACTGGAAAAGACATTCCTTCTCTTTTTTTTGATAATTAGCGTGCAACAATGCTAACGGTTTCTTGTATTATTTATTTATTTATTTATTGGTGTTTAAGGTCACATATTTCTGCACAATGGCTAATCATGACCACAACAGTTTTACTGGTGGAGGGAGCTGGAGTACCTGGAGAGAACCACCGAGCAACGGCGAGCAACTGTCAGCTCCCCAACATACTAACTCCACACAAGCAGGGTTAGCACTGGTTGAAGACAGGTGCACCATCGACGTGCAGTACGCCTTAGTACACAGCGTCAACGTTGCCCCCGTGGGCAATGGGGGAGAAGTGTCTTGCCCAAGGACACAATGCGGTTGACGCAGGTGGGATTCAAACCAAGGACCTCTCGGCTTGCAGCCTTCACCTCGACCAAATGAGCCACCGCGTCCCGCGGTTTCTTGTAAATAGACGCAGCATTCTGATTCGTTGGAACACATTCAGGGTAGTGTTGATGGAATAAATCCTCTCAACCCTGTATTGTTCCGAATGTGGAGGGTAAATCCCCTCCATATCCCTTCATCATTCGTCTGAATCAGTTGAAATCACAGTCAACGGCATCTGAATGAGCAGATAACTGGACTGACCCAGCACCACCACGCGACAGCTCAGATTTTGAGACTGCCGGCGATTGCTACTGCACTTGCTAGGATGCTGCGCATCTGCATCAGCAAAACCATAACGGAGGCCTAAGGAGCAGCGGTCTTCTGGCAGTTGGCTGCTCCCGGGACAGTATGTCCGAGACAGCACTTTCTCCCGACATCCCGATATATGAGGCCTCGTCTAAGCTATTGAATGAAGATACTTTCGAGCTGTCGCAACATTCTGATTCTCAGGAACAAACTCAGGGAAGTATAGATGCATAAGCGCTATCGCCACCCTGTTGTTCCAAAAGGGAAGGGTAATTCTCCTCCAAATCCCTTTCATCCTCCAACTGAATCAGATTATACTCACGGTCATCGGCATCTGAATGCGCAGATGACTGGACCAAACCAGCACCTTCCAACAGCTCAAGTCCGTTACGGAGGCCTAAGGAGCAGTGGTCTTCTGTTGCATGGCCGCCGGCTGCTCCTGGGACAGTGTGTCCGAGATGGCTCTATTCTGCGGACGTCCCTATAAATGAGGCCTCGTCTCCTTGGCTACTATATGGTGTGACTTCACTGACGAAGAGTGACTTTCTTGGCGATGCAGGCTGGATATCAGAAGTCACGTAGCCAAGGTGTGGTTGTGTGTGCTTGGAAGGTGTTGAAGAAGCCGTAATTATAGCCGACCCGGCTGTAAACTGAACAGAGCGTCCTGGACGGGAGGTGTGGACGTATGCTCCGACTGACGCAAGTTCCGATCCATAACATCTGGCCCCAGATATTATAATAAAAGAGAGAGGGGCTCTCGCTCGCGGTCCTTCAGACCTCGCCAAGCTTCTTGCTGAACTTGCCAGCTTCTTCCTTTATGTCGTCACAGGGCGAGCCTTATATTGATATTATATTATAGTGCTCGCTCTACCCTTTCCATTCTCCTTGACCACAATGGACACACCCGGCATCACGGTACCCTCAGGCAGTGTACCGCTTCACCAGCCGAGCTAGCTGGCAACAGGGATTTGAAACCACACTGTGGTTTATTGCCCTGTCTAATCTTCATGAGCACTTTTGCCGCTAGCTCTGATTGACTAATTAATGCGACGACGGAAGCACACTATCTGACGGCGTCATGTAAACATCACCATGTTCTTGTTCCTCTGTAAATATAAACTAATAAACTAGAGCGACCAAGGGCGAGAGGACCGGTGGCAGCCTCTCATTACGAGATGACCGGCAGTGGTCCCTCACTAACAACGTACTATGACACCCGTCAGCAACGTTTGTCATCCCATGCGACACATATGAGCAAGAATTAGTAGAAGTACATTGACTACAAGCAAGGCAACCTACAAGAAAATAAGAGGAACGACTTCCTCGCCTTGCTTAAAGAGCAATATGCTTACATAATGAAGCAGACTAAGTCGATTGTACTCCCACCAATTCCACATTAAATACAAATAAAAAGATACAATAACAAAAACATTCAAAATATAAATAAAAAAATAGTTTACACCAAAAAATTTTTTGAAAAATTTTGACAAGAGCCAAAGTTCCCAAAGAGAACAAAGTGCCGAAATGTATCCCAAAAGAGCCCAAGTGTGGACAAAATTAATTTTTTCCTCCCAAAAGTTAAAAAATTTATAGTAATTTATATATTTTTTATACTTACCAATGACCCAGACATAGCTGGTGCTAACTCTTAAAAATATAGGGCCAAACACAAATTTTGCCCCCCAATCCCCAAAATTTGCATCTAAAACCAAAGAAAACATGTCCTGAATGGCCCTCCATACTTCACCTCTATTGCGCATGCGCAGTGTCAAGGACGTCCCGAAATTGGCGCCATTAATCATTCTTATACCAGTGCCTGGTAAGCGCTATGTACTCAGCGGGGAGGTATGAGTTCCCAACTCCTGGGAGGGCCATCCCCGTCTGGGTCATTGGTAAGTATAAAAAATATATAAATTACTGTAAATTTTTTAACATTTTTATACTGTACCAATGACCCAGACATAGCTGAATAGTAAAAAGGCTGGAGGGCCTAGGACATAGAGCAAGTTCAAATAAGCTCAGTTATATAAAATAGAGTCATCCCCTTGAGGGGAAAAGGAGTATTAGGCCTTACATGTATCTTTCTTATTTATGATAAATTAGAAAGACACAACACCTTCCAAAATTGAGCATCATAACATCCATGTACTCTATCAATATCCAGTATAATCCTTATACTAATAATTTTTAAAGTAAGCCAATAAATAAAGTTAGTCTAGAGAATAGACACTCTTTATACTCCTTAAAAGTGTCTGAGGATTGTATAATAACGCCCGTTTGACACGTGATATATTCAAAAGCTATACTTTAAAAACTATGACCTGAATGAATTTTAAAAACATAAACTTATCACTTAAAAACCATCCCAGTAACAGCTCAGAATTACTAACTCCGGAGGAGGTATCCCCTTGTTTTCATAATAAAACAGGTGACGCAAGGGAACACCCTCCCCCCCCCCCCCCCTTCTCCTTGCCCTGGGTCAAATAGCCCAGAGCGAAGAGGGCAGCAGGACAGAGTCACTGCCAGAACAGAAAGCCTACCTAGCTATAGTAGCAACTGTTAAGTGAATGACATTCTGAGCAGTAGATAATAGACCTAACAATGGAGGCCTCCAGAAATAGACTCAATATTTCTGAGATAAAAATTAATGAATGTGGATGGCTGAGCCCAATGAGCAGCCTTCATAAAATCTATAATAGCGACACTATTAATGTAAGCCCAAGATGTATAAAGAGCTCTTACTTCATGAGCCGAAATCTCAAGCACAAACTGCTGAGTCAATGATATACCATAAGCAGTACCGATAGTTAATTGAATCCATTAGCAATAGAATGGAGCGTAATGTCCTTCTATTAGGCATCAAAGATAGAAGAAGCTTACGTCCGTACTAATAAACTGATATCTGTTTATAAATACGTAAACTCTAACCGGACAGAGTAAAGGCCTATGCCCGTACGAAGACGGAAGGACCTTAATAACAATAGGTTCCGGATACTATTAGGAGCCTGACTCTTAACCAAAAATCCAACCTAAGTAGTAAAGGATGTAGTGTTTCCGATACTATGAAAGTGAGAATCGTCCACCGATAGTGCATGAAGCTCACTGACTCCTCAGTAAGAGAAGACTAACAGAATTACTGTCTAAAAAGGTCAGAATTTGAAAACTACTGTTTCCAGAGGCTCAAATGATTACTTAGCTAAATAAGAACCGAAGCTAAATTCCGTATAGGAATTTAATCTAAGGATTCTAGATCAATTTATCAAAAAGTTTCTAACTGACTTAGATAAAGAGACATAAGACTCAATTGTAAACTATCATAGAGTGCATAGGTATAAGATAACATAGATTTATAACCTAATAGTAACAGGCTGCAGTTGATCTTGTCAAACAAGTATACTAGAAAGTTGCAATGTCTAGTATGGAGGGATCAAAAATATCAACATAATGATCCCTACACCAACGACAGAAGAGCCTCCACTTTAGCCGCAGAGTATAGCAAAGAAGAGGTTCTCCTACAGTAAGAAATCGCGTCCATAGCTCATCCTGTACATGCTTGCCGTGCAAGAAGGACCACACAACGGAATACGTGAAGGTTGAGACCTTGCGGGTTGTGATGAAGTTGACACGATTTCCGCAGCGAAACAAGATCCTCTCATGGAGGAAGTTTTCGCGGTAAGTCCCACAGTAGACACCTGAGTAAATTTACCCACGGTCTCTGTGAAGACAGAGATGCTATCAACAGAATTGTATTGTGGATGTTTATCTTGGCAATACTTGCTGAATCAACAGTGCTGGAGGATACGCATATCCTATCATTCCGTCCTATTAGATCAATAGAGTGTTAACAACATAAGCTCAGGGATCCGGACATGCAAACACATACGTCTGCAATTGAATAGTGAGTTGTGTCGCAAATAAATTATCACTGGGCGCTCCCATTGACAGCAAATCTGATTGAATACTTGTTTGTTGAGAGTCCATTCTGACGGCAACAAGCGACCCTTACGTGAAAGGGAGTCTGCTAATACAATCAGACGACCCGGAATATGACGGACCGAAGCAGAACTTGGTGTACTATAACAAACAGAAGGATTCTTTCCGTTAAATTGAATAACGGAATCGAATGAGTGCCTCCCTGGTTCAGGAGATACGCAACTACTGTCGTATTATCAGACAGGATTTGGACATGCGTTTCTGAATAATGTTCATCCAACGACATAGTGCAAGCCAAAATAACATCATTTCCTGGAAGTTAAGTGCTTGCCTAGAAACTGCGGAACCCAAAGACCCTGGCACTTTGAATCCGTTGGGATCAATATTGTACCCCAACCTGTTTGACTGGTATCCATCATAATCATAAAACTCGGATCCGGCAACTGCAGTGGCATTCTCTGAGTCAACCACCGAATGTCTGCCCCAGTCTGAATCTCTTGTTACACTTGATAGACAAGAGAACGTGTATATCAAGCAATTGATAGATTGCTGAAAGGTTGCCGTCGAAGAGAAGCTTCTCCGAGACCGAAGCGACTCTGAGAGAGTTCTTCACCTTATTATCCACGCGCGTGGATGTAGCTAGGGCTGCGTCACGTCTAACCAACTCCAGGTTGCCACTGAAGGGCGGAGTTATACGTGGAAAAAGTACTGCCCTTGAAAGAAATCACATTGAGGATCCTATCCTGGAATTCTTTCTCTTGAAGACGTAATGATAATGCCTCAGTAAGGTGGTTTACGTATGATAAAGCGTCTAAGTTAAGTCTAATAGACATCATTGTCGTTTCCAACATCGTGGCTGGAATTGACATAGACGGCGAAAAAGATAATTCCCAGTCTTTAGTCCCGCCGTCAAGACACATAGGAACTCTCGGTATGCCCTGTTCTGCCAATATAAATAATTCCCTAGAATTGATGAAAGGCAGAATAGAGCATTGCGGACAAAAAACTAGATTATCATGCTTGGTAGCAAACTTATATATAGCGTCGTTAAATAATTTGAATGTTCTAATGACATTATTGGACTGTGTCGGCAAGTCAGGGACAATGTCCCTGAACCGATCCAAAACTCCGTGTCCAATGACGCTATTAGTCTCTTATCCAGCATCGCAGCAATGTAGTCCGACGGAACAACCTCTGGAAGATAATGCCGGAAGAAATGTACGGCAGCTTCTGTTGTTCCGAAAGGGAAAGCTCGAAATCGTCCGAATCCCTTTTGCCATCCTGTCGGACCATATAAGTGTTCGGTCGTCCGTACCTGATGCAACAGCGGAGCGTACCTGATGCAACAGCGGAGCGCACCGACCCAGCGCCGTCGGATTATTCGTGATCCGACCGAGAATCTGTCGTTTGCTGGGATGCTGCGATAAGCTGTGCTATTTTGGATAGCATGTCCATCACTGAGGCCTGTGGAGAAGCGGTCTTACGATGCTTTGCCGCTGGAAGCTCCGTGTTCGATATCCCGTGCATACTTCTATTATGCGAGCGAACGGAGTGTATAGGCCTTGTGCCCCTTGGCTACCGGATGGAGTCACCTGTTCGCCGTGGAATCACTGAATGACGAAGCTGGCCGGATACTCGAGGTCACGTAGCCAATGTGCGGTCGTGTGCGCTGCTGTGAGGATGAGGAAGCATTATCGACAGTCTCTCGGACTGTCAATATAACGGAGCGTCCCGAGCGGCGGACATATGCTCCGAATGCGAGATGACGGTACCACAACATCCGGTCCCATATGTTGTTGTACGAGAGAGGGACCCCTCTCGCTCGCAGCCCGGACGGACCTCGACGAGCTAGGAACCGGACTAACAGGCTTCCTCCGATCTGTCCTCTAATCCGTCGTCACTGGGTGTGTACTAAAGTCTATTATAGTGCTCGCATCACCCAAATCTCCTTCCTAGACCATAACGGACGAACCCGACTGCCGAACCATTCGATGAATGGACGCTACACCGGGTGAGCTAGCGAATGTCAACTCCGTCGATCCTACTAGGGACCTCTTAGGCGATTGACGTATTCCATGAGCACTTATTGCCGCTTATCTATGACGACAGAGGCACACATTTGAAAGACATCTCAGTAACTTTGCGAACAAGAAACCAGACATGCTTGTTAATAGCAAGCATATAATAATATATATATAGCGTCGTTCAATAATTCGAAAGTTGTGTGACATTATTGGACTGTGTCGGAACTGAGGGACGATGTCCCTGAACCGAACCAAAAATTTCTGTGTCCACCGACGCTATCAGTTTCTTATCCGGCATCGCAGCATTCTGGCCCGACGAAAGAACCTCTAGAAGATAAGTCAGATGACATACACAGCAGCTGATGTTGTTCCGAAAGGGAAAGCTCAAAATCCACCGAATCCCTTTCGGCATCCCGTCGGACCGGATGAAATTCGGACGTCCGTACCCGCTTCCGCGGAGCGTCCCGACCCAGCGTCGTCGGATAATACATGATGCGACAGAGATTCTGTCGATGCTGGGATGCTGCGATAAGCTGTGCTATTTGGGATAGCACGTCCGTCACTGAGGCCTGTGCAGTAGCGGTCTTACGATGCTTTGCCGCTGGAAGCTCCGTGTACGTTGACTCCCGCATACTTTCTTATGCGAATGTCCGGAGTCTGCAGGCCTCGTGTTCCTGGCTACCGGATGGTGTGACCTGGTCGCCGATGATTCTCTGATTGGCGAAGCTGACTGGATATCCGAGGTCACGTAGCAAAGAGCAGTCGTGTGCGCTACCATGAGGATGAGGAAGCCTTATTGACAGTCTCTCCGGACTGACTATATATCGGAGCGTCCCGAGCAGCAGACGTATGCTCCGAATGCGAAACATTTGTACCACAACATCTGGGGCCAGATGTTGTTTTACGAGAGAGGGGCCTCTCTCGCTCGCAGTCCGGATGGACCTGGATGAGCTAGGAACCGGACTGAAAGGCTTCCTCCGTTCTCTCCTCTAATCCGCCGTCACTGGGTGTGAATTTTGTTGATTTATAGTGCTCACATCACCCAAAACTCCTTCTAGACCGCAACGGATGAACCCGGCTGCCGAACCATTCGATGAATGGACGCTACACCAGGCGAGCTAGCGGACGTCAAAGGCCGTCGAACCTACTAGGGTCCTCTTAGGCAATTGACGTATTTACATGAGCACTTTTCCGCTAGCTCTTCATTAATTGTGACGACGGAGGCACACTTTTGGAAGACATCACGGATACATCACCCTGTTCTTGATCGTCTGAAATAGAGATTGATAAAGTAGAGTGACCCTGCGGGGAAAGGACCGGAATGGCCATTTCCCCACAAACATACCGTGACACATGCTTCCCATGTTGTCATCAAAATTAACACATACAGAACAGGAGTTAGTGCGAGCACACTGACTACATTATACAATGATTATGAAAGTCAGAGGAAGATTTCCTCTTATTACAATTGAACAATATCCTTTCATTGTGAAAAGAAAACAAAGTCCTAGTACTCGCACCAACCCCTGACAATCAAAATACATAATAACATGATCCATTAACATAGAAAAAATAATCGAAATCAAAAAATTTTGAAAAAATATTTTTTTAGAACAGCCCAAGTTTCTGAAAAGTAACGTTGAGCCCCAATGGATCCCAAGCCTAAGTGTGGACAAAAATTCTAAAAATATTTTAAAAAATTTATGCAACACTTACGAACAATAATAATGTATCTAGTTATGATAAAATTAACATCAAGATATTATTTTCAAGAAATCCCCCCTTACACAGAGGGCTGTTGTAAATGTAAACAATAAGTGTAAAAACACCAGAACAAGACTCCAGGCACCCTGGCCCGAAATCAGTTACCAATAATACACTATCTGATGCAAAACAGAGACTTCCAGGGAAGAAACTGCAGAACATCAGATGGTAGATACAGAACACTACACCTAACCACCCATAGGTGAAGACGTAAACATGGGGAAAAGAACAGAATTCATTCTGTTATCAAGCTAAAACTCCCAAGAAATTTTAGTAATAATATTACAGAAAATATGCCAAAAGCATGGGAGAATAGCAAGAGGGGACTTAAAGGAAAGGGAGAGAGGAAAACACTGAACAAGCAGTGTAACTTCATAACAAGAATGACCACAACAGGCTGTTGCCTCGAAAATAGGTAACTTAACATAATTTCATTAAAAAATTTTAAGTTACAGCCCTGAATATTTTCTGTCACTCATTTTTCCTCTCCTCCTTCTATATCCTCCTTAGAATCACCATTTCTCTAATATTTATGTGTCTGGCATCATTTAAACTGAGATTTACAAGCACAAAGATCAGTCAGATGTTAACTGATGAAGGGCCAAACAAAGAATGATTAATGGCGCCAATTTCGGGACGTCCTTGACACTGCACATGCGCAGTAGAGGTGAAGTAAGGAGGGCCATTCAGGACATGTTTTCTTTGGTTTTAGATGCAAATTTTGGGCATTGGGGGGCAAAATTTGTGTTTGGCCCTATATTTTTAAGAGTTATTGGTACAGTATAAAAATATTAACTGCCACACTATGGGACTGTATAATGTATCTTACAACAGACCTACCATATCAAAAATAGGTACACATAAATAACAAACGTTGCTAATGTGAACAACATCCAACTGAAAACCGGAAAAGAGACCCCAGGCAACAGGGCCCGAAGTCAGTAACAGATTTTTGAACTATCCGATGTAAGGCAAGATCTTCATCAGAAGAAAAAACTATACATTGGAAGTATGATGCATGGCTAAAAATGCCTAAACACCCTAAGGGTGAGGACGTAACCCTGGGGAAATACAGAAAAAAATTTCTGTATAACATGTTAAACTCCCAAAAAATTTAAAAGAAAAATTAAAAAAAAACAAGCTAAAAAGCTTGGGAGTTTAACAGGTGGGGGGGGATCAAGGGAGGTTAGGGAAGGAATACTTAACTAACAGTGGAAAAATCATTATCAACAATGATGACGTCAGGCTCATGTCCCGAAATAAGGGAACATGAACTAATTTTTATAAATATTATAAAATTACAGCCTTGAACATTTTCAAACCACCGTTTCTTCCTTCCTTCATCCAATTGTGTCCTCGGGTAAAGGATTAAAGAATATTCCTCATATTACACCAATTTGAATTTCTCCTTCAGGGACTTGATTTCCACTAACTTCAAACTGCTGGGAAACTGACCTGAGCTGGTAGCTGGTAGCTTTTTTTGGTAGCTTTGTCAAACAGAAATGATAGCTTGTCATCAAACAAGGTATGACCGGAAACCGGAGCAACTCTGAGAGAGTTTTTCACTCTATCGTCTATTTATGATGACGATGCTATGGCACCATCACGTCATATGAACTCCATATTAGCCACTGAAAGGGAGGAGTGATATGTGGCATACATAACTGCCCTAGAAAAATCTCTGAGTGATGGATTTATATACTACTCAAAGTTTGCTAAGCACCAAGTATATCCAACTACCTGTTTTAGTTGAAATATTGTAATGAAAAGTATATATATTTTTTATTTAATTATATCTTTAATGATTTGAGTACAGAAATTAAGTTTTTATTTGTGTTTGACATTATTTTTTTGCTTTTGAATATGATAACCATGGAAAGTTAAAAAATTTATAGTAATTTATATATTTTTTATACTTACCAATGACCCAGACATAGCTGGTGCTAACTCTTAAAAATCTAGGGCCAAACACAAATTTTGCCCCCCAATCCCCAAAATTTGCATCTAAAACCAAAAGAAATCATGTCCTGAAGGACCTCCATACTTTGCCCTTACTGCGCATGCGCAGTGTCAAGGACATTCCGAAATTGGCGCCAATTATCATTCTTACAAGCAGTGCCTGGTCAGCGCTATATACTCAGCGGGGAGGTATGAGTTCCCAACTCCTGGGAGGCCATCCCCGTCTGGGTCATTGGTAAGTATAAAAAATATATAAATTACTATAAATTTTTTAACATTTTTATACTGTACCAATGACCCAGACATAGCTGAATAGTAAAAAGGCTGGAGGGCCTAGGACATAGAGGAAAATCCAATAAGCTCAACTATATAACATAGAGTGAACCCCTCAAGGAGAAAAGGGGTATTAGGCTTTACATGTACCTTTTTTATTTTATGATAAATTAGAAAGATACAATACCCTTCATAATTGAGCACAATAACATTCATGTTCTCTATTAACATCCAGTGTAACCCTTTATACTAATTATTTTTAAAGTAAGCCAATAAATAAAGTTAGTCCAGAGAATTGAGACTCTTTATATTCTTTAAAAGTGTCCGAGGATTGTATATTAACGCCCGTTTGACACTTGACATATACAAATACTTCACACCGAGCTACACTTTAAAAATGACATGAATGAATTTTTAACATTAATATTACACTTTAAAACCATCCCGGAAACGACTCAGAATTACTGACTCCGGAGGAGGAATTCCCTTGCTTTTCACTATAAAGCAGGTGACCTAAGGGAACACCCTCCCCCCCCCCCCCCCCCTTCCCCTTGCCCTGGGTCAAATAGCCCAGAGCGAAGAGAGCAGCAGGACGGAGTCACTGCCGGAACAGAAAGCCTGCATAACTATAGTTGCAACTGTTTAGTGGATGACATTCTGAGCAACAGATAACGGACCTAAACAATGCAGGTCTCCAGAAATGGACTCAATATTTCTGAGATAAAAATTTGTGAATGTGGATGGCTGAGACCAATAAGCAGCCTTCATTAAATCTGTAATAGCAACACTATTTGCGTAAGCCCAAGATGTAGAAAGAGCCCTTACTTCATGAGCCGAAATCTTAAGCACAGACTGCTGAGAAGAAGATAAATTTTCATAAGCAGTACGGATAGTTAATTGAATCCATCTAGCAATAGAATGGACCGAAATGTCCTTTCTATTAGGCATCAGAGACAGAAAGAAACGTTTTCGTCCCTTTCTGATAAACTGAGATCTCTGTTTATAAATACGTAAAGCTCTAACAAGACAGAGTAAAGGCCTACGCCCGTCTGAAGACAGCAGCGCCTTAATAACAATAGGTTCCGGATATTTATTAGGAGCCTGATTCTTAGCTAAAAATCCAACATTAGTAGTGAAGGGGATAGTGTTCCCGACACTACGATAGTGAGAATCGTCCACCGATAGTGCATGAAGCTCACTGACTCTTCTAGCAGAAGAGAAAGCTAAGAGAAAAGCTGTCTTATAAGACAAGAATTTGAAATCTACTGTCCCAAGAGGCTCAAATGGCTTTTCCTTCAGTTTAAGAAGAACCCAAGGTAAATTCCACTTAGGAATTAATCTAAGAGTTCTGGGTCTATTTATCGAGAAGTTTCTAACTAACTTAGATAAAGAGACATTAGATCCAATTTGTAAACTATCGTGGTGTGCATAGGTATCAGATAACATAGACCTATAACCTTTAATAGTAACAGGCTGCAGCTTGATCTCGACAAACAAGTATACTAGAAAGTTTGCAATGTCTGGTATGGAGGGATCAAAAATATCAACAGAATGATCCCTACACCAACGACGAAAAACCTTCCACTTAGCCGCATAGTTTACGAAGAGGAGGTCCTCCTACAGTTAGAAATCGCGTCCACTGCTCGTCCTGTAAAGTGCTTGCCATGCAAGAAGGACCGCACAACGGAAAAACGTGAAGGTTGAGACCTTGCGGGTTGTGATGAAGTTGACGCGGTTTCCCCTGCGAAAGAAGATCCTCCCGTGGAGGAAGCTTTCGCGGTAGGTCCCACAACAGACACCTGAGTAGATTTATCCACGGTCTCTGTGGAGAAAGAGATGCTACCAACAGAATCTTGCATTGAGATTGTTTTATCTTTAACAATACTTGCTGAATCAACGGCGCTGGAGGATACGCATATCCTATCATTCCGTCCCATGAGATCGATAGAGCGTCTACTGCAAATGCTCTTGGATCCGGACACGGTGACACATACGTCTGCAACTGATTGTTGAGATGTGTCGCAAATAAGTCTATCATTGGCCGTTCCCATTGTAGCAAATCTGATTGAATACTTGTTTGTTGAGAGTCCACTCCGACGGCAACAAGCGACCCTTCCGAGAAAGGGAGTCTGCTAGTACATTCAGACGACCCGGTATATGACGTTCCGAAAGTAGAACTTGATGTTCTAGAGCAAACAGAAGGATTCATTCCGTTAAACTGAATAACGGAACGGAATGAGTGCCTCCCTGGTTCCGTATATACGCCACTACTGTCGTATTGTCGGACAGGATTTGGACATGAGCTTTGTGAATAATGTCCATCCAATGACGTAACGCAAGCCAAATTGACAACATTTCCTTGATGTTTATGTGCTTGCTTAGGAACTGTGGATCCCAAAGACCCTGGCATCTCGAATCCGTTGGGATCAATGATGCACCCCAACCTGTTTGACTGGCATCTGTCATAATCGTAAAACTCGGATCCGGCAACTGCAGCGGAACTCCCTGAGTTAACCACTGAATGTTTGCCCAAGTCTGAATCTCTTGTCTCACTTGATCTGACAAGAGAACGTCTATGTCGAGCGAATGAATCTTCACACTCCAATTCTGAGTCAAGAAAATTTGGAGAGGACGAGTGCGTAACCGCCCCATCGGAATGAGATCCGCAGCGGCTCCGCACAGACCTATCAGTCTCATGAACTCCCTCGCTGTGACTTTGTCTGCATGAAGACAAAAGCGAGCGTAACAACTGACTAATTTCACTCTGGTTAACAGCAGATGAACGAGATTGTTGTGCGTCTCGAAGCTCATTCCCAGATGAGTGAATGACTTGGACGGCACCAGATCCGACTTCTCCTCAGTTATAACAAAACCGAGACGTCGGAGCAATAGAAGCAGTTTCTGCACATCGTTCTGAAGCGTTAACTCATTGCCGTACCCCTGAAGAATGTCGTCCAGGTAGGCCGACGTTACCGCAGACGAATGAGCTCGGAAATACATCATTACCGAGTTCATTACCCAAGTGAAAGCCCAGGGTGCTAGGTTCAATCCGAAGCACATCGCCCGGAATTGATACACCACTCCTAGGACTGTGAAGCGTAGATACTTTCTGAATGTCGGATGTACCATGACATGAAAGTACGCATCTTTGAGATCTATGCTTGTAGCATAATCGTTCACCCGAATACTCGTGCTGACCGATCGAATTTTCTCCATATAGAACTTCGGAGCGACGATCAGCTTGTTTATCCAGCTCAAATCTATTACTGGACGGAACGAACCATCTGGTTTCGGAACCAGAAACAGATGGCTGTAGAATCCCGGTGTTTCCTGGTCTTCTACGACCTCTACCGCATTCTTCATTAAAAGAGACTGCACCTCCGATAATAGAGCGTCTCTTTTCTGCAGATTTGACGGAAGTTGAGTCCATTTTGGACTTCGAGTTAATGGAGGCTTTCATTTGAAGGATATTCTTAGACCTTCCGAAATCACCCCTCTCACCCAAGGGTCGTCCGTAATCGATGCCCACTCTACTGAAAAACTCGACAACCTTCCGCCAACCAGAACACGATAGAGGTTGAAACCATCACCTCCTGGACCTGCGAGGCCTGCAGGAGGAGAAACACGTCCTCCACGACCCGCACCTCGTCCCGTCGACCTCGGGGCGTCCGACCAGTTGTCCCGGCCCGAAGGACGTCCCGCACGTGAGTCGCTGCCTTGACGGTCTCTTGAATAAGACCAAGAGGATGCACCGGAACCTCTATAGGAACCTCTATTGGGCGCATTAGTCCCAGAAGTGCCTGTCTTACTCTTATCTGCCGTATCCGACTTTTTGGAAGCGGATTTAAACAGCAGAGAATCCGAAGCTTTCTTAGTAATTTTATCGTAGATTGCAGAAAGCTTGCCGTCGAAGAGAAGTTCTCCGGAGACCGAAGCGACTCTGAGAGAGTTCTTCACCTTACTATCCACGCGTGTGGATGTAGCTAGGGCTGCGTCATGTCTAACCAACTACAGGTTTGCCACTGAAAGGGCGGAGTTATACGTGGAATAAGCTACTGCCCTTGAAAGAAGTCTTAAAGAGGATTGTATATCCTGGAATTCTTTCCCTTGAAGACGCAGTGATAACGCCTTTGTAAGGTGGTCTGCGTAAGATAAAGCGTCTAAACTGGCCCTGTTAGACGTAATAGTCGTATCCAACACCACGGTTGGAATGGACGTAGATGACGGTAATGACAATTCTAAGTCTTCTGCCTCGTCGTCAAGACGCAGAGGAACTCTTGGAATAGCCTGTCCTGCCGTATCAAATTTATTCCTTGCATTAATGAAAGGCAGGTTAAGAGCATTGGCGGACAAGAAACCAGCTTTGCCTGTTTTGGAAGCAAGCTTGAAGATAGCGTCGTTCAATAATTCAAATGTTCTTGTGACATTATTGGACTGAGAGGGAAACTCAGGGACGATGTCTCTGAACCGCTCGAAGAATTCAGTGTCCAATGACGCTATCAGTTTCTTATCCGGTACCGCAGCAGTCTGGCCCGACGGAACAACTTGAGGAAGGAAGTGCCGGATGAAATCCACGGCAGCTTTATGTTGTTCCGAAAGGGATAGCTCCAAATCATCCGTATCCCTTTCGCCATCCGGTCGGACGTCATGATGCTCCCGGTCGTCCACACCCGATGCTTCGGCGGAGCGTACCGACCCAGCGCCGTCAGATAATTCCCGATCCGACACCGATTCTGTCGATTGCTGGGATGCTGCGATAATTTGTGCTATCTGAGCTAGCACGTCCGTCATCGAGGCCTGCGGAGTAGCGGTCTTTCGCTGCTTAGACGCGGGAAGCTCCGCATCAACTGACTCCCGCATACCCTTCCTATGCGAACGTCCGGAGTCTATCGGCCTCGTGTCCCTGGCTACCGGATGGCGTGACCTGGTCGCCGATGAATCCCTGATCGGCGAAGCTGGTAGAATATCCGCGGTCACGTAGCCAAGGTGCGGTCGTGTGTGCTGGTGAGAGGATGAGGAAGCCTGAGCAGTCTCAGCGGACTGCCTATACAACGGAGCGTCCCGAGCGACAGAGGTGTGCTCCGCTTGCGACACATTTTGTACCACAACATCTGGTCCCAGATGTTGTTGTACGAGAGAGGGGCCTCTCTCGCTCGCGGCCCGGTTGGACCTGGACGAGCTAGGAAGCGGACTAGAAGGCTTCCTCCGATCTCTCCTATTATCCGCCGTCACTGGGTGTGCACCTTGTATGTTTATAGTGCTCGCATCACCCAACATTTCCTCCTGGACCGCAACGGACGAACCCGGCTGTCGAACCATTCGGTGAATGGACACTACACCGGGCGAGCTAGCGGACGGCAGCGCAGTCAATCCTACTCGGGACCTCTTAGGCAACTCGTCCCCTGAGTTCCAATGTGTTCTATGTGCCAGTAGGCACATAGAACACATTGGAACTCAGGGGGACGAACTGTCGTATCTCCATGAGCACTTTTGCCGCTAGCTCTGCATTCAATTGTGACGACGGAAGCGCACTTTTGGAAGATAACATGGAAACATTACCCTGTTCTTGTTCCTCTGAAATAGAAACTGATAGACTAGAGTGACCTTGCGGAGAAAGGACCGGCATAGCCCTTTCTCCACTAACAACATACCGTGACACACGTTTCCAATGTTTGTCATCCCAATATTCACATATTGAACAGGAGTTAGTGCGAGTACACTGACTACAATTAATACAATGATCATGAAAGTCAGAGGAAGATTTCTTCCTATTACAATTTGAACAATATCTTTTCATTGTGAAAAGACAACAAGTCCTAGTACTCGCACAAACCCCTAAAAACAAAGATACATAATAACATGATCCATTAACATTGAAAAAACAATTGAAATCCAAAATAATTTTTGAAAAATATTTTTTCAGCGAAGCCCAAGTTTCTGAAAAGTAACGTTGAGCCCCAATGGATCCCAAGGCTAAGTGTGGTCAAAAATTTTAAAATTATTTTAAATAATTAATGCAACACTTACGGATAATAATAATGTATCTTGTAATGAGATAAACTACTCCAAAGGCAAAAAGCCCCCCTTAAAAGAGACTGTTGCCAATGTAAACAAGAAGTGTATAAACACCAGAAAACATGACTCCAGGCACTGACAATACTGGCCCGAAATCAGTTATCAACAATACACATTATCTGATGCAAAACAGAGACTTCCAGGGAAGAATCTGCAGAACATCAGATGGTAGATGCAGAACACAACGTCTAAACACCCATGGGTGAGAACGTAAACATGGGGAAAATAACAGAATTCATTCTGTAACCAAGCTAATTCTCCCAAGAAATTTTAGTAGTAATCTTACTCAAAAATATGCCAAAAGCATGGGAGAATAGCAAGGGGGGACTTACAGGATAAGGGGAGAGGAAACACTGAATAAGTAGTGTAACTTCATAGCAAGAATGACAACAACCGGCCCATGGTCTCGAAAATAGGCAACTTAACATAATTTCATTACAAAATTTTAAGTTACAGCCCTGAATATTTTCTGTCACTCATTTTTCCTCTCCTCCTTCTATATCCTCCTTAGAATCACCATTTCTCCAATATTTATGTGTCTGGCATCATTTAAACTGAGATTTACAAGCACAAAGATCAGTGAGATGTTAACTGATGAAGGGCCAAACAAAGAATGATAATTGGCGCCAATTTCGGAACGTCCTTGACACTGCGCATGCGAGGTAAGGGCAAAGTATGGAGGTCCTTCAGGACATGATTTCTTTTGGTTTTAGATGCAAATTTTGGGGATTGGGGGGCAAAATTTGTGTTTGGCCCTAGATTTTTAAGAGTTAGCACCAGCTATGTCTGGGTCATTGGTACAGTATAAAAATATGGGTATTATTGGTAAAAGAGAAATTTTTTCAATTTACCAAAAAGTTGACGGGGATAGCGAACTGGTATGGGTTCAATATCAAGTATGAGACCCATTACTGTTAATTACAGCTTGACAACGCCTTCTCATGCTCCCAATCAGGTTCCTGGTGGTCCTTTGTGGGTCGCTGTTCCATTATTGGACCAGCATAGCACCAAGCTTCTGGACACTTCTTGACTAGACTGGACGGGCTGAAATTGCAAGCTGCAACTCATTCCAGACATGTTCGATTGGATTGAGGTCAGGGGATCTTGCTGGCCAGTCCATATGCTCAATCCCTTTCCTCTGTCGGTACTCCCCGACAGCACGGGCAACATGAGAATGGGCATTATCGTCCATCAGAATGAATCTATCATCCACCCACTGCACCTGCATACAATCTGACATGGACATCCAGGATCTCATCGATATGACGCTGTGCAGCCATGTTCAAGGACACAGAGCTCTGTACGTCCATCCCCGCTGATGCCGCCCCAGACCAAGATTGACCCTCGACCACAGCGGTCATGCTCAGCAATGTTGGCTGCATGGAATCGCTCTCCTGGTCTTCTCCATACCCTACAACACCTATCTGTGTGGTCTAGGCAGTACCTTGACTCATCTGTAAAAAGGACAGGTCGTCAATCTTCTCTGGTCCATCCAACGTGGTCCATGGCCCATTCATATATTGCCTGGTGGTGGTTCTGGGACAGCGGATTGCGAAACATGGTCTTCTCGATCTGAGACCACCTTCGTGCAACCTTGCCTGAATAGTCTCTGTCAAAACATTTACCCTGGATGCATTCTGAAGTTCACTGCGAAGGTGGGTTGCTGTGGCAAAGCGGTTCCTACGGGCCTGAATGATCAAAAACCGGTCTTCAGCTGCAGATGTTGCCCTGTCTCTGCCACCACCATGCCGTCTTACTGGTGTGCCATACTGCTGAAATCTTGCCCAGGCTCTGGATGTATGGTACACACCAAGGGCTTCACCAACCTGATGATGGATAGCCCCTTGCTCCACCATCCCTACAGCCCATCACATTTCTGCTTCAGACAAATGTCTTCTTACATTTGCATTTGCCATATTCAATCACTAAATCACAAGGGTTTGTGTTGAAATGAAGATTGAATACCCTACACATGTCATGTACATGTAGACAGTACACGAAAACATCATGAAAATCAAGGGGTACATACTTTCCATGACTGTCACAATAAGTCTGCCTGTCAAAAGAGCTAATGTAAACACTGGGGTCCATCTCAATACATTCCTCAATCATATCCACCAAAAATAACGCAAATATGTCACAACCAAATTTCACAATGATGTTTTAAATATTTGGTTCGTAGCAAACTTTGAGTAGTATATCATCCAATTCTTTCCCGCTAAGACGTTGAGCCAGAGCCCTGGTGATATGGTCTGCATATGACATAGCATCCAGAACTGCCGGACTAGAATCAATGGAAGATTCCAACACATCAGAGCGGATAAGGAATGATGTGGGTAGCGAGATATCAAGATCCAACGCCTATTCATCCAGACACAGAGGACCTCTCTGAACATCTTCTCCTACTGTTTTTAAGGAACGTGGTCCAGGAAATGGTGTATGGATAGAAGATGAACATAAGAAACCACTTTTCCTTTTTGAATTTGCTAGGCTGAAGATTGCATCGTCAATTTGGCCGAAGGCCTCCGACATATGTACAGATTGATCTGGGAAGGAAAGAACGTCGTCTATCCTCCGCAGACTGTCCCTATCTAGGGACGATAGCAATTTCTGCCTATCTAACGCAGCTTGTTGACCTGATGGAACAAGATCTGGAAAAAAGTGATGAATAAAATTCATAGCTTCCATGTGTTGTTCCGAAAGGGGCGGAGAATCTTCCTCTGGCTCCCTTTCATCATCCAACTGTGAATTACGGTCAACCCAGACCCGGACCGACAGCTCACTACCACAGTCAGTTTGTTGACGGCCGAAACTGTGTTTGCTGGGAAGCTGTGATAAGCTGCACAATCTGTGACAGCAGGTCCGTAACTGAGGCTTGCGGAGCAGCAGTCTTCTGTTTTTTTGCCACATGCTGCTCGCAGGACGCAGATCTGTCCTCAGATCTCTTCGACGAATGACCCACATAATCAAGCCTCGAACCACTAGCTATCGGATGGACCGACTTCGGTAGCAAAGACTGGAAGCATCTTCGCGAAACAGCTTGAACATCCAAAGTCGGAAGCTAGTGAGCGATCTAATGAGCTTTGTTGGAGCTGAGGAACAAGCCGTAACTGCCGCCGACCCCGCCTGCAGTGTAGAAGGAGAATCCCACATGGCAAACGAGGACGTCAGCTCCAACTCCGTGAAGTTTCTCGCAATGGCAACTCGCGATCTGATGGCAGGTATCGTTGAGCGAAACTTGCAGGCTTCTTCCCTTTTACCATTGTCGCTGGGTGAGGTTTTATTTTTGAGGTGCTCGCTCTACCCAAATCTACTCTCCTTGACCGCTACAGACTTACCTGGTGTCACGGTTCCCACTAACGGAGTAACCGCTTCACCGGTCAAGCTAGCTGCTTGTACAGGAATAAGAGGCCTTGTTTGATATTCATTAGCATGTTTGAAGCTAGCTATTTGCTCATCTGAGCATGATGACGGCAGCACATCATGGTTGGGTGTCAATATACCATCACCATGTTCTTGTTCCTCTGAAAAAGAAACTGAAAAACTAGAATTAGCCTGAGGTGACAGTTCCAAAATTTGGAATCCCAAAGTATTCAAATCACAACCTTCATAAATTATAGAAGTTCTGTACAAAAAACTGATTGCACCTAATTTCAGTACAAAATGACCGCCGGTAGTCATCTTGAATTTTGGACTGCACCCAAAAAGAAACTTTCTCATCCAAGGTGATAACAAAGATACCCAAGACGTTTTGTGAAGATCGGTTCATAAATACAGCCTCCAGCCCGAGCTGTATTGACACGTGCACTAACTGTGTATAAGTAGCACTGAATAAATCAAAGCTCATCTAATTTGCATAATTGCTGCACGAGAAAAAAACCTGTATTATATGTGATGTATTCCATGTTACTAAACATTCATTCAAAAATTTATTCAAATCGGAACCTTCATATAGAAGTTCTGTACAAAAAACTTATTGTACCTAATTTCGGTACAAAACAGCCACTGGCAGCCATCTTGAATTTGGGATCACACCCAAAAATATTGGTTCTCGTCCCTAGGTGATAAAAAAAAGGTACCCAAGAAGTTTCGTGAAGATCAGTTCATAAATACAGCCCCTAGCCCATGCCGTATTGACATGTGAACTTACTGTGTTTAAGTGGCACTGAATAAAGCAAAGCTCATCTAATTTGCATAATTTCTGCACGAGAAAAAAACCTGTATTATATGTGATGTATTCCATGTTACTAAACATTCATACAAAAATTTAGAACTTTCAGATAGAAATTCTGTACAAAAAACTGACTGCTCTAATTGTGGCATAAAATGGCTGCAAGCGGCCATCTTGAATTTTGGACCACACCCAAAAACACTTGTTCTTGTCCCACACTGATAACAATGGTAAGAAGTTTCATAAAGATCAGTTCATAAATATGGCCTCTAGCCCAAACTGTATTGAATTGTTGATGAACAGACAGATGGACAGATGGACGATAGGCCATGACAAAACCTCAAATTTGACCACGTCAAAAATAGCTAAAAATATGTTCCATGGAGCATTTCATTTTCAAGTTATTTTGTGGACAAGCAAAAGCTAACAGACAGACCAATACATGGACAGACACAGCCATACTATAATACCTTCATCCATGAAAAGAATTCAATTAACAAGAGTCTTCAAGTAAAAGGAACTGGGTAATTTTCCTATGCTTTAGTGATAAACTGAGCATTTATTCTATCGCTAGGGCTCATGGAGCTGTCTCAAACAAGATCAAATTTTTATATTGGATATACTGAAGTTAAACATGTTTATAAGAATGGAGGAATTCAGTGGTTGTCAGGGTAATTCCTAAATGGACTTTTCATTCAGTTGACTGAAATTGACTCTATAACCTATGTTCAAGTGAACAGGTTAAATTTATACTAAAGGTATGGTAAACCATTATTTGGAAATTATATGCATTTAACAAGGTTATTCAATTACAAAATATCCAATTACGTGGGTTCCACTTTATTGAAGTAACCAGAATTTGGGCACTTTCCTTCATGCTGATAACACAATGAGTACCCATTCTATTATATATTGTTTGACAAACAAAATACGATAGATTAAATTCTTAAAGTTAAAGTACTACGACAAAAATAATCTGTGAAGGTGTGGGATTTGGGAGTTGTCAGCATAATTTTCCAGTGCATCACAATATTTTTTATTCAGTTAATTACATGCAAGTTAATTAACCCTCTGTTCTCTGATGTTAAAATGGCAAAGCTTTCAGAAGCAAATAATTCCCATAATGCAGTTTGATATTTAACCAAATATATCTTGTCTGACAGAGCTCATTGAGCTCTGTCAAACAAGATATAATTGGTTAAATTTACAGTAAAACAAGAGAAAATCAGAGTGATTGGTGAAAATTCTGTTGCACTACCAGTTTGCTAGGGATTAATGGGATTTACTTTATTACTTATAAGCAATAAACAGGTCAATTTTGTTCCTAAGTTTTGTAAATTGTTTGGTGTTTGGAAGTTATATAGAACAAGAGCGCTCGTATCGCTGAAGCAATACAATGTCCCCTACCGGACTAATGAGCATTAATAATTATACAGATGTTATAACCCAGATGTGATCAGCATGAATTCCGTTGAAGCATTTCCAAAAAAAGTCTAGAAAACTGATATTTTGATGCTTTTCCATATTTCCAAGGGTCATAACTCACACAAAAATAATGCAATCAGCATGAAACTCAAACTTGATTTGTAAGTCATCGTTCTATAGTAGGTTACCAAGAATGAAATCATTTGGTTGAAGCATTTCCAAAAAAAGTACGGAAAACTAAAGTATGACTGACAGACTGACTGACAGACTGACGGATGGACAGAGTTAAATGAAACTTGATCTGTAAGTCATCGTTCTATAGTAGGTTACCAAAAATGAAATCATTCCGTTGAAGCGTTTCCAAAAAAAGTCCGGAAAACTAAAGTACGACCGACAGACTGACTGACGGATGGATGGATGGACAAAGTGTAAATGAAACGTGATCTGTAAGTCATCGTTCTATAGTAGGTTACCAAAAATGAAATCATTCCGTTGAAGCATTTCCAGAAAAAGTCCGGAAAACTGATATTTTTGCGCTTTTCCATATTTCCAAGGGCCATAACTCACACAAGAATAATGCAATTAGCATGAAACTTAAACTTGATCTGTAAGTCATCCTTCTATAGTAGGTTACCAAAAATGAAATCATTCCGTTGAAGTGTTTCCAAAAAAAGTCCGGAAAACTGAAATTTCGGCACTTTTCCATATTTCCAAGGGCCATAACTCACACAAAAATAATGCAATCAGCATGAAACTCAAACTTGATCTGTAAGTCATCATTCTATAGTAGTTTATCAAAAATGAAATCATTCTGTTGAAGCGTTTCCAAAAAAACTCCGGAAAACTAAAGTGTTACTGACAGACTGACAGACTGACAGATGGACAGAGAGTAAACCTATAGTCCCCTCCGGCGATGCCGGTAGGGGACTAATTAATAGAGCTATTCTATTAGAATGTGATAAGATCTAATTAAACAAGACATATTTACCCCCCAAAAAAGGAGTTCATTGTAATTACCTTATAGCCTCCAACTGCAACTTCAGTGCCACCAGGATGAACTGATACACAGTTTGGTTGGTAATTTACATTTGTTGTATTGAGTAGTTTCCTATTTTCCAGGACTACAATCTGCAATAATTAAAGATACTCAATTTTACAAAGATATATATGAAAAATATGCCAAACTGTTGAAACCAGAGTTCCTTAACTGGTAGGGTGATGGATTATGTCTGGTGGTCAGAAGTTTTCAGCAAGAATAATTATTGTTCAAATCCAAGAGACAAAATATCAGTTACTTCTTACTGAATATCTGCTAAGAATATGAGTACTTTATTGCGGAATCCATATTGTTTAAAGAACCTCAAATTTGGGCTTCTACAGCTGTACCAGTTTATCATTAGACAATTCAGGAAAGTCATATTGTAATGGACATTTTTATAGGTGGAGAATCACCCACAAGCATCAAGCAACTGCCTGACTCTTTAACTTACTAACTAGGTAGGCACAAACAGAGTTAGCTAGGGTTTAGGGCATGTGCACAGCATCATCGATGTGCAGTTTGTTATAGTGCACTGCACCACTATATATACCCCCATGTGGGAAATCATGATTAACTGGTTGAGTCTTGAAAGCCACTATAGTGGCTTTTGCACTGAGCAGCAGTTTTACAGATGATTTGCTACTGTTATATGCACTTTGTTTATAAATATTAAATTGTTTCAGCTTACTGGAGAATGCCTATAGGCATTCTCCAGTAAGATGAAACAATTTATTATTTACGAAAGGACAGCTCATAATTTGCAGATCTTGTTACATGGACGTTATTGAGCTAAAAATAAATGAGAATTCTACCAGTTAAGTGTCTTGCCTAAGAACACTGTGCAGCACGGGACAGGTTCAAAAGGCAACCTTTTGATTTAAAATCCAATAATCTGACCAATGAGTCACTGTGCCCCTGCATAAAGCAGTTCCTAGGTTAACCCTTTATCTAAAACAAAAGGCAGACAACACTTGCAAACAAAATTCTTGAATAACTAATTTTTTCTATTTTTGGTGACAAAAACATAGCTTATGACCCCCTCAATGGAATGAGCTCAATGGACTAGTTCCAATGTGGATTCAAAAGCTTTGTTTTTGAGACAAAAAGTGAAAAAATAATTTAATGATGATTTTTACAAATAGCGCTGGTTGGTTTTGGACCTATATGTTGGGTAAAGGGTTAACATTCATCATCAGGATACCTTTCATGTTTTATCCTGCATGCGTAGTGGACTGAACAGGATCCTTCATTTAGAATCATACTGTTGTCTTATGGTATAAGAGTTGGCATATATAGTAGGCCAGAACAATGCATATGCACATGTATTTATGTTCTGCTTGTAAGTACATTGTATTTCAATTATTAAGTTTATTTAAAACTTGAATCACTCCAAATACCTTTTTATTCTTTGTTCGATTATGGGTTTTTTGTACTGTTGTATAGAAACAATGAAATCCTGTGCAGATGTCAAAGCTAACCTAAAGTCCTACCCCATACTAAACTAAAAAGTGTTTTAGAACACTAAAACATATGTCTCCCCTTCCTTTCTATTTTATGCACTACAAATGATATATACATAACAATATTGACAATCATACCAGATATGTAGGTCACATGCAGTTCATCAAGGTAGCGGACATTCGGTTTCATGGTGATACATCACATGTCAAAAAAAAAAAAATTCTGGTCTGGACAATTACTCCCTATTTAAAGTACATAAATTTAACCTTGAGGTCAAGGTCACATGAAGGTCATGATGGCATGTGGTCTCATTGTGATACATCCACATGTCGATCATCTAAGTCCTAGGTCAAAAAACAAAAAAGTTCTGATCTGGACAATTATTCCCTATTTGAAGTACATAAATTTGACCTTGAGGTCAGAGGTCAAGGTCACATGCAGTTCATCAAGTAGCGGACATGCGGTTTCATGGTGACACATCCACATGTCCAAAAAAAAAAAAAAATCTGGTCTGGACAATTACTCCCTATTTAAAGTACATAAGTTTGACCTTGAGGTCAAGGTCACATGAAGGTCATGATTACATGTGAAATGCGGACTAATTGCGATACATCCACATGTCAAATATCTAAGTCCTAGGTCAAAAAACAAAAAAGTTCTGGTCTGGATAATTCTTCCCTATTTGAAGTACATAAATTTGACCTTAAGATCAGAGGTCAAGGTCACATGAAGTTCATCAAAGTCGACGACATGCGGTCTCATGGTGACACATCCACATGTCAAATAACCAAGTTCTAGCTCAAAAAACAAAAAAATTCTGGTCTGGACAATTACTCCCTATTTGAAGTACATAAATTTGACCTTGAGGTCAAGGTCACGTAAAGGTCACAATGGTATACGACACACCGGCTCATGGTGATACATCCACATGCCAAATATCTAAGGCCTGGCTCAAAAGACAAACAAGTTTTGGTCCGGACAAAGTTTCCTTGAAAAAAGCACAAATCTGACCTTCAGATCAAAGGTCAAGGTCACATGAAGGTCACAATGGTACGCTACACACTGGCTCATGGTGATACATCCACATGCCAAATATCTAAAGCCTGACTCGAAATACAAAAAAGTTTTGGTCCAGACAGTTTCCCTTAAAAAAGAACATAAATCTGACCTTCAGGTCAAAGGTCAAGGTCACATGAATGTCACTATGGTAAACTGCACAATGGTTCATGGTGATACATCCACATGCCAAGTATCTAAGGTGTAGGTCAAAAGACAAAAAGTTATGGCCCGGACAAAGTTTGTGTGATGTTTCCCTTAAAAAAACACATAAATTTTACCTTCAGGTCAAAGGTCAGGGTCACATGAAGGTTTGTATGAGAAGAAGAAGAAGAAGAAGAAGAAGAAGAAGAAGAAGAAGAAGAATATGCACTAAAACAATATGTCTCCCTTCTGGGAAAGGGAGACATAATAATAGATTGTCAAACATTTAATATGCCAAATCAGCATGTATAACTCACAAGTAAACTTGTCTATACAAGCCATATTGACCTCCATTGCCAACAAAACAGGACAGAATAATGCAATACAGCAGATGACAGAGGTGTCTATGTCTGACTGTGTGAGCAATAATTGGAACCTAATGAATATAAGTCCTCTGATGCTTTTTTAGTTCCTAAACTATAAGTTAGAAAAAGTAGAATGACTTCTTCAATAACCTGTTTTCATAAGGTCAGAAAGGGACACAGAGTTTGTATAAGCCAAATGAAATAGCCATGGCCAGGACTTAACAAACTGTAATATTGTTGGTAATGTTATGCACTGGAATCAGTTTTTCATAAGCAATGCAGATAGCTGCCTGTCTCGAACATGAAATCGAATGTGGAGAGATATCTTTCTTATTCAGTGTAATGTAAGTGAAAGAATGGGTCTCTTCCTGCCTTTCATAATAAATATATCCTTCTAATGCACATTCTAATGGGGTGAATCTCAAATTTTGGTTTGAATTGAATCATGGAGAGTTAAAAAATCTCAAAATGAATCTCACCACTCTTCATGTTGTAAAAAGGGGGCGCAGTGGCGTTGCGGTAACCGGTTCTCGTCAGATCACCGAAGTTAAGCAACGTCGAGCCCAGTTAGTCCTCGGATGGGTGACCATCTGAGCGATCGAATAGGACTCCCACGTTGTGTCTTTGGGCAAGGCACTTAACCCCCATTGTCCACATGGAGGCACGATGATGCCCTGTACTGCACATCGATGGTGCACTTGTCTTCAACCAATCTAATCCTGCCTCTGCTGCAGTGCGGAGTTACGATGTTGGGGAGCTGGCAGTTGCTCGTCGTTGCTCGGTGGTTCTCTCCGGGTGCTCCGGCCTCCTCCACCCGTAAAACTGTCATGGTCATAATTAGCCATTGTGCATAAGTATGTGACCTTAAACACCAATAAATAAATATATAAATGTTGTAAATGTTAAAAAATTTATAGTAATTTATATACTTTTTATACTTACCAATGACCCAGACATAGCTGGTGCTAATTCTCAAAATCTAGGGCCAAACACAAATTTTGCCCCCCAATCCCCAAAATTTGCATGTAAAACCGAAAAATTCATGTCTTAAATGGTCCTCCATACTTTTCCTCCACTGCGCATGCGCAGTGTCAAGGAGGTCTCGAAATTGGTGCCAATTATAATTCTTACAAGCAGTGCCTGGTCAGCGCTATGTACTCAGCGGGGAGGTATGAGTTCCCAACTCCTGGGAGGGCCATCCCCGTCTGGGTCATTGGTAAGTATAAAAAATATATAAATTACTATAAATGTTTTAACATTTTTATACTGTACCAATGACCCAGACATAGCTGAATAGAAAAAAGGCTGGAGGGCCTAGGATTTTGAGGAAAATCCAATAAGCTCAACTATATATAACAGAGTTATCTCCTCGAGGAGAAAAGGAGTATAAGGCTTTACATGTATCTTTCTTATTTATGATAAATTAGAAAGACACAACACCCTTCATAATTGAGCATAATAACATCCATGTTCTCTATTAACATCCAGTATAACCTTTATACTAATTATTTTTAAAGTAAGCCAATAAATAAAGTAAGTCCAGAGAATTGAGACTCTTTATACTCTTTAAAAGTGTCCGAGGATTGTATATTAACGCCCGTTTGACACGTGACATATAAAATTGCTTCACACCGAGCTACACTTTAAAAATATGACATGAATGAATTTAAACATTAGCTTTACACTTTAAAACCACACTGGTACCGACTCAGAATTACTGACTCCGCAGGAGGTATCCCCTTGCTTTTCACTATAAAGCAGGTGACCTAAGGGAACACCCTTCCCCTTGCCCTGGGTCAAATAGCCCAGAGCGAAGAGGGCAGCAGGACAGAGTCACTGCCGGAACAGAAAGCCTGCATAACTATAGTTGCAACTGTTTAGTGGACGAGATTCTGAGCAACAGATAACGGACCTAAACAATGCAGGTCTCCAGAAATGGACTCAATATTTCTGAGATAAAAATTTGTGAATGTGGATGGCTGAGACCAATATGCAGCCTTCATTAAATCTGTAATAGCAACACTATTTGCGTAAGCCCAAGACAGAGAAAGAGCTCTTACTTCATGAGCCGAAATCTTAAGTACAGACTGCTGAGTTGAAGATAGATTATCATAAGCAGTACGGATAGTTAATTGAATCCATCTAGCAATAGAATGGACCGTAATGTCCTTTCTATTAGGCAACAGAGACAGAAAGAAGCGTTTTCGTCCCTTTCTGATAAACTGAGATCTTTCTTTATAAATACGTAAAGCTCTAACCGGACAGATTAAAGGCCTATGCCCATCTGAAGACGGAAGGGCCTTAATAACAATAGGTTCCGGATATTTATTAGGAGCCTGATTCTTAGCCAAAAATCCAACATTAGTAGTAAAGGTAATGGTGTTCCCGACACTACGATAGTGAGAATCGTCCACAGATAGTGCATGAAGCTCACTGACTCTTCTAGTGGAAGAGAAAGCTAAGAGAAATGCTGTCTTATAAGATAAGAATTTGAAGTCCACTGTCTCAAGAGGCTCAAATGGCTTTTCTTTTAGTTTAAGAAGAACCCAAGCTAAATTCCATTTAGGAATTAATCTAAGGGTTCTACGTCTATTTATCGAAAAGTTTCTATCTAATTTAGATAAAAAGACATTAGATCCAATTTGCAAACTATCATGGTGTGCATAGGTATCAGATAACATAGACCTATAACCTTTAATAGTAACAGGCTGCAGTTTGATCTCATCAAACAAGTATACTAGAAAGTTTGCAATGTCTGGAATGGAGGGATCAAAAATGTCAACAGAATGATCCCAACACCAATGACAAAAAACCTTCCACTTATCCGCATAGTTTAGCAAAGAAGAGGTCCTCCTACAGTTAGAAATTGCGTCCACTGCTCGTCCTGTAAAATGCTTGCCGTGCAAGAAGGACCGCACAACGGAAATACATGAAGGTTGAGACATTGCGGGTTGTGATGTAGTTGACGCGATTTCCCCTGCGAAAGAGAATCCTCTCGTGGAGGAAGCTTCCGCTGTATGTCCCACAGCAGACACCTGAGTAGATTTATCCTCGGTCTCTGTGGAGACAGAGATGCTACCAACAGAATTTTGCATTGAGACTGTTTTATCTTTAGCAATATCCGCTGAATCAACGGCGCTGGAGGATACGCATATCCCATCATTCCGTCCCACGAGATCAATAGAGCGTCTACTGCATATGCTCGGGGATTCGGACATGGTGACACATACGTCTGCAACTGATTGTTGAGCTGTGTCGCAAATAAGTCTATCATTGGCCGCTCCCATTGGTAGCAAATCTGATTGAATACCTGTTTGTTGAGAGTCCATTCTGACGGCAACAAGTGACCCTTCCATGAAAGGGAGTCTGCTAATACATTCAGACGAACCGGAATATGACGGACCGAAAGTAGAACCTGGTGTTCTAGTACAAACAGAAGGATTCTTTCCGTTAAATTGAATAACGGAACGGAATGAGTGCCTCCCTGGTTCCGAATATACGCTACTACTGTTGTATTGTCGGACAGGATTTGGACATGTGCTTTCTGAATAATGTTCATCCAATGACGTAGTGCAAGCCAAATTGACATCATTTCCTTGATGTTTATGTGCTTGCCTAGAAACTGCGGATCCCAAAGACCCTGGCACTTCGAATCCGTTGGGATCAATGTTGCACCCCAACCTGTTTGACTGGCATCCGTCATAATAGTAAAACTGGGATCCGGCAACTGCAGTGGAACTCCCTGAGTCAACCACTGAAGGTTTGCCCAAGTCTGAATCTCGTTTCACTTGATTTGACAAGAGAATGTCTATATCGAGCGAATGAATCTTTACACTTCAATTCTGAGTCAAGAAAATTTGGAGAGGACAAGTGCATAACCGCCCCATCAGAATGAGATCCGCAGCGGCTCCGCACAGACCTATCAGTCTCATGAACACTCTCGCTGTGACTTTGTCTGAGTGAAGACAATAGCAAGCGTAACAACTGATTAATTTTGCTCTGGTTAACAGCAGACGAACGAGATTGTTGTGCGTCTCGAAGCTCATTCCCAAATGGGTGAATGACTTGGACGGCACCAGATCCGACTTCTCCTCGTTTATTATAAAACAGAGACGTCGGAGTAATAGAAGCAGATTCTGCACATCGTTCTGAAGCGTTAACTCGTTGCCGTACCTCTGAAGAATGTCGTCCAAGTAGGCCGACGTTACCGCAGACGAATGAGCTCGGAAATGTATCATTACCAAGTTCATTATTCGAGTGAAAGCCCAGGGCGCTATGTTCAAACCGAAGCACATCGCTCGGAACTGATATAAAACTCCTAGGACTGCGAAGCGTAGATACTTTCTGAATGTCGGATGTATCATGACGTGAAAGTATGCATCCTTGAGATCTATGCTTGTAGCATAGTCGTTCACCCAAATACTCGCTCTGACTGATCGAATTGTCTCCATATAGAACTTCGGAGCGACGATCAGCTTGTTTATCCAGCTCAGATCTACGACTGGACGGAACGAGCCGTCTGGTTTCGGAACCAGAAACAGATGGCTATAGAAACCCGGTGATTCCTGGTCTTCTACGACCTCTACCGCGTTTTTCTTCAGAAGAGACTGTACTTCTGATAGAAGAGCGTCTCTTTTCTGCAGATTTGACGGAAGCCGAGTCCATTTTGGACTTCGAGTTAATGGAGGCTTTCGTTTGAAGGATATTCTTAGTCCTTCCGAAATTACCCCTCGAACCCAGGGGTCGTCCGTAATTGATGCCCAATTGTTTATAAAACTTGACAATCTTCCGCCTACCGGAACATGATAGAGGTTCATACCATCACCTCCTGGACCTGCGAGGCTTGAGGAAGGAGAAACTACGACCTCCACGACCCGCACCTCGCCCCGTCGACCTAGAGACGTCTGACAGGTTATCTCGACCAGAAAAACGTCCCCCACGTGAGTCGCTGCCTTGATGGTCTCTAGAATAAGACCTAGAGGATGCATAGGAACCTCTATAGGAACTTCTCTTGGGCGTACTTGTCCCAGAAGTGCCTGTCTTACTCTTTTCAGCTGTATCCAACTTTTTAGAAGCAGATTTGAATAGCAGAGAATCCGAAGCTTTCTTAGTTATCTTATATTAGATTGCTGAAAGCTTGCCGTTGAAGAGAAGCTCTCCGGAGACCGAAGCGACTCTGAGAGAGTTTTTCACCTTACCATCCACGCGCATGGATGTAGCTAGGGCTGCGTCACGTCTAACCAACTCCAGGTTTGCCACTGAAAGGGCGGAGTTATACATGGAATAAGCTATTGCCCTTGAAAGAACTCTTGTATATCCTGGAATTCTTTCCCTTGAAGACGTAATGATAACGCTTTAGTAAGGTGATCTGATATGATAAAGCGTCTAAGTTAACTCTATTAGACATAATTGTCGTTTCCAACGTCGTGGTTGGAACTGACATAGACGACGGTATAGACAATTCTAGGTCTTCAGCCTGGTCGTCTAGACACAGAGGAACTCTCGGTATGCCCTGTCCTGCCGTTTCGAATTTATTCCTTGAATTGATGAAAGCCAGATTTAGAGCATTTGCGGACAAGAAACCATACTTGCTCATTTTGGTAGCAAGCTTATATATAGCGTCATTCAATAATTCAAATGTTCTTGTGACATTATTGGACTGTGTCGGAAAAAACTCAGGGACGATGTCCCTAAACCGATCAAAAAATTCTGTGTCCAATGACGCTATCAGTCTCTTATCTGGCATCGCAGCATTCTGGTCCAAAGGAACAACCTCTGGAAGATAATGCCAGATAAAATGTACGGCAGCTTTATGTTGTTCCGAAGGGAAAGCTCCAAATCCTCTGAATCCCTTTCGCCATCCTGTTGGACCCTATGAAGTTCTCGGTCGTCCGTATCTGATGCTTCAGCGGAGCGTACCGACCCAGCGTCGTCGGATAATTCCTGATCCGACAGAGATTCTGTCATCTGCTGGGATGCTGCGATAAGTTGTGCTATTTGTGATAGCATGTCCGTCATTGAGGCCTGTGGAGTAGCGGTCTTATGTTGCTTTGCCGCCTGAAGCTCCCTGGACGTTGACTCCGGCATACTTCTTTTATGCGAACGTCCGGAGTCTACAGGCCTCGTGTCCCTGGCTACCGGATGGCGTGACCTGGTCGCCGTGGAATCCCTGATCGGTGAAGCTGGCTGGATATCCGTGGTCACGTAGCCAAGGTGCAGTCGTGTGTGCTGCCGTGAGGATGAGGAAGCCATATCGACAGTCTCTCCAGACTGTCTATATAACGGAGCGTCCCGAGCGGCTGACGTATGGTCCGAATGCGAAACGTTTTGTACCACAACATCTGGTCCCAGATGTTGTTGTCTGAGAGAGGGACCTCTCTCGCTCGCAGCCCGGATGGACCTGGACGAGCTAGGAACCGGACTAATAAGCTTCCTCCGTTCTATCCTCTGACCCATCGTCACTGGGTGTGCACTCGTATTATAGTGCTTGCATCACCCAAATCTCCTTCCTGGACCGCAACGGACGAACCCAGCTGCCGAGCCATTCAATAAATGGTCGCTACACCGGGCACGCTAGCGGACGTCAATGCCGTCGATCCTACTAGGGACCTCTTAGGCAATTGACGTATTTCCATGAGCACTTTTGCCACTAGCTCTTCATTTAACTGTGACGACGGAGGCACACTTTTGGAAGACATCACGGAAACATCACCCTGTTCTTGTTCCTCTGAAAAAGAGATTGATAAACTAGAGTGACCCTGCGGAGAAAGGACCTTTTCCCCGCTAACAACATACCGTGACACACATTTCCAATGTTTGTCATCCCAATTGACACATACTGAACAGGAGCTAGTGCGAGTACACTGACTACAATTAATACAATGATTATGAAAGTCAAAGGAAGATTTCCTCTTATTACAATTTGAACAATATCCTTTCATTGTGAAAAGAACACAAACAGTCCTAGTACTCGCACCAACCCCTGAAAACAAAGATACATAATAACATGATCCATTAACATATAGAAAAAATAATTGAAATCAAAAAAATTTTTTGAAAAAATATTTTTTCAGAAAAGCCCAAGTTTCTGAAAGTAATGTTGAGCCCCAATGGATCCCCAAAAAGCCTAAGTGTGGACAAAATTTTTTAAAATATTTCAAAAAAATTAATGCAACACTTACATATAATAATAATGTATCTTGTTATGATTAAACTAGTACAAAGACAAGAAATCACTCTCAACAGAAACTGCTGTCAATTATAACAAGAAGTGTATAAAAACCAGAAACATGACTCCAGGCACTGATTAACATGGCCCGAAATCAGTTACCAATTACAACACTATCTGATGCAAAACAGAGACTTCCAGGGAAGAAACTGCAGAACATCAGATGGTAGATGCAGGACACAACGCCTAAACACCCATGGGTGAGGACGTAAACATGGGGAAAAAAACAGAATTCATTCTGTTACCAAGCTAAAACTCCCAAGAAATTTTAGTAATAATATTACAGAAAATATGCCAAAAGCATGGGAGAATAGCAAGGGGGGACTAAAGGAAAGGGAGAGAGGAAACACTGAACAAGCAGTGTAACTTTATAGCAAGAATGATAACAACAGGCCCATGCCTTGAAATTAGGCAACATAACATAATTTCATATAAAAAATTTAAGTTACAGCCCTGATTATTTCCTGCCACTCATTTTTCCTCTTCTCCTTCTATTTCCTCTTTAGATCCACCATTTCTCTAATATTTATGTGTCTGGCATCATTTAAACTGAGATTTACAAGCACAAATATCAGTCAGATGTGAACTGATGAAGGGCCAAACAAAGAATGATAATTGGCGCCAATTTCGAGACCTCCTTGACACTACACATGCGCAGTGGAGGAAAAGTATGGAGGACCATTTAGGACATGAATTTTTCGGTTTTAGACGCAAATTTTGGGGATTGGGGGGCAAAATTTGTGTTTGGCCCTAGATTTTTGAGAATTAGCACCAGCTATGTCTGGGTCATTGGTACAGTATAAAAATATTGTATCTTCTTTGTAAATACTGCCAGTATCCACTGTATTCAATGGCAACTCATCTGTTTGGGTAAATCAATAAACAAACATGGAAAAAGTAGTTCTGTAAGCAGAACCTTTTTGAACTCTTCATTTACTGGGTCTCCTGCATTTTGGAAAAAAAATTGGAACAAAATCAAAGCCAAAGAGGGTGAATGGTCAGGACACTATTTCATATTCATTTTTATCACAGGAGACCTGGTGATAGGAAGAAGAGCTCAAGTGAAGGAGGAGTGATTTTGAGAAAATTAAAAAAATTCTGAATCAGCATGATTCAAATCAAATCAAACTGGATCATCGGGGCAATTTCAAATCATATCAAATTTCAAAGCTTTGCAGCACTCAACATTCTAATCCCTTTAACTGAAAATAGTGAGAGAGGTTCATCATTTATTGAGGTTTAATGTCACTTTTGACAGCCAGGGTCACCTCATGTCAGTGAGAGAGGTTCATCAAGCAGGAGGATAAAATGACAGTGTCAACCAAGCTTAAGAAATTAAGAAACTGTTAATTTCTGTTGACTGTATGCAATGTTTTCAAATTTGAGGTGTAGACTGTACTCAAGAACTGAGGGGTAGGCTAATGTGGCCCTAACAGTTAATGTATGTCAACAAAAGTAACCAAGTTACAGTGAAAGTATTCCAAAATGAGTCATCTTATCAAGTTAAAATGAAATCCCTTTATATATACAGCCTGTAGACTCTGCCAAAGGTTTTCTGGCTTTGAGCCTGCGTAGCCATCATGTGTAGCCATCGTGGTTGATTGATCGCAACCAAAAGGGGACATCCTCAACTAGACATTATACTGAGTCATCCTACCAAGATACAATGAAATCCCTTCATAAATACGACCTGTAATCTATGCTAAAGGTTTTTGGGTTTTGGGCCTGGGCAGCCATCATGGTTGAATTTTCACTACCAAAAGAGGTCATTCTCATCTAGACATTATCTGGAATCATCCTACCAAGTTACTATGAAATCCTTTCATAAATACGACCTGTAGACTGTGCTAAAGGTTTTCGGGCTTGGGGCCCCTGTAACTGTCGCAGTTGACCAATCGCGACCAAAAGGGGACGTTTCTCGTTGATCTACATGTTGGCCATTTTAGAGGACTTTCACCCCAAGCATTGGTGACTGGGTCCTATTTTACTAGTAAAGCAGAACTGGTTTACCACAGTAAACAAGTGCTGCTTACTTCCCGGGGTTCCCACGGATAGTCGCAACCAAATAGGGAAGTTCTCATCTGGACATCATACGGAGTCATCCTACCAAATTACAATGAAATCCCTCCATATTAAATATGACCTGTACACTGTGCTAAAAGTTTTTGGGTTTCGGGCTTGGGCAGCTATCATGGTTGAGAGATTATGACCAAATAGGGATTTTCTCATCTAGACATTATACAGAGTCATCCTACCAAGTTACAACGAAATCCCTTCATAAATACGACCTGTAGACTGTGTTAAAGGTTTTCAGGTTTTGGGCCATCATGGTTAACCGATCGCGACCAAAAGGGGACGTTCTCATCTAGACATGACCGCAAACCTGCTTTTGAAATTTTGTGATTAACTACGGACAAGAACTACGGGGTGGAGACTGTGCTAAAGGAAAATCTGAACAGACTTCCATACGCGTGCTGGCAATATCTTATCTTGACTTTGTCAAGTTAAGCTAAAAACTCATTATTATTTTTTTCTCCATTATAATTGTTCTATACTGATTTTGGGTTGAATGATCACTGTTACAAAAAAAACAAAACACTATTAGGGATTTCAACATGGAAGCAGCTCTAGTATTTAATTTTAGGCTCTCACAACTGGATTTTAGGCATGGGCGACCATTCCATCAGGAATAAAAAATGAAAATAAAAACCGCCCTTCCTAATTCGTTTAAAAATAAAATGCCTGAGAATCAATTATTTAATTTTGTTTGGCCTCAGATATTGTTTTTATTGGAGAGTATATTTCAAAACTTTTGAGAAGGAAAGTTAAATAATGTGATGGATATTAAGCATTAATGAAAAAGACATAAATCTGATGTTATTTTGGGTAAAGATTGAAATTTAAAATTGTGACAACTGCATTTAATAGAGACATCTTCAAGGATGTAATGTACAAAAATTTATAGCTACATGTATATTATTAGAGAGATATGTATGCAAGAATATCAGCATTTTTAAGGAAAAATGTCCACAAAAAGACCAAAATTTGAAGGGAAGTTAAAACCTTACAAGAGGCTCTAAAGAGCCTGCTATCGATCACCTGGCAGAACTACATATCCCTCAGTTATTCTAATCAAAATCAAAGAATGCAACTGGCTGCCATGCTCCTTCATCTGCACGAAACGGAATGATGAATGTTTTCAGAGGACTTTCCATACATTATTTGTTCCAAATATGGTTTGCACTGGTCAAGAAGTTTCAGATAAGAGGATAAAAATGTGATTTCCAATAGGGTTTTCATGGTAACTATAAGCCGTAATTGTGGACATGTTTGCGACCTGATCAACACTACAGAGGATCATTGGTAGAGGGTGTCCCAGTTATCAAGCAGGTGAAGTTTCAAAACATTTGGCCTTGTGATTTCAGAATAGAAGATTTTTTAAAATCCACCAATCAGAATCAAAGAATGCCTCTGGTGGCCATGTTTTTCACCAGATGTGAAGAAAATGAGGATTGTTTGTAGAGGACCTTCCATAGACCATTCTTGCCAAATTTGGTTCACATCGGCTCAGTAGTTCCAGACAAGAAGATGAAAATGTGAAAAATGATGGCAATAGCTCACATGGTCCTCTAGGCCAACTGAGCTAATAATAGCGATAAACACAAGACACGTATGTCTTATTTTTTTTTAAGGTCTACAACATACTAATAGTTTATGAACATTGGCCAACATTTAATTTTTGGTGACACCGACATTAATAATGTCACCCGAAAAATGGCCATAACCATCAAGAATTTTCCGGGACGGTACCACATTTTTAGATTGGTTTTCTGTAGGAGATAGGATTTATAAAAGTTGAAAGAGGGATACTTGAATACAGGTGCTGAAATTGAAAGTTTTAGAAAAAAGTCTAAATTGGACACGGTTTGGAATAAAGGCATAGAATGAAAAATTTAAAGTAGCAGTGAGAACTAGAAATATAAATTTTATAGTAAATTTCCTTTCTTATTATACCTACCGCAATTGTTTACTACAGGCTTGCACTAGAGTGGAAGACCCTAACTCGGATAAAATACTCTCTATTTTAATCTTTCCCAAGAGATTTGTGAAAGAAAGTGGTGTAAAAACACCACGAAAAAAATCAGCCAAAACTGGGTCGAACGCCATCGGCACACACCCAGTAGGGGGCGCTCTTCTCTTAGTACAATTCCATGACTTCCGTTAACCAGTGCGCAAGCAGTCATCAGACCATTCTTTTGAGTCCACCAACATAGGAGTTATGTGATCAGCGGGGAGGAAGGATTCTTACCAGAATAAGAAAACGGGAGGGCCTCCATGTAAACAATTGCGGTAGGTATAATAAGAAAGGAAATTTACTATAAAATTTATATTTCTTATCAACCTACCTTACAATTGTTTACTACAGGCTGAATAGACAAAAGGATGGAGGGAATCACATAACCAACCCACACATAACGCAATTGCACTGGAACTGTGGACAGAGGAAGAGATCCCTAGTCCTATCAAACCATAGCATCACAAACATTAGTAAAAGACAATGAAAGATGAGGCGTATGGTGATGTGCGACGCACAGACAGAAAAGGGCAGTAACAGCACGGAGCGGGAACTGACCCTGTAAGAAGCTGAATGGCTGGGAAAGACAACAGCCTGAGCCAAAGAAAGAAGGCCCGTAGGACAAAAGCCCTCTGTCTGCTCCTGCAACTGTCGCAGATAAATGGAGAAGGTTGTATTTCTCCAGTTGGCTGCCAGCATAACATCCGACAACATGACAGAGTTAGTATAAGCCCCGAGAGGAAGACAATGCACGCACCTCGAGGCAGAAAAAACGATTGGTAATACAATCGCCAGTAGCTAGATGAGCGGAAGCTGCACGAATAGCAAGACAAATCCATTGAGAAATGGATTCAGGAGAGATCTGGCATGTGAGAATACGCATATCCATCCGGGATAAATTGAGAAATGGATTCAGGAGAGATCTGGCATGTGAGAATACGCATATCCATCCGGGATAAAGGCGCGAATGCCCACCCCCCCCCCCCCCCACCCCCCCACCTCCACAAGCAGAGCAGCGCCCAAGAACGTGTTCATCTTGGAGTAAACTGCAAAGTCCTAGGCCTAGGAAAAGAGCTAACAAGCTTGGAGAGACAAGGATGAGTGCCGAAACAATGTGGTACCACATATGAAAAAGGTCTCCGAAGCATGGACTTGTACCCATTGCTGGAGACCCCCAGAAACAAACATATACCAGAAACTCTGCAATCGGTGTGATCGAAGGAGTGACAGAAGCAACAGAGTGATCGCACACCATCGACAGAAGAAGCTTCTACTGAGCCACGGAGGCTAAACCAGTGGAGTGAGTGTCTCCTTGAAGAAGAAAAGCAACTCCACTGCTCGTCTCTAAAAACCACTATGGAGGAGACAGGAACCGATAAAAGACATGCGAAAAGGCACAATGAAGTCGGGTCAACAGGAAACATCCTCGGGCGACTTTGGCAAAGAAAGTCGCGACGTAGAGGGAGACATGCCGGAACCGCCGCAAACAGAGAACAGAGCAGATTGATCCACACCAACCGAGGTGACAAGGGTGTGATCGAAAGGATTCGAAAATTGCAGGTTCATATCTGGGCTAGAACATGAGGCAGAATCAGAACCGGCAGGAAGGCATAGCCGACAAGACCGTCCCAAAGGAGGGCCAGAGCATCCACGGCGAAAGCCAGAGTGTCCATCTGATGGTTCCAATGAGTCGCAAAGAGATGATGTGGGGAATACCCCAAAGATCGCAAAGAGACTGGAACACCGTCATGTGGAGCATCCACTCGGTGGAAAAGAACCTGCCCTGTCGGGACAGGGAGTCAGCTAGGATGTTCAGACGACCAGGAATGTGACGAACCACCAGTCCGACGTTGACATCCTGAGCGAGCAGTGGAGATCCTGAACCAATTCGTACATGGGAACATAGTGTGTTCCGCCCTGGTTACGAATGCAAACAACCACCATAGAATTGTCAGACCACAGAAGGACCCGACAATCAGAAAAGCGGGGGATGCACTGTTGGAAACACAGAAGAAGCGCAAGAAGCTAGCTCTTTCTGGTTAACATGAAGAGCTGCTAGATCCTGGTCCCATGACCCGTGAAGGAAAAGACCTGGAGGATCCAACGTCACACGCATCCGAGATCGCTGGCTACCGTCAGAACACGATCGGATGTGGGGAAGTCCAACAGCACCCCCTACATAATCCATTGAACATCTTTCAGGGTAGAAGGTGACAAGGAAGAGACTCCGGTAACAGAAGCACCAGAACCAGTGGATCGGCATTCGGTCTCCAACGACTGAGCAAAACGTGTTGGAGAGGTCAGACATGCAGTTGACCTACAGGAATGAGATGTCACCGAAACGCAGATACCAAGCAGTCGGGGAAGACTCCCGAGCTGATGAAGTCTATCCTAGATGACAAGATGGAGAAGGGACCAGGTCCGACTTCTCTCCATTGTCTCTGAACTCTAGTGACGTGAGTAGGCTCAACAGTGTGATGACATCAGACTCCAGAAAAGCAGCAGTGGATTGCCTCTGGAGGATATCAACTAGACAAGCTGAAGAAGACACCTTGGACTGTGTGCGAAGTAAGACTAACACATGCGACATCAGACAGGTGAAGGCCCAAGGATCCAGGTCGAGGCCAAAGGGAATGGCCTTGAACTGGAAAACATCCTGGGGAATGGAGCGGCGAACTGATCTGAAAGCCACCATGCTGAACTGAGGAGCAATGATAGACTGCATCAGAATACTCAGATCGATAACGCCGTCCTTCTTCGGCACAAAGAACATGCGGGAAACAAAATCCCACTGAAAGAATGTTCTTGATGACTTTGATTGTCCCCTTAGACAATTGACAGGAGATCGCCTATCTGAGTGGTCAAAAGTTCCCAACGTGTAACGTTGAAAGGGGTCATGTGGGAAGAGGCACTCTCTACTTAGTGGAGTGCCTCAACCTGGTACGAAATCGAGGCGACTACTGCTGACGCCTACCCCACCTTATGAGTGAGTAGAAGTGGCGGTAGGAGTAGAAGGGCACTTGTTAGGCTTTGGACGGCGCCTGCCTCCAACAGAAGGCTGATCAAGCTGACTAAGCAGCAGCAGAACAATGGAATGACAAAGGGAGCCATCCAGGACCGTCGCCACGGAACCATGGAATAGTCGTGGACCCGTCGATAGAAGCAGATCGAAGAGCAGCGCACTGCCCCTCAAAAGGGGGACGTCTTGTGTCCAGCACAGGGTACCTGCAAACTAATTCCAAGCTAGCCGCGTAACAGGCATGTGTATGAGAAGATGCATGAGCGCCTTAAACAGCACACACAAAACAAAAACCTGTTTGTCATCAAACTCATCTGGGAGCAGATAAGAAGCAAAGCAGAGACGACGTGATCGAAGAGAGAACGCATTCCAGCATCCCTCTCGATAAGCCCAACCTGGACTCCAGAGTCTCCATCTGGTTGAGGAGATGGAGTCCCGATCCAAGACCGTCACAGTCTGGCAGACTGACAGATTGGCGAAATCGTAGGAACGATAACGCACCAGAGGTAAAAAGTGTCAACCTTGATGAAGAACGACGTCTTCATAGCCTTGGAACTCAGCTTAGAGTCCAAAGTGATAAATGCTTCAACACCTGTACCGACAGGCACGGTCGAAGGCACCCAGAAGCATGTTGCTCCACAGGCTGTAGGCGTGCAACCGATGATCGCAGCCGGGCTGACACTGTCGGCTGGTTTGACAGTTTGAGACCTGGAAGGAACCCAAACACAAAGTCAAGCGCTGCCCCAAGTCGAAAAACTGTTGCTCTCAACGTCAGGAATGTCAGACTCATCCCATGAGTCGGAAGACACATAGCCCATCATGGGCAAACCAGCCGACTCCTCCCATGGTGTGGGCATACCAGGGGAACAGAAAGCGACCTGTTTCCAATCCCGGCAGGCGTTGCCACAAGGGGCGCCTGGAAACCACTTGTGGCCTCGCTGGAAGCAATGGAAAAGGTTCTTGGACAGAACCGAAGTGAGCAAGGAGAGGGCCTCCCTAAGCTCACTGACTGTTGGAATGCAATGACGTGGGAACAAACTGACAAAGTGGCTTCACTCCTGACCCATTTACCAGCGAAGGGTCACGATCCTCAAATACAACCGACGCGGGGCGACAGGCTGCAGCCGAAAACATCTGAAGGCAGATGTGTAGTGGGGTATCACCAACCCCGAGGATCAACAGAGCAGAAACTCAGGAGAGTCGGCACGGACCTCTGCAGGACAGAAGGTATAGGCTGCACAAAAAGCGTTGGTCACACAAAACTGGCCATGGGACCAGAGAGCTTGGACGGAAATGCCACGGAGCTCATGGTGACCCCACCATGAACATCCAAATCCAATGAGAAAAACTGAGGTACTCGACGGGTGAGTGGCCACAGTAAAGGGTTTGGCCGGCAGCCCCTTCCAACTTCGGCAAGTTGAAGTCAGGGAAGGCTGAAGCCAATACCCCACGTCTACACCAGACATCCCTGCAGGCCCCTGCAGGGATAAAACTGCTGTGCTCAATGGCTGAAAGGACACAGCATGGGGGTTCGGTCGGCAGCCACTTCCAACTTCGCTGAGTTGAAGTCAGGGAAGGCTGAGGCCGATACCCCCACGTCTACACTACCAGACACCGCTGCAGGCCCCTGAAGGGAGAAAACTGCTGTGCCCAACGACCGAGAGGACACAGCAGGGGGTTCGGTCGGCAGCCACTTCCGACTTCGCCGAGTTGAAGTCAGGGAAGGCTGAGGCCAATACCCCGCATCAACACACCAGACACCTCTGCAGGCCCCTGCAGGGATAAAACTGCTGTGCTCAACGGCTGAGAGGACACAGCAGGGGGTTCAGTCGGCAGCCACTTCTGACTTCGCCGAGTTGAAGTCAGGTAAGGCCGAGGCCGATATCCCACAACCACACTACAGACATCACTGCAGACCCCTGCAGGGATAAGCCGAGGCCGGCTGAAATGGTGCCTGATGACATTGTAGACGGAACAGCAGTAGCAGCAGTTACGATGGGAGCTGTTGGAACTGGCAGAAAAGGGGAGAGAGCCATTGAGCTCGGCCTCCAAAGGAGGAGTCACAAACCTAGTGACAGCCGCAGATGTCGACTGGAGAGGGCGCATAGTCCTGGAACCAGGCATCTCTTCACCAGAAATCCAACAGCTCCCACAGAATCCACCACGGTAAAAAAAAAAAAAACTGCACATCCCCCACGGATGGGGAATAACTCTCACCAGATGTGGTCGAGTCGGGAGGCCCCAAAACGATAGCATTCCCCACCCCCGGGGGTGCAGGAGGAGCTGCACATCCCCCACAGAGGGGGTATAACTCACACCAGATGTGGTCGAATCGGGAGGCCCCAAAACGACAGCATCCCCCCCCCCCCCACCCACGCAGGTGCGGGAGGAACAGCCACGAGAACGCACCAAAAGCGATGGCAAAATGAATTGCCATAAAGGAACCGACCTGGAAATAACAGAGTTGAGAGCAGTAGAAGAAAGAGATGAACTCAACAGATACATAAAGTAGAAGAACACCCCCAACAACGAGAGAAGGAGGCAGAAAAAATAACCGGTAAGTGCACGACAGAACCCAGATGGCCGACAGGGACCTAAACAAGAGGGATGTCACATCCCAACGCTCACCTACATTCGCGCTTGATAATGTCGTTCCAATGTAACACGCCTAATATTTAGTTAATATAAATCATTAACTAGGCATCAAATGATTAATGCGGTTTATGTGATGGCTTTGGAAAGTCTATATTTCTGCATTTATTATATATCAATTCAACATAGAATCATTGGATATATCTTTTAGAAATGTTTATGATTAAGAACATGAATCGTGAGGCCAGATATTAAATCATAAATAAGAATTAGGAAAGGCTTTCATAAATCACTGAAATTTTAATTGAAGTACATTCATTGGTTAAAGAGGAGTTGCGGAAAAGCATTCGTTCAAGAAAGTGACTATAAGTCCCAACAAAAATACATCACATCAACAACTAAAATAAGCCTTAATGTTACTAGTAACAAGTATGAGAAAGTATTAAATAAAAAATAAAAAAAAGTTAAAAAAAATTTTTTTTAAAGAAAGTGAATATAAGTCCCAAAAATCCCCGTCAAATTCCTCAAATATGCATGTAATAAGACACATAGAAACAGAACTCACCTTAACACCTCACCTTAACACAAACTTTTAGAACTTAAAATTGAGTAAGTCAGACAAAAACGTGAACATTGTGACTGAAAAAAAGAAAAGAAATCAGTTAAATTTCTGCATACAGTAGATTTAATACCTACAGTTGTTATTGAAATGAGAAAATAAACAGTAATGAGAGGTGAAGGCACCACAATCTGCACAAAAGCTGACTTTAACGCAAATTCTTACAACACCTGAACGCTAATTCTTACAAGTTTGGGCAGAAAATCAGCCTCAAATTCCTCAAATATGCACTGCAATGGAGTTCAGTAACCCAAGTGTAGAATATTAATCGCCTGAAAAGACACATAGAAACACAACTCACCTAAACACAAAGTTTACAAAGTTTTACAACTTAAAATTTACAAGTCCGAGAAAAACATGAAAATTTTGAGTGAAAAAAAAGAAAATTTTCGTTAAATATCTGCATACAGTAGGGTTTAATACCTACAGTTGTTATTGAAATATGAAAATCAACAGTAATGGGAAGTTAAAGCAGCACAATCTGCACAAAAGCTGACTTTAACACAAATTCTTACAACACCTAAACGCAAATTCTTACAACAACTTGTGGCAGAAAATTTTAGGTGAAATTTGGAAAAAGGTCATAGTATCAGGGTTAAATACTGTTCTGATAGTCCCCTACAACCTACATATGCAATATCAAAGGCCTGAGCCCACTGATCTTTGAGAACTCACCTTAACACCTCACCTTAACACAAATTTTTAGAACTTAAAATTACTAAGTCCGAGAAAAACATGAAAATTTTGACTGAAAATTTCCGTTAAATTTCTGCATACAGTCGGGTTAATACCTACAGTTGTTACTGAAATATGAAAATCAACAGTAATGGGAAGTTAAAGCAGCACAATCTGCACAAAAGCTGACTTTAACACAAATTCTTACAACACCTAAACGCAAATTCTTACAACAACTTTTGGCAGAAAATTTTAGCTGAAGTTTGGAAAAAAGTCGTAGTTTCAGGGTTAAATACTGTTCTGATAGTCCCCTACAACCTACATATGCAATATCAAAGGCCTGAGCCCACTGATGTTTGAGAAATTAATCTTAACATTAAATCTTACAATACTGGACACGCCGGACACCGACGCTGACGCCCGAGGTTATCACAATAGCTCACCACATCTTACAGATGTAGGTGAGCTAAAAACAGAAATTCAGCCCTCAACAGAGTGAAGAAATCCTGTCCATACAGCCCCTCAATGACACCTAACTCCAATAATAATAATAAATTTTTGTCCACTGAAAAATTTATTGCCGAACCGCATTGACATGATGTCAAAAAAACATTTTTCGAAAACAGAATATATAAATAAAATGGAATGAGAATGTGGTTGAAAATATTAACGAGAATATATAAAACACAGTCCTGTTATTATACGATCATCAGATCCATAATTCCAGTCACAGGAAAACCATTAGCGACGAGTTGAATTATCACTGTTTCGTAGAGCAAAATGGCGACACGTCCTCCACAGGGGAGGACAAAAAAAAGAAGAATGGTTTGATGACTGCTTGCGCACTGGTTAACGGAAGTCGTGGAATTGTACTAAGAGAAGAGCGACTCCTACTGGGTGTGCGCCGATGGCGCTCGACCCAGTTTTGGCTGATTTTTTTGTGGTGTTTTTACACCAATTTTCTTTCCCAAATCTCTTGGGAAAGATTAAAACAGAGAGTATTTTTTCCGAGTTAGGGTCTAGTGCAAGCCTGTAGTAAACAATTGCAGTAGGTATAATAAGAAAGGAAATTTACTATAAAATTTATATTTCTAGTTCTCACAGCTACTTTATTTTTTTCATTCTATGCCTTTATTCCAAACCGTGCCCAATTTAGACTTTTTTCTAAAACTTTCAATTTCAGCACCTGTATTCAGGTATCCCACTTTCAACTTTTATAAATCCTATTTCCTACAGAAACCCAATCTAAAAATGTGGTACCGACCCAGAAAATTCTTGATGGTTATGGCCATTTTTGGGGTGACGTTATTAATATCGGTGTCACCAAAAATTAAACTACTCTAGTAGTAGTTTCTAGACTACAAATTCGCGCAGGTCTCTACTTTTGCAGGTTTGAGTTTGGATGCATTTCACTCAAAAACTGTTCAGCACCGAGTTAAAACAGTTAAACAGAATTTGTTTACCACAGCAATCAAGCAATGCTCCACTTCTCCAACAGTCAAACAAGGTTCAGTTGAACGGATTTCTAATTTGCTTAGACAGAATATTATTGTTGTAATGCACCATCATAGGATATAGGAGCTCAGAATGATATGTGAGTAACAACTTACATTATCTAGACATCCAACAAGTATAAACCTATCCCATACTGCTACACATTTGGGCTGTGATTCTAATTTAACCATACCATCACTGGAAGAAAGTTAAAAAATTTATAGTAATTTATATATTTTTTATACTTAACAATGACCCAGACATAGCTGGTGCTAACTCTTAAAATATAGGGCCAAACACAAATTTTGCCCCCCAATCCCCAAAATTTGCATCTAAAACCAAAGAAAACATGTCCTGAATGGCCCTCCACACTTCACCTCTACTGCGCATGCGCAGTGTCAAGGACGTTCCGAAATTGGCGCCATTAATCATTCTAATAACCAGTGCCTGGTAAGCGCTATGTACTCAGCGGGGAGGTAAGAGTTCCCAACTCCTGGGAGGGTCATCCCCGTCTGGGTCATTGGTAAGTATAAAAAATATATAAATTACTATAAATTTTTTAACATTTTTATACTGTACCAATGACCCAGACATAGCTGAATAGTAAAAAGGCTGGAGGGCCAAGGACATAGAGCAAGATGGAATACGCTCAATTATATAAAAATAGAGTCATCCCCTCTAGGGAAAAAGAAGTATTAGGCCTTACATGTATCTTTCTTATTTATGATAAATTAGAAAGATACAACACCATCCAAAATTGAGCATCATACATCCATGTACTCTATTAATATCTAGTATAATCCTTATACTAATAATTTTTAAAGTAAGCCAATAAATAAAGTAAGTCTAGAGAATAGAGACTCTTTATACTCCTTAAAAGTGTCTGAGGATTGTATAATAATGTCCGTTGACACGTGCTATATTCAAAAGCCATACTTTAAAAACTAAGACCTGAATGAATTTTTAAAACATAAACTTCTCACTAGACAACCATCCCAATAACAGCTCAGAATTACTAACTCCGGAGGAGGTATCCCCTTGTTTTCATAGTAAAACAGGTGACCCAAGGGAACACCCCCCCCCCCCCCCCTTTTCTTGCCCTGGGTCAAATAGCCCAGAGCGAAGAGGGCAGCAGAACGGAGTCACTGCCGAAACAGACAGCCTACCTAGCTATAGTAGCAACTGTTAAGAGAATGACATTCTGAGCAGTAGATAATAGACCTAACAATAGAGGCCTCCAGAAATGGACTCAATATTTCTGAGATAAAAATTCATGAATGTGGATGGCTGAGCGCAATGAGCAGCCTTCAAAAATCTATAATAGCGACACTATTAATGTAAGCCCAAGATGTAGAAGAACTCTTACTTCATGAGCCGAAATCTCAAACACAACTGCTGAGTCAATGATATACCATAAGCAGTATCGATAGTTAATTGAATCCATTAGCAATAAAATGGAGCGTAACGTCCTTCTATTAGGCATCAAAGACAGAAGAAGCTTACGCCCATAGTAATAAACAGATATCTGTTTATAAATAAATAAACTCTAACCGGACAGAGTAAAGGCCTATGCCCGTACGAAGACGGAAGGACTTTAATAACAATAGGTTCCGGATATTAATTAGGAGCCTCTTATGCAAAAATCCAACCTAAATAGTAAAGGAAGTAGTGATTCCAAAACTACGAAAGTGAAAATCATCCACCGATAGTGCATGAAACTCACTGACTCTTCAGTAAAAGAGAAGCCAACAGAATTACTGTCTAAAAGGTCAGAATTTGAAAACTGCTGTTTCCAGAGGCTCAAATGATTACTTAGCTAAATAAGAACCGAAGTTAAATTCCATATAGGAATTTAATCTAATGATTCTAAGTCTATTTATCGAAAAGTTACTAACTGACTTAGATAAAGAGACATAAGACTCAATTGTAAACTATCATAGAGTGCATAGGTATGAGGTAACATAAACCTATAACCTTAATAATAACAGGCTGCAGTAGATCTTGTCAAACAAGTATACTAAAAAGTTGCAATGACTAGTATGGAGGGATCAACAATATCAACATAGTGATCCCTACACCAATGACGGAAGAGCCTCCACTTTAGCCGCATAGTATAGCGAAGAAGAGGTTCTCCTATAGTAAGAAATCGCGTCCAAAGCTCGTCCAGTACAATGCTTACAATGCAATAAGGACCACACAACGGAATACGTGAAGGTTGAGACCTTGCGGGTTGTGATAAAGATGACACGATTTTACCCAGCGAAAAAAGATCCTCTCATGGAGGAAGATTTCGCGTTAAGTCCCACAGTAGACATCAGAGTAAATTTACCCACGGTCTCTGTGAAGACAGAGATGCTATCAACAGAAATGTATAGTAGTTGTTTATCTTAGCAATACTTGCTGAAACAACAGCGCAGGAGGATACGCATATCCTATCATTCCGTCCTATTAGATCAATAGAGCGTTAACAACATAAGCTCAGAGATCCGGACAAGTAAACACATACGTCTGCAATTGACAAGCAAGTTGTGTCGTAAATAAATTATCATTGGGCGCTCCCATTGATAGCAAATCTGATTGAATACTTGTTTGTTGAGAGTCCATTCTGACGGCAACAAGCGACCCATAAGTGAACGGGAGTCCGGTAATACAATCAGACAACCCGGAATATGACGGACCGAAGCAGAACTTGGTGTACTATAACAAACAGAAGGATTCTTTCCATTAAATTGAATAACAGAAACGAATGAGTGCCTCCCTGGTTCCGGAGATACGCCACTACTGTCGAATTAACAGACAGGATTTGGACATGCGTTTCTGAATAATGTTCATCCAATGACATAAAGCAAGCCTAAAAAAACATAATTCCGTGGAAGATAAGTGCTTGGTTAGAGACTGCGGAACCCAAAGACCCTGGCACTTCGAATCCGTTGGGATCAATATTATATCCCAACCTGTTTGACTGGCAACCGTCATAATTATAAAACTCGGATCCGGCAACTGCAGTGGCACTCTCTGAGTCAACCACCGAATGTTTGCCCCAGTCTGAATCTCTTGCTACACTAGATAGACAAGAGAACGTGTAAATCGAGCAATTCATGGATTGCTGAAAAGTTGCCGTCGAAGAGAAGCTTCTCCGAGAACGAAGCGACTCTGAGAGAGTTCTTCACCTTACTATCCACGCGCGTGGATGTAGCTAGGGCTGCGTCACGTCTAACCAACTCCAAGCAGCCAATGAAGGGCGGAGTTATACGTGAACAAACTACTGCCCTCAAAAGAAATCACATTGAGGATAATATCCCGGAATTCTTTCTCTTGAAGACGTAATGATAACGCCTCAGTAAGGTGGATTACGTATGATAAAGCATCTAAGTTAAGTCTATTAGACATCATTGTCGTTTCCAACATTGTAGTTGGAAAAGACATAGACGGCGAAAAAGAATATTTCCAGTCTTTAACCACGCCGTCTAGATGCATATGAACTCTCGGTATGCCCTGTTCTGCCAAAATAAATTATTCATATAAATGATAAAAGGCAGAAATGAGCATTGCGGACAAGAAACTAAACTATCATGCTTGGTAGCAGGCTTATATATATATATAGCGTCGATAAATAATACACATGTTCTAATGACATTATTAGACTGTGTCGGTAAGTCAGGGACAATGTCCCTGAACCGATTCAAAATTCCGTGTCCAATGACGCTATAAGTCTCTTATCCAACATCGCAGCAATGTAGTCCGAAATAACAATCACTGGAAGATAATGCCAGAAGATATGTATGGCAGCTTCCGATGCTACGAAAGGGAAACTCGAAATCTTTCGAATCCCTTTCGCCATCCTGTCGGACCCTATAAAGCGTTCGGTCGTCCGTACCTGATGCAACCGCGGAACGCACCGACCCAGCGCCGTCAGATAATTCCTGATTCGACCAAGAAACTGTCGATTGCTGGGATGCTGCGAAAAAACTGTGCTAACTCGGATAGCACGTCCGTCACTGGGGCCTGTGGAGAAGCGGTCCTACAATGCATTGCCGCTGGAAGCTCCGTGATCGTTACCCCGTGCATACTACTAATATGCGAGCGAACGGAGTGTATAGGCCTCGTGTCCCTTGGCTACCGGATGGCGTGACCTGTTCGCCGTGGAATCACTGAATGACGAAACTGATCGGATACTCGAGGTCACGTAGCCAATGTGCGGTCGTGTGCACTGCTGTGAGGATGAGGAAGCATTATCGACAGTCTCTCGGACTGTCAATATAACGGAGTGTCCCGAGCGACGGACATATGCTCCGAATGTAAAATATCTGAACCACAATATGCGGTCCCTATGTTGTTGGACGAGAGAGGGACCTCTCTCGCTCACAGCCTGGACGAACCTGGACAAGCCAGGAACCGGACTAACAGGCTTCCTCCGATCTGTCCACAATCCGCCGTCACTGGGTGAGTAGTAAAGTAATTATAATGCTCGCATCACCCAAATCTCCTTCCTAGACCGCAACGGACGAACCCGGCAGCCGAACCATTCGATGAATGTACGCTACACCGGGTGAGCTAGCGAATGTCACTCCGTCGATCCTACAAGGGACCTCTTAGGCGATAGACATATTCCATTATTGCCGCTAGCTCTTCATTAACTATGACGACAGAGGCACACTTTTGAAAAACATCTCCGTAACTTTGCGAACAAGAAACCAGAAATGCTTGGTAATAGCAAGCATATAATAATAAATATATAGCGTCGTTCAATAATTCGAAAGTTTGTGTGACATTATTGGACTATGTCGGAACTGAGGGACGCATTCCCTGAACCGAACCAAAAATTTCTAAGTCCACCGACACTATCAGTTTCTTATCCGACATCGCAGCATTCTGGTCCGACGAAAGAACCTGTAGAAGATCAAGTCAGATGACATACACAACAGCATATGTTGTTCCGAAAGGGAAAGCTCGAAATCCTCCGAATCCCTTTCGGTATCCCGTCGGACCGGATGAAATTTTCGGACGTCCGTACCCACTTCTGCGGAGCGTCCCGACCCAGCATCGTCGGATAAAACATATGCGACAGATTCAGTTGTTGCTGGGATGCTGCGATAAGCTGTGCTATTTAGGATAGCACGTCCGTCCCCGAGGCCTGTGCAGTAGCGGTCTTACGATGCATTGCCGCCGGAAGCTCCGTGTACGTTGACTCCCGCACACTTTCCTATGCGAATGTCCGGAGTCTGCAGGCCTCGTGTCCCTGGCTACCGGATGGTGTGACCTGGTCGCCGATGATTCTCTGACTGGCGAAGCTGACTGGATATCCGAGGTCACGTAGCCAAGAGCGGTCGTGTGCGCTACCATGAGAATGAGGAAGCCTTATTGACAGTCTCTCCGGACTGACTATATGTCGGAGCGTCCCGAGCGACGGACGTATGCTCCGAATGCGAAACATTTTGTACCACAACATCTGGGGCCAGATGTTGTTGTACGAGAGAGGGGCCTCTCTCGCTCGCCGTCCGGATGGACCAGAACGAGCTATGAACCGGACTAAAAGGCTTCCTCCGTTCTCCCTCTAATCCACCGTCACTGGGTGTGCATTTGGTTGATTTATAGTGCTCGCATCACCCCAAAACTCCTTCTAGACCGCAACGGACGAACCCGGCTGCCGAACCATTCGATGAATGGACGCTACACCGGGCGAGCTAGCGGACGTCAAAGGCCGTCGAACCTACTAGGGTCCTCTTAGGCAATTGGCGTATTTACATGAGCACTTTTCCGCTAGCCCTTCATTAATTGTGACGACGGAGGCACACTGTTGGAAGACATCACAGATACATCACCCTAATCTTGATCGTCTGAAATAGAAATTGATAAAGTAGAGTGACCCTGCGGGGAAAGGACCGTAATGTCCAATTCCCCACTAACATACCGTGACATACGCTTCCGATGTTGTCATCGAAATCATCAGATACAGAACAGGAGTTAATGCGAGTACACTGACCACATATAGAATGATTATAAAAGTCAGAGGAAGACTTCCTCTTATTACAATTGATCAAAATCCTTTCAAAGTGAAAAGAAAACAAAGTCCTGGTACTCGCACCAACCCCTGACAATCAAAATACATAATAATAATATGATCCATTAACATAGAAAAAATAATTGAAATCAAAATATTTTGAAAAAAATATTTTTTCAGAACAGCCCAAGTTTCTGAAAAGTAACGTTGAGCCCCAATGGATCCCAAGCCTAAGTGTGGACAAAAATTTTTTAAACAATTTATGCAACACTTACGAACAATAATAATGTATCTAGTTATGATTAAAATAACATCAAGATATTATTTTCAAGAAATCCCCCCCTCACACAGAGGGCTGTTGTAAATGTAAACAATGAGTGTAAAAACACTAAAATAAGACTCCAGGCACCCAGGCCCGAAATCAGTTACCAAAAAATACACTATCTGATGCAAAACAGAGACTTCCAGGGAAGAAACTGCAGAACATCAGATGGTAGATGCAGAACACAACGCCTAACCACCCGTAGGTGAAGACGTAAACATGGGGAAAAGAACAGAATTCATTCTGTTATTCAGCTAAAACTCCCAAGAAATTTTAGTAATAATAATTACAGAAAACTATGCCAAAAGCATGGGAGAATAGCAAGAGGGGACTTAAAGGAAAGGGAGAGAGGAAAACACTGAAAAATCAGTGTAACTAAATAATCAGAATGACAACAAAATGGCTGCTGCCTCGAAAATAGGTAACTTAACATAATTTCATTAAAAAATTTAAAGTTACAGCCCTGATAATATTCTGTCACACATTTTTCCTCTCCTCCTTCTCTATCCTCCTTAGAATCACCATTTCACTAATATTTATGTGTCTGGCATCATTTAAACTGAAATTTACAAGCACAAAGATCAGTCAGATGTTAACTGATGAAGGGCCAAACTTAGAATGATTAATGGCGCCAATTTCGGAACGTCCTTGACACTGCGCATGCGCAGTAGAGGTGAAGTGTGGAGGGCCATTCAGGACATGTTTTCTTTGGTTTTAGATGCAAATTTTGGGGATTGGGGGGCAAAAATTGTGTTTGGCCCTATATTTTAAGAGTTAGCACCAGCTATGTCTGGGTCATTGGTACAGTATAAAAATATATTATATTCAGAGCTATAGATAAAATTTTGGTACAAAGCATATTCATCCCTCAACATTTTTGCAATGCATGCTTTAGCCCTTGTAAACTTTTGCAAAATATATACTGTGGAGACCACTTAATTTGATATTTCTTAATTGAATAACCATGTAGATTCACATAATTTTCAAACATCAAACCATTTACCATAAGGCCCAAAGCACAGTTTTACAGCATGGTGGGGTGGGAGTGGGAGTTGAAGTTTTTCAACAGTGGTCTCAGATCACTGACTGTTCAAAATAATCAAAATTACAAGACCAAATCATTTGACCCTTCGCAGGAACATGCTCATTGACTTCATTTGGAAAGGGGGGGGGGGGGGGGATCACATGATATGTTTTTTTGAATTAAAAAAAAAACAAACTTGGGTAAAGGGCTAAAATTGTTCCCAGGCACCTCCTAGCTTCAGGCATGACTACCATAACCTGAGTACAAATTCAACCTGTTAATGCCACATTGTGGCCGATATGGCACTAGTGCCATCGCAGAAGGATAAAACGAGAGGCCACAGGCCTATCATTTTATCCTGTACTGGCACTCATGCCAGATTGCTTAATCATTCACACATGTGTATCGTTCTGTGTATTGAGAGATCTGCTTATATACTGTGCCTTATAGAATAAATAAATGCACCGTTTATCACCAGAATATAAGAAAATGACAAAATTCCTTTTAATTGAATACCCCTGCAAACTGAATCTTTTGCGTTAGCAAAGCAGCACCCAAAAATGGTAAAATGAGTTGAGAGATCTGCTTACATACTATGCACTATACAGTGCACTATGATATAAATTCAGGTGACAATACCCTCTTGTCCTCTCACAATTTTAGTCTCTCAAAGCTTGAGCTTTTCCATACAGTAAGGCAGTTTTTATGCATCAATCAGTGTTAAAAAAGATATAAAGTTTCTCCAATGTACTTTAAAATAGTTGAGTAATTTTAAGTTATACTTGTTCCTAGTCTAAAGTCAACCCTTTAGAATATGGACAATTCTTTCCCACATTAAACTCCGTCTACTGGATTACTGTAGCATTATGTCGTCCTAATTACATGCCTGATATCTGTTTGAAGCATAGAGTGATTAAATCATGAGATTTCAGGGTTGGCTGATTGGTGGGTATAAAATTCAGTGTCACAAAGAATGGCCCATCTTTTGTTGCTGAGTCGCATGCCTCATCACATCATTTTTCGTCTTGAATTTAATAATGTCTAAGAAACATTCCCTAACAAGTGCTGCTTTTAATGATCCACTGAATTTGAATGTCGATGTCACTCGCCATGAAAGCGAAGCTCATGGGCAGGATGACGACGTTACTAGTCTTTTTGTCTCTGATTCTTAAGAGAGCAGTTTGAGGGGTAAACGACAGATCATGAGGCAGTTAAATCAAGTAGGAAAAACTTACATGAGAGTGTGTCTCGTGGCTAAGCCGCTTTCCACCACAAAATACATCAGACATTCCTGATAAAAAAAGCGAAATGGAAGCGTAAACAAAAGGGGAATAATCCCGCCAATTCCATTTCGGATCATAAAAATTGATCTGGTTACTGAAGTCATACAAGCAAAAGAAACATAAAACTGTAAGTCCTCATTCAGGTAATAAACTTGACACTGTTGCAATACCCATTTCAGATACTCCTGCAGTACTTCATGAAATGCCGTCGATTATATCAGAATTAAATAGCAGGCTACACAAGGTCGAATGTAATAAGTCAAGTTGCGGAAAGCCACCGGTGTCTCGAAAAACACCATCCAAAAATAAATAGACCAAGTCCTACCAGCATAACAGTGTTCAACACAATGCATCTCAAACAGTTACAAAACAAATGTTAGGCAAAACCTTTGATGTGGATGCACCAGACGTAGATTTGAAAATTAATACTGATTTTGATAACACTTGTTCCCACGATTATGCAGATTTGGATACTGTACAAATCACTGAGGCTTACCCAGAGGGTGATTATAGATCCAGGAAATGAATGACCTCTTTGGCTGCTCTCAAACCTCACCCACTTACAGTGTAGGATCTGATTGAGATAACTGTGGAATACAGTTCTGTCAAAACTGGACTCAAAATTAATGAGAATATGGCTCAATATGCAAATAGAAATGCTACTAATTTGGGTGAGAAGGACAAAATTGAGAAATTACTGGATCGATATCCAATTCCTGAAAAGCAATGTTTACTGCTCCTCCTAGAGTTAACCCAGGGATTTGGGGTAAGATCAGGAACTCACAGTACAGAACTTGGGATTATAATCTGCAGCGAATTCAAAAATCTTATCATCCTCCATTTTGGCTACCTTAAAAATAGGCAGATGAAATCGTCAGATGTGTACCCATACGCACAACTAGTAGAAAGCTGTATGATGGAGGGCCACCACAGATGCCGACATTATGTACACCATACATGGTATGTGTACATACAGAAATGGATTGGAGGAGTGTCTAATTTGATGGATAAAGGGTTAATATCTCCAGATCAAATTATCAGATTTACATAAAAAAACTATACAGCACAGATAATCAGTAACCTAAATAAATATATAAAGTAACATGACAATCGAATTGATATTTTTTGAGTTATCTCATGCCAAAGGGATTGGAGGAATTTTCAATTTTTAGGATAAAGGGTTAATATCTCAGGATCAAATTTTCAGATTTACACCAAAAACTATACAGCTCAGCACATCAGTAACCTGAACACAAATATAAAGTAACTTGACAATCCAAGCAATATTTTTCAAGTTATCGAATGCCAAAGGGATTGGAGGAATTTCTAAATTGAAGGATAAAGGGTTAATATCTCGGGATCAAATCATCAGATTTACACCAAAAACTATACAGTTCGGCAAATCAGTAACCTGAACACAAATATTAAGTAACTAGACAATTCAAGCAATATTTTTCAAGATATCGAATGCCAAAGGGATTGGAGGAATTTTCAATTTGATGAATAAAGGGTTAATATCTCAGGATCAAATTATCAGATTTACACCAAAAGCTATACAGCTCAGCACATCAGTAACCTGAACACAAATGTAAAGTAACTTGACAATCCAATCAACATTTTACAAGTTATCAAATGCCAAAGGGATTGGAGGAATTTTCAATTTGAAGAATAAAGGGTTAATATCTCAGGATCAAAATAACAGATTTACACCAAAAACTATACAGCTCGGTACATCAGCAACCTAAACACAAATATAAAGTAACTTGACAATCCAAGCAATATTTTTCAAGTCATCGAATGCCAAAGGGATTGGAGGAATTTTCAATCTGAAGGATAAAGGGTTAATATCTCAGGATTAAATTATCAGATTTACATAAAAAACTATACAGCTCAGCACATCAGTAACCTGAACATAAATATAAAGTAACTTGACAATCCAAGCAATATTTTTCAAGTTATCGAATGCCAAAAGGATTGGAGGAATTTTTAATTTGAAGGATAAAGGGTTAATATCTCAGGATCAAAATAACAGATTTACACCAAAACTATACAGCTCAGTACATCAGTAACCTGAACACAAATATAAAGTAATTTGACAATCCAAGCAATACTTTTCAAGTTATCGAATGCTAAAGGGATTGGTGGAATTTTCAATTTGAAGGATAAAGGGTTAATATCTCGGGATCAAATCATCAGCTTCACACCAAAAACTGTACAGCTCGGCAAATCAGTAACCTGAACACAAATATAAAGTAACTAGACAATCCAAGCAATATTTTTCAAGATATCGAATGCCAATGGGATTGGAGGAATTTTCAATTTGAATGATAAAGGGTTAATATCACAGGATCAAATTATTAGATTTACACCAAAAACTATACAGCTCGGCACATAAGTAACCTGAACACAAATATAAAGTAACTTGACAATCCAAGCAATATTTTTCAAGTTATCGAATGCCAAAGAAATGGATACGGGCGCCGGCCGGACAGACGGCCGGACAGAGAGACGGACGAACAAAGGACGGACGAACGACGGATGGCCACCCCGGATGCCGGCATTATGTGTACCATACATAGTATGGTTACACATAAAAATTAAAGAGGAACTTCGATCCAAAAATGTCAACAAGGACATCCTCAAACTAGAGGCTCTACAGAGCCTGTAATCGCTCACCTGGAACTACAAATAAAAATGTGATATCCCACAGGCTTTCCATGGTAACTATGAGCTGCAATTGTGGCCACGTTTGCAACATTACATCAACATTACATGAGGATCATTGATAGAAGGTGTCCCAGTCCTCAATCATGTGAAGTTTGAAAACATTTGACTTTGCAGTTTCAGAGGGGAATATTTTTGCAAAATCCATCAATCAGAATCAGTGAATGTCTCTGGTGGCCATATTTTCCAACCAACGGGAACAAAAAGAGGATTGTTTGTAGAGGGCTTCCTATTCCTATAGACCATTCCTGCCAAGTTTGTTTCACGTCGGCTCAGTAGTTCCAGAGAGAAGATGAAAATGTGATTTCCATAGGGTTTCTATAGTAACTATAAGCCGCAATCGTGGCCAACACGATCAACCTTAAATCAGGAATGTTGGTAGAGGGTGGCTCAGTCATCAACCATGCCAAGTTTCAAAACATTTGGCTCTGTGGTTTCAGAGGAGAAGATTTTTCAAAATTCACCAATCAGAATCAAAAAATGCTTTGGGCAGCCATTTTTTCGATGCACGTTAACAAAATGAGTCGTCTTTGTAGAGGACCTGCCATAGACTATCCCTGCCAGGTTTGGTTCACATCAGCTCAGTTGTTCCAGATAAGAAGATGAAAATGTGATTTCCCATAGGGTTTCTACAGTAAATACAAGCCGCAATTATGGCCATGTTTACAACCCGATCAACATTAAATGAGGATCGTTGGTAGAGGGGGTCCCAGTCATCATTTATGAGAAGTATCAAAACATTTGGCCTGGCAGTTTCCAATTCCAAGGGAAAAAGTTTTCAAATTCCAACAATCAGAATCAAAGAATGCCTCTGGCGGCCATGTTTTCAAACCCATGGGAATAAAATGAGGATCATCCAAGTGATGTGAAAAGCTCACATGGTCTTTTAGGCCAGGTGAGCTAAAAACTGGCTGTGGATAATCTGCAACTGCAAACTAATGCGCAGTATGAGTTATCTATGCTCAGAAGCAATGCCGTTAGACTGATCTTCAAGAGTATGTATAAGGGACTTTTTTCTGCTGATAACAAAGTTTCATCCCCACTTTTTGGTGATGAAATATGTAGGAAAATTAAGAAGATTAATGAGCTCAGCAAGACTGCAAATAATAGGTCTCTGCAAGAATCATTTTCAATTTCTGGAAATTATGGAAGGTCTTTTTCAGGCAGAGGCATGAACAGGAGTAGAGGCAGGGGGTTTAACAGAGGCAGGCGGCCCTACTACCAAAGACGGCCAGCTCCCTGGCAAAGCAAGTTGAAAAGCAGGGAACAATCAGACAGTAAATGGTAAGTAGCATCAAGGAACATCAGTATGAAGGCAATACTCTTGAAAAAACTCAAGCTGGGAAACTTCAAAATCATTTAAATACTTGGAAGTTATTCACTTTGGATCCCTGGATCCTCAACTCAATCTCAGGCCACAAACTGGAATTTGATAATATTCCAGTGAACCTAAAACTTCCTGTACCTATCAAATTTGATCAGAAAGAATGTCAATTTATTAATTCTTCTGTTGAAGAGCTACTCAATAAAGGGGCTACTGAGGTTACAGACAAGCAGTATGGCCAAGCATTTCTAATATTTTCCTCAGGAGCAAGAAAAATGGCTCATTGCACCTCATCATAAATTTAAGGCCCCTCAATCAATATATTACATACCATCATTTCGAGCAAGAAACTTTTAGATTTGGTACGTCAGGCTCTGCAGCCAAAGATATTTTTAACATCTGTCGATCTCAAAGATGCATACTTCAGTGTACCAATTCATGAAACTGATAGGAAGTATTTTAGATTCTGTTGGGCCAGTCAGTTATTTCAGTTTACCTGCCTCCCTTTCGGATTATCGAGCACCCCTCGTATGTTCACTAAGATCCTGAAACCCATTTTCTAACATTTATGTTCCCAGGGTATTAAAGTATTTTATTACATTGATTCCCTCTTGGCAAATTTGGATTTTACATTCTGTTTACAGTATACACAAACACTTATCAGCCTGTTGAGCTCTGTGGGGTTTACAATCAATTGGGAAAAATCAGTAACGAATCCTTTCAGACAAATTACCTATTTGGAATTTATTATAGATACAGACCAATTTTAAAATCTTTCTAACTGATGAAAAAATTGATAAGCTCTTGCTCCGATCAAAGCAGATTTATGACAAACAATGTGTGACAATTGGAGAATTGGCAGAGTTGACAGGTATTTATACTTCTTCAATGAAAGCCATTCAGTTTGGACCTCTAAATTGCAGGGTGCTTGATGCATTAAAATTTATTCATTGAAAGCACATGCTCATGATTTTAATACTTTAGTACACCTCTCAGCATGTGCACCAGAAGAAATCACTTAATGGTTAAATAATGTGTGTAAAATGAATGAGCATTCAAACAGATGCATCATTGGCTGATTGGGGTGCAGTCTGTGGAAACAAAATTGCTAATGGCAGATGTACACATTCACATTTAGATCATATAAACCTTTTAGAACTGAAAACCAGGAATCCAGGAATTGTGTGCTCATTACTTACTTCTCTTGTCACATTTGCATTGAATCTGACAACACTACTGCTGTATCTTATGCTTGTGGGGAACCAATCTGAAATTATTTTTGCTCAGTAAAACCATTTTTCTCAGGGCACATGAGAGAAATATTCTTCTTTCTGCAATTCATATACCTGGGATCTCTAATACTGAAGTTGACTGGCTATCCAGAGAATTCTGCGATTCAACAGAATGGAGATTAAATGAAACAATATTCGAAGAAATTTGTAGCAAAACTTTTCTGCCAGGTATTATTAGTTACCCCGTGTCTGATCACATGGTATGGGTACCTACCTGAAGCCAGCCGTATCCCATTCGGCCGAATGGGATATGGCTGGCTTCGGGTAGGTAAAAACCCGTACAACGTGATCAGACACGGGGTAACAAATTTATCTATTGACTTTCCGTTTTAGAAGTACAATCTATTTCATGTGTGAACACACACAGCATGAGATCTTTTATCTTCCATTGTTGAGCCATACAGGTTTTGTGGAATTTTTGTGCAAAAGAGTTTTTGTGAAAATATGCAGATATGACTAGTATAAATGAAAGTGTCAATGACACTGTAGCTCAACTTGACAAACTTGAACTTGGTAAGTTATAAATGAAATGGCAAAATTGAAGATCATTGGTACCAATGTCATTTTTTTTGCCAGTGGCGACATTTTTTGACAGAAACCGAAGCAAATCGATAGCTCCCATCTAGAGGCCTCCCCAAACAAGCATGCCAGGTTTCAAAGCCCTGTAGGGTGTACAAAAGGGAAATATTGTGGTCTGACTAGACTAAATTCTAAGAACGTTGGCCGTGGCAACATTTTTTGACGGAAATGGAAGAAAATCGATAGCTCCCATCTAGAGGTCACCGTAAATAAGCATACCCGGTTTCAAAGCAATCTAGTCATAAATGTGCCCTGTAGGGTGAGCCAAAGGGAAATATTGTGGTCTGACTAAACTGAGTTCTAAGAATGTTGGCTGCGGCAACATTTTTGATGGAAATTGAAGAAAATCGATAGCTCCCATCTAGAGGTCACCCCAAATAAGCATGCCAGGTTTCAAAGCAATCAGATCATAAATGTGCCCTGTAGGGTGTGCCAAAGGGAAATATTGAGTCTTCTGACTAAACTAAGTTCTAAGAACGTTGGCCGTGGCAACATTTTTTGACGGAAATTGAAGAAAATCGATAGCTCCCATCTAGAGGTCTCCCCAAACAAGCATATCAGGTTTCAAAGCAATCAAATAAATCATAAATGTGCCCTGTAGGGTGTGCCAAAGGGAAATATTGTGGTCTGACTAAACTGGGTTCTAAAAACGATGGCCACGGCAACATTTTTTGACAGAAATTGAAGAAAATCGATAGCTCCCATCTAGAGGTCACCCTAAATAAGCATACCAGGTTTCAAAGCAATCAAATCATAAATGGGCCCTGTAGGGTGTGCCAAAGGGAAATATTGTGGTTTGACTAAACTAAGTTCTAAGAACGTTGGCCGCGGCAACATTTTTTGACGGAAATTGAAGAAAGTTAAAAAATTTATAGTAATTTATATATTTTTTATACTTACCAATGACCCAGACATAGCTGGTGCTAACTCTTAATGAAAGTGTCAATGACACTGTAGCTCAACTTGTCAAGACAAAGACATGTACATGTATAGTATGTGACACAGCAATGACAAACATCTAGGTAATGACCTGATAACAAAGGTACATATAAAGTATTGTAACGGTCTGTACATAAATACTGACCGTTGCCTGTAACAAATGTATAGGTAAAGTATTGTAAAGGTGGGTGACAGTCAGATGCTGAACTAGAAAAAATCCTTGAGTCCCAGAGTGGGTCTGACTGAACCCCAAAATATTTGTTCTCATAGCACAGTGATAACAAAGGCACCCCAAAACACACTCGTTCCTGTCCCAAGGTGAAAACAAAAGTACTCAAGAAGTTTTGTGAAGATCAGTTCATAAATACGAGCTGTATAGAACTTGTGACAAAAAACTGATTGGACCTAATTTTGGTACAAAATGGCCACTGGCAGCCATCTTGAATTTTGGACCGTACCCAGAAACACTCATTCTCATCCCAAGGAGATAACAAAGGTACCCAAGAAGTTTTGTGAAGATCGGTTCATAAATACAGCCTCTACCCTGAGCCGTATTGACATGTGTGCTTACATTGTGTAAGTAGCACTGAATAAATCAAAGTTCATCTAATTTGCATAATTTCTGCACGAAAAAAAAAACCTTACAATATGTGATGTATTCCATGTTACTAAACATTCATACAAAAATTTATTAAAATCAGAACTTTCATACAGAAGTTCTATACAAAAGACTGATTGCACTAATTTTGGTACAAAATGGCTGCTGGTGGCCATCTTGAATTTCGGACCATACCCAAAAACACTCGCTCCCATCCCACGGTGATAACAAAGGTACCCAAGAAGTTTCGTAAAGATTGGTTCATAAATATGGCCTCTAGTCTGAGCTGTATAGAAGTTGTGTACAAAAAACTGATTAGGCCTAATTTCAGTACAAAATGGCCACTAGCAGCCATCTTGAATTTTAGACCGCACCCAGAAACACTCGTTCTCGTCCCAAGGTGATAACAAAGGTACCAAAGACATTTCGTGAAGATCAGTTCATAAATACAGACTCTAGTCTGAGCCGTATTGATATGTGTACTTACTGTGTGTAAGTCGCACTGAAAAAATCAAAGTTCATCTAATTTGCATAATTTCTGCACGAGAAAAAAACCCGTATTATATGTGATGCATCCCATATCCCATGGTACTAAACATTCACACAAAAAAATTATTCAAATCAGGGCTTTCATATGGAAGTTCTGTGCAAAAATCTGATTGCACCTAATTTTGTACAAAATGGCTGCCATCGGCCATCTTGAATTTCGGACCGGACCCCAAAACACTCGTTCTCGTCTCACGGTGATACCAAAGGTACCCAAGAAGTTTCGTAAAGATCGGTTCATAAATACGGCCTCTAGCCCGAGACGTATTGGCATTTGCACTTACAGTGCTGAAAGTAACCCCAAAAAACATCAAAATTAGTCTAATTTGCACAGTTTACGTACGAGAAAAAAACCTGTATTATATGTGATGCATCCCATGGTACTAAACATTCATACAAAAAATTATTCAAATCAGAGCTTTCATATGGAAGTTCTGTACAAAAAAACAGATTTCTGCATCGTCGGTACAAAATGGCAGCTGGCAGCCATCTTGAATTTCGGACCGCACCCAAAAACACTCGTTCTCGTCCCATGGTCATAACAAAGGTACCCAAGAAGTTTCGTAAAGATCGGTTCATAAATACGGCCTCTAGCCCGAGCCATAGCAGCTTGGCACTTATAGCTCTGAAAGTAACACTAAATAAATCAAAGTCAGTCTAATTTGCATAATTTACGCACGAGAAAAAAACCCGTATTATATGTGATGTATCCCATGGTACTAAACATTTATACAAAACTTTATTCAAATCAGAACTTTCATACAGAAGTTCTGTACAAAAAACTGATTTTTGCATCATCGGTACAAAATGGCCACTGGCAGCCATCTTGAATTTCGGACCACACCTAAAAACACTCGTTCCCGTCCCAGGGTCATAACAAAGGTACACAAGAAGTTTCGTAAAGATCGGTTCATAAATACGACCTCTAGCCCGAGCCATAGCCAATTGTTGACAGACGGACAGACGGACAGACGGACAGACAGACAGATGGACAGACGGATGGACGGACAGATGGACGACGGACGACGGGCCATGACAATAGCTCAAATTTGACTTCGTCAAAGTTGAGCTAAAAATGTAGGTCCAAACACAAATTTTGCCCCCCAATCCCCAAAATTTGCATCTAAAACCAAAGAAAACATGTCCTGAATGGCCCTCCATACTTCACCTCTACTGCGCATGCGCAGTGTCAAGGACATCCCGAAATTGGCGCCATTAATCTTTCTTATAATCAGTGCCTGGTAAGCGCTATGTACTCAGCGGGGAGGTATGAGTTCCCAACTCCTGGGAGGGCCATCCCCGTCTGGGTCATTGGTAAGTATAAAAAATATATAAATTTTTTAACATTTTTATACTGTACCAATGACCCAGACATAGCTGAATAGTAAAAAGGCTGGAGGGCCTAGGACATGGAGGAAAATCCAATAAGCTCAATTATATAAAATAGAGTCATCCCCTCGAGGGGAAAAGGAGTATTAGGCCTTACATGTATCTTTCTTATTTATGATAAATTAGAAAGACACAACACCTTCCATAATTGAGCATCATAACGTCCATGTACTCTATTAATATCCAGTATAATCCTTATACTAATAATTTTTAAAACATAAACTTATCACTTAAAAACCATCCCAGTAACAGCTCAGAATTACTAACTCCGGAGGAGGTATCCCCTTGTTTTCATAATAAAACAGGTGACCCAAGGGAACACCCTCCCCCCCCCCCCCCCCCCCCACTTCTCCTTGCCCTGGGTCAAATAGCCCAGAGCGAAGAGGGCAGCAGGACACAGTCATTGCCGGAACAGAACGCCTACCTAGCTATAGTAGCAACTGTTAAGTGAATGACATTCGGAGCAGTAGATAATAGACCTAACAATGCAGGCCTCCAGAAATGGACTCAATATTTCTGAGATAAAAAATCATGAATGTGGATGGCTGAGCCCAATGTGCAGCCTTCAAAAAATCTATAATAGCGACACTATTAATGTAAGCCCAAGATGTAGAAAGAGCTCTTACTTCATGAGCCGAAATCTCAAGCACAAACTGCTGAGTTAATGATATACCATAAGCAGTACCGATAGTTAATTGAATCCATTAGCAATAGAATGGAGCGTAATGTCCTTCTATTAGGCATCAAAGACAGAAGAAGCTTACGTCCGTACTAATAAACTGATATCTGTTTATAAATACGTAAACTCTAACCTGACAGAGTAAAGGCCTATGCCCGTACGAAGACGGAAGGACCTTAATAACAATAGGTTCCGGATATTATTAGGAGCCTGATTCTTAACCAAAAATCCAACCTAAGTAGTAAAGGAAATAGTGTTTCCGAAACTACGAAAGTGAGAATCGTCACCGATAGTGCATGAAGCTCACTGACTCCTCAGTAAAAGAGAAGACTAAGAGAATTACTGTCCTAAAAGGTCAGAATTTGAAAACTACTGCTTCCAGAGGCTCAAATGATTACTTAGCTAAATAAGAACCGAAGCTAAATTCCGTATAGGAATTAATCTAAGGATTCTAGGTCCATTTATCGAAAAGTTTCTAACTAACTTAGATAAAGAGACATAAGACTCAATAGTAAACTATCATGGAGTGCATAGGTATGAGATAACATAGACCTATAACCTTAATAGTAACAGGCTGCAGTTGATCTTGTCAAACAAGTATACTAGAAAGTTGCAATGTCTAGTATGGAGGGATAAAAAATATCAACATAATGATCCCTACACCAACGACGGAAGAGCCTCCACTTTAGCCGCTTAGTATAGCGAAGAGGAGGTTCTCCTACATTAAGAAATCGCGACCATAGCTCGTCCTGTACAATGCTTGCCGTGCAAGAAGGACCACACAACGGAATACGTGAAGGTTGAGACCTTGCGGGTTGTGATGAAGTTGACACGATTTCCCCAGCGAAAGAAGATCCTCTCATGGAGGAAGTTTTCGCGGTAAGTCCCACAGTAGACACCTGAGTAAATTTACCCATGGTCTCTGTGAAGACAGAGATGCTATCAACAGAATTGTATTGTGGATGTTTATCTTAGCAATACTTGCTGAATCAACAGCGCTGAGGATACGCATATCCTATCATTCCGTCCTATTAGATCAATAGAGCGTTAACAACATGAGCTCAGGGATCCGGACATGGAAACACATACGTCTGCAATTGATTAGTGAGTTGTGTCGCAAATAAATTATCATTGGGCGCTCCCATTGATAGCAAATCTGACCGAATACTTGTTTGTTGAGAGTCCATTCTGACGGCAACAAGCGACCCTTACGTGAAAAGGAGTCTGCTAATACAATCAGACGACCCGGAATATGACGGACCGAAGCAGAACTTGGTGTGCTATAACAAACAGAAGGATTCTTTCCGTTAAATTGAATAACGGAAACGAATGAGTGCCTCCCTGGTTCCGGAGATACGCAACTACTGTCGTATTATCGGACAGGATTTGGACATGCGTTTCTGAATAATGTTCATCCAATGACATAGTGCAAGCCAAAATAACATCATTTCCTGGAAGTTAAGTGCTTGCCCAGAAACTGCGGAACCCAAAGACCCTGGCACTTCGAATCCGTTGGGATCAATATTGTACCCCAACCTGTTTGACTGACATCCGTCATAATCATAAAACTCGGATCCGGCAACTGCAGTGGCACTCTCTGAGTCAACCACCGAATGTTTGCCCCAGTCTGAATCTCTTGTTACACTTGATAGACAAGAGAACGTGTATATCGAGCAATTGATACATTGCTGAAAGGCTGCCGTCGAAGAGAAGCTTCTCCGAGACCGAAGCGACTCTGAGAGAGTTCTTCACCTTACTATCCACGCGCATGGATGTAGCTAGGGCTGCGTCACGTCTAACCAACTCCAGGTTGCCACTGAAGGGCGGAGTTATACGTGGAAAAACTACTGCCCTTGAAAGAAATCACATTGAGGATCATATCCTGGAATTCTTTCTCTTGAAGACGTAATGATAACGCCTCAGTAAGGTGGTCTATGTATGATAAAGCGTCTAAGTTAAGTCTAATAGACATCATTGTCGTTTCCAACATCGTGGTTGGAATTGACATAGATGGCGAAAAAGATAATTCCCAGTCTTCAGTCCCGCCGTCAAGATGCATAGGAACTCTCGGTATGCCCTGTTCTGCCAAAATAAATTATTTCCTAGAATTGATGAAAGGCAGAATAGAGCATTGCGGACAAGAAACTAGATTATCATGCTTGGTAGCAAGCTTATATATAGCGTCGTTAAATAATTCGAATGTTCTAATGACATTATTGGACTGTGTCGGCAAGTCAGGGACAATGTCCCTGAACCGATCCAAAACTCTGTGTCCAATGACGCTATTAGTCTCTTATCCAGCATCGCAGCAATGTAATCCGACGGAACAACCTCTGGAAGATAATGCCGGAAGAAATGTATGGCAGCTTCTGTTGTTCCGAAAGGGAAAGCTCGAAATCGTCCGAATCCCTTTCGCCATCCTGTCGGACCCTATAAAGTGTTCGGTCGTCCGTACCTGATGCAACAGCGGAGCGCACCGACCCAGCGCCGTCGGATTATTCCTGATCCGACCAAGAATCTGTCGTTTGCTGGGATGCTGCGATAAACTGTGCTATTTTGGATAGCACGTCCGTCATTGAGGCCTGTGGAGAAGCGGTCTTACGATGTTGTGACGCTGGAAGCTCCGTGTTCATTACCCCGTGCATACTTCTATTATGCGAGCGAACGGAGTGTATAGGCCTCGTGTCCCTTGGCTACCGGATGGCGTGACCTGTTCACCATGGAATCACTGAATGACGAAGCTGGCCGGATACTTGAGGTCACGAAGCCAATGTGTGGTCGTGTGCGCTGCTGTGAGGATGAGGAAGCATTATCGACAGTCTCTCGGACTGTCAATATAACGGAGCGTCCCGAGCGGCGGACATATGCTCCAAATGCGAAATGACTGTACCACAACATCCGGTCCCATATGTTGTTGTACGAGAGAGGGACCCCTCTTGCTCGCAGCCCGGATGGACCTGGACGAGCTAGGAACCGGACTAACAGGCTTCCTCCAATCTGTCCTCTAATCCGTCATCACTGGGTGTGTACTAAAGTCTATTATAGTGCTCGCATCACCCAAATCTCCTTCCTAGACCGCAACGGACGAACCCGACTGCCGAACCATTCGATGAATGGACGCTACACCGGGTGAGCCAGCGAATGTCAACTCCGTCGATCCTACTAGGGACCTCTTAGGCGATTGACGTATTCCATGAGCACTTATTGCCGCTAGCTCTTCATTATCTATGACGACAGAGGCACACTTTTGAAAGACATCTCAATAACTTTGCGAACAAGAAACCAGACATGCTTGTTAATAGCAAGCATATAATAATATATAATAATATATATACAGCGTCGTTCAATAATTCGAAAGTTGTGTGACATTATTGGACTGTGTCGGAACTGAGGGACGATGTCCCTGAACCGAACCAAAAATTTCTGTGTCCACCGACGCTATCAGTTTCTTATCCGGCATCGCAGCATTCTGGTCCGACGAAAGAACCTCTAGAAGATAAAGTCAGATGACATACACAGCAGCTGATGTTGTTCCGAAAGGGAAAGCTCAAAATCCTCCGAATCCCTTTTGGCATCCCGTCGGACCGGATGAAATTATCGGACGTCCGTACCTGCTTCCACGGAGCGTCCCGACCCAGCGTCGTCGGATAATACATGATGCGACAGAGATTCTGTTGATGCTGGGATGCTGCGATAAGCTGTGCTATTTGGGATAGCACATCCGTCACCGAGGCCTGTGCAGTAGCGGTCTTACGATGCTTTGCCGCTGGAAGCTCCATGTACGTTGACTCCCGCATACTTTCTTATGCGAACGTCCGGAGTCTGCAGGCCTCGTGTCCCTGGCTACCGGATGGTGTGACCTGGTCGCCGATGATTCTCTGATTGGTGAAGTTGACTGGATATCCGAGGTCACATAGCCAAGAGCGGTCGTGTGCGCTACCATGAGGATGAGGAGGCCTTATTGACAGTCTCTCCGGACTGACTATATATCGGAGCGTCCCGAGCGGCGGACGTATGCTCCGAATGCAAAACATTTTGTACCACAACATCTGGGGCCAGATGTTGTTGTACGAGAGAGGGGCCTCTCTCGCTCGCAGTCCGGATGGACCTGGACGAGCTAGGAACCGGACTAAAAGGCTTCCTCCGTTCTCTCCTCTAATCTGCCGACACTGGGTGTGCATTTGGTTGATTTATAGTGCTCGCATCACCCAAAACTCCTTCTGGACCGCAATGGACGAACCCGGCTGTCGAACCATTTGATGAATGGACGTTACACCGGGCGAGCTAGCGGACGTCAAAGGCTGTCGAACCTACTAGGGTCCTCTTAGGCAATTGACATATTTACATGAGCACTTTTCCGCTAGCTCTTCATTGATTGTGACGACGGAGGCACACTTTTGGAAGACATCACGGATACATCACCCTGTTCTTGATCGTCTGAAATAGAGATTGATAAAGTAGAGTGACCCTGCGGGGAAAGGACCGGAATGGCCATTTCCCCACTAACATACCGTGACACACGCTTCCCATGTTGTCATCGAAATTAACATGTTTGTTTGTTTGTTGGTGGTTAACGTCACATATTTATGCACTATGGCTAATCGTGACACAACATGGAGATGAAGTCAAGTTTAGTCAATCGTTGATCAACATGTTGCCCATTTTAGAGGACTTTCACCCCAAGCATTGGTGACTGGGTCCTATTTTACTAGTAAAGCGGAACTGGTTTACCACAGGAAACAAGTGCTGCTTACTTCCCGGGGTTCCCACGGGGATCGAAATTAACATATACAGAACAGGAGTTAGTGCGAGTACACTGACTACATTTATACAATGATTATGAAAGTCAGAGGAAGATTTCCTCTTATTACAATTGAACAAGATCCTTCATTGTGAAAAGAAAACAAAGTCCTAGTACTCGCACCAACACCTGACAATCAAAATACATAATAACATGATCCATTAACATAGAAAAAATAATTGAAATCAAAAAATTTTGAAAAAATATTTTTTCAGAACAGCCCAAGTTTCTGAAAAGTAACATTGAGCCCCAATGGATCCCAAGCCTAAGTGTGGATAAAAATACTAAAAATATTTTAAAAAATTAATGCAACACTTACGAACAATAATAATGTATCTAGTTATGATTAAATTAACATCAAGATATTATTAGACATCCCCCCTCACACAGAGGGCTGTTGTGAATGTAAACAATAAGTGTAAAAACACCAGAACAAAACTCCAGGCACCCTGGCCCGAAATCAGTTACCAATAATACACTATCTGATGCAAAACAGAGACTTCCAGGGAAGAAACTGCAGAACATCAGATGGTAGATGCAGAACACTACGCCTAACCAACCATAGGTGAAGACGTAAACATGGGGAAAAGAACAGAATTCATTTTGTTATCCAGCTAAAACTCCCAAGAAATTTTAGTAATAATATTACAGAAAATATGCCAAAAGCATGGGAGAATAGCAAGAGGGGACTTAAAGGAAAGGGAGAGAGGAAAACACTGAACAAGCAGTGTAACTTGATAACAAGAATGACCACAACAGGCTATTGCCTCGAAAATAGGTAACTTAACATAATTTCATTAAAAAATTTTAAGTTACAGCCCTGATTATTTTCTGTCACTCATTTTTCCTCTCCTCCTTCTATATCCTCCTTAGAATCACCATTTCTCTAATATTTATGTGTCTGGCATCATTTAAACTGAGATTTACAAGCACAAAGATCAGTCAGATGTTAACTGATGAAGGGCCAAACAAAGAATGATTAATGGCGCCAATTTCGGGACGTCCTTGACACTGCGCATGCGCAGTAGAGGTGAAGTATGGAGGGCCATTCAGGACATGTTTTCTTTGGTTTTAGATGCAAATTTTGGGGATTGGGGGGCAAAATTTGTGTTTGGCCCTACATTTTTAAGAGTTAGCACCAGCTATGTCTGGGTCATTGGTACAGTATAAAAATATCGATAGCTCCCATCTAGAGGTCACCCCAAACAAGCATGCCAGGTTTCAAAGCAATCCAATCATAAATGCACCCTGTAGGGTGTGCCAAAGGGAAATATTGAGTCTTCTGACTAAACTAAGTTCTAAGAACGTTGGCCGCGGCAACATTTTTTGACAGAAATTGAAGAAAGTTAAAAAATTTATAGTAATTTATATATTTTTTATACTTACCAATGACCCAGACTTAGCTGGTGCTAACTCCAACAAAACCAGGGCCAAACACAAATTTTGCCCCCCAATCCCCAAAATTTGCATCCAAAACAAAAAGAAATCATGTCCTAAAGGACCTCCATAGTACGACTCTACTGCGCATGCGCAGTGACGCAGTCGTCCCGAAATTGGCGCCAAATATCATTCTAACTGGCAGTGCCTGGTCAGCGCTATGTACTCAGCGGGGAGGCAAGAGTTCCCAACTCAGGGAGGGCCATCCCCGTCTGGGTCATTGGTAAGTATAAAAAATATATAAATTACTATAAATTTTTTAACATTTTTATACTGTACCAATGACCCAGACTTAGCTGAATAGTAAACAGGCTGGAGGGCCTAGGACATAGAGGAAAATCCAATAAGCTCAATTATATAATAAAGAGGTAACCCCTTAAGGAGAAAAGGAGTATTAGGCTTTACATGTATCTTTCTTATTTAATATTAAATTAGAAAGATACACTACCCTTAATAATTGAGCACAATAACATTCATGTTCTCTATTAACATCCAGTATAACCCTTATACTAATTATTTTTAAAGCAAGCCAATAAATAAAGTAGTCCAGAGAATTGAGACTCTTTATAATCATTTAAAAGTGTCCGAGTATTGTATATTAAAGCCCGTTTGACACTTGACATATACAAATGCTTCACACCGAGCTACACTTTAAAAATAAGACATGAATGAAATTAAACATTAATATTACACTTTAAAACCATCCCGGAAGCGACTCAGAAATACTGTCTTGGAGGAGGCATTCCCTTGCTTTTCACTATAAAGCAGGTGACCTAAGGGAACACCCGCCCCCCCCCCCCCCCTTCCCCTTGCCCTGGGTCAAATAGCCCAGAGCGAAGAGGGCAGCCGGACGGAGTCACTGCCGGAACAGAAAGCCTGCATAACTATAGTTGCAACTGTTTAGTGGACGACATTCTGAGCAACAGATAACGGACCTAAACAATGCAGGTCTCCAGAAATGGACTCAATATTTCTGAGATAAAAATTAGTAAATGTGGAAGGCTGAGACCAATAAGCAGCCTTCATTAAATCTGTAATAGCAACACTATTAACATAAGCCCAGGAAGTAGAAAGAGCTCTTACTTCATGAGCAGAAATCTTAAGCACAGACTGCTGAGAAGAAGATAAATCTTCATTCGCAGTACGGATAGTTAACTGAATCCATCTAGCAATAGAATGGACTGAAATGTCCTTTCTATAAGGCATCAAAGACAGAAAGAAACGTTTCCGTCCCTTTCTGATGAACTGAGATCTCTGTTTATAGATACGTAGTGCTCTAACAGGACAGAGTAAAGGCCTACGCCCGTCTGAAGACGGAAGAGCCTTAATAACAATAGGTTCCGGATATTTATTAGGAGCCTGATTCTTAGCTAAAAAACCGACATTAGTAGTGAAGGTGATAGTGTTCCCAACACTACGATAATGAGAATCATCCACCGATAGTGCATGAAGCTCACTGACTCTTCTGGCAGAAGAGAAAGCTAAGAGAAAAGCAGTCTTATAAGATAAGAATTTGAAATCTACTGTCCCAAGAGGTTCAAATGGCTTTTCCTTCAATTTAAGGAGAACCCAAGCTAAATTCCACTTAGGAATTAATCTAAGAGTTCTGGGTCTATTTATCGAAAAGTTTCTAACCAATTTCGATAAAGAGACATTAGATCCAATTTGTAAACTATCATGATGTGCATAGGTATCAGATAACATAGATCTATAACCCTTTATAGTAACAGGCTGCAGTTTGATTTCGTCAAACAAGTATACTAGAAAGTTTGCAATGTCTGGTATAGAGGGATCAAATATATCTACCGAATGATCCCTACACCAACGACGGAAAACCTTCCACTTAGCCGCATAGTTTAGCGAAGAGGAGGTCCTCCTACAGTTAGAAATCGCGTCCACTGCTCGTCCTGTAAAGTGCTTGCCATGCAAGAAGGACCGCACAACGGAAAAACGTGAAGGTTGAGACCTTGCGGGTTGTGATGGAGTTGGCGCGATTTCCCCTGCGAAAGAAGATCCTCTCGTGGAGGAAGCTTCCGCGGTAGGTCCCACAACAGACACCTGAGTAGATTTATCCACGGTCTCTGTGGCGACAGAGATGCTACCAACAGAATCTTGCATTGAGATTGTTTTATCTTTAGCAATACTTGTTGAATTAACGGCGCTGGAGGATACGCATATCCTATCATTCCGTCCCAAGGGATCGACAGAGCGTCTACTGCAAATGCTCTTGGATCCGGACACGGGGACACATACGTCTGCAACTGATTGTTGAGATGTGTCGCAAATAAGTCTATCATTGGCCGTTCCCATTGGTAGCAAATCTGATTGAATACTTGTTTGTTGAGAGTCCACTCCAACGGCAACAAGCGACCCTTTCGTGAAAGGGAGTCTGCTAGCACATTCAGACGACCCGGTATGTGACGGACCGAAAGAAGAACGTGATGTTCCAACGCAAACAGAAGGATTCTTTCCGTTAGATTGAACAACGGAACTGAATGAGTGCCTCCCTGATTCCGTATATACGCCACTACTGTCGTATTGTCGGATAGGATTTGGACATGAGCATCGTGAATAATGTCCATCCAGTGACGTAACGCAAGCCAAATTGACATCATTTCCTTGATGTTTATGTGCTTGCACAGGAATTGCGGATCCCAAAGACCCTGGCATCTCGAATCCGTTGGGATTAATGATGCACCCCAACCTGTTTGACTGGCATCCGTCATAATGGTAAAACTCGGATCCGGCAACTGCAGCGGAACTCCTTGAGTTAACCACTGAATGTTTGCCCAAGTCTGAATCTCTTGTTTCACTTGATCTGACAAGAGAACGTCTACATCGAGCGAATGAATTTTCACACTCCAATTCTGAGTCAGGAAAATTTGAAGAGGCCGTGTGCGTAGCCGTCCCATCGGAATGAGATCCGCGGCGGCTCCGCACAGACCTATCAGTCTCATAAATTCTCTCGCCGTGACTTTGTCTGCATTCAGACAATAGCGAGCGTAACAACTGACTAATTTCGCTCTGGTTAACGGCAGACGAACGAGATTGTTGTGCGTCTCGAAGCTCATTCCCAGATGAGTGAATGACTTGGACGGCACCAGATCCGACTTCTCCTCGTTTACTATGAAACCGAGACGTCGGAGCAATAGAAGAAGATTCTGAACATCGTTCTGAAGCGTTAACTCGTTGCCGTACCTCTGAAGAATGTCGTCCAGGTAGGCCGACGTTACCGCAGACGAATGAGCTCGGAAGTAGATCATTACCGAGTTCATTACCCGAGTGAAAGCCCAGGGTGCTAGATTCAATCCGAAGCACATGGCCCGGAACTGATACACCACTCCTAGGACTGCGAAGCGTAGATACTTTCGGAATGTCGGATGTACCATGACGTGAAAGTACGCATCTTTGAGATCTATGCTCGTTGCATAATCGTTCACCCGAATACTCGCTCTGACCGATCGAATCGTCTCCATATAAAACTTCGGAGCGACGATCAGCTTGTTTATCCAGCTCAAATCTATGACTGGACGGAACGAGCCGTCTGGTTTCGGAACCAGAAACAGATGGCTGTAGAATCCCAGCGATTCCTGGTTTTCTACGACCTCTACCGCGTTCTTCATTAAAAGAGACTGCACCTCTGATAACAGAGCGTCTCTTTTCTGAGGATTTGACGGAAGATGAGTCCACTTTGGACTTCGAGTTAATGGAGGCTTTCGTTTGAAGGATATCTTTAGACCTTCCGAAGTCACTCCTCTCACCCACGGGTCGTCCGTAATCGACGCCCACTCTTGAGAAAAACTCGACAACCTTCCGCCAACCGGAACGCGATAGAGGTTTAAGCCATCACCTCCTGGATCTGCGAGGCCTGCGGTAGGAGAAACCACGTCTTCCACGACCCGCACCTCACCTCGTCGACCTCGGGGCGTCCGACCGATTGTCCCGGCCTGAAGGACGTCCCGAACGAGAGTCGCTATCCTGACGGTCTCTCGAATAAGAGCCAGAGGACGCACCGGAACCTCTATAGGAACCTCTCTTGGGCGCATAAGACCCAGAAGTGCCCGCCTTATTCGTGTCTGCTGTATCCGACCTTTTAGGAGCGGATCTGAACAACAGAGAATCACTAGCTTTCTTTTTAATATTATCATAAATAGCGGAAAGCTTGCCGTCAAAGAGAAGTTCTCCTGAGACCGAAGCGACTCTAAGAGAGTTCTTCACCTTAGAATCCACTAGTGTGGATGTAGCCAGGGCTGCGTCACGTCTAACCAACTCCAGATTTGCCACTGAAAGGGCGGAGTTACACGTGGAATAAGCTACTGCCCTTGAAAGAAGTCTTAAAGAGGATTGTATATCCTGAAACTCTTCCCCTTGAAGGCGCAGTGATAACGCCTTAGTAAGGTGATCTGCGTAAGATAAGGCATCTAAATTGGCTCTGTTAGACGCAATAGCTGTTTCCAACACTGCGGTTGGAATAGAAGCTGACGACGGTAATGATAGCTCTAAGTCTTCCGCCTCATCGTCCATACGCAGAGGAACTCTCGGTATACCCTGTCCTGCCGTGTCGAATTTATTCCTTGCATTAATGAAAGGCAGGTTGAGAGTATTTGCGGACAAGAAACCTGCTTTCCCCGTCCTGGAAGCAAGTTTAAAAATAGCGTCGTTCAATAATTCAAATGTTCTTGCAACATTATTGGACTGCGACGGAAACTCGGGAGCGATGTCCCTGAACCGCTCAAAAAATTCAGAGTCCAATGACGCTATAATTCTCCTGTCCGGAAGCGCAGCAGTCTGGCCCGACGGAACAACTTGAGGAAGAAAGTGCCGGATGAAGTCCACGGCAGCTTTATGTTGTTCCGAAAGGGATAGCTCCAATTCATCCGTATCCCTTTCACCATCCGGTCGGACCTCCCGATGTTCCCGGTCGTCCGCCCCCGATGCTTCGGCGGAGCGTACCGACCCAGCGCCGTCGGATAATTCTCGATCCGACACCGTTTCTGTCGGCTGCTGGGATGCAGCGATAAGCTGTGCTATCTGCACTAGAATGTCCGACGTCGAGACCTGCGGAGGCGCGGTCTTTCGCTGCTTCGCCGAGGGCAGCTCAGCATCAGATGGCTCCCGCATACTTTTCCTATGCGAACGTCCGGAGTCCATCGGTCTCGAATCCCTGGCTGCCGGATGGTGTGACCTGGTCGCCGAAGAATCCTTCATCGGCGAAGCTGGCAAAATATCGGAGGTCACGCAGCCAAGGTGCGGTCGTGTGCGCCGACGAGAAGAGGAAGCCTTAACAGTCTCTGCGGACTGCTTATACAACGGAGCGTCCCGAGCGACGGACGTATGCTCCGCTAAAGACACATTTTGTACCACAACATCTGGTCCCAGATGTTGTTGTACGAGAGAGGGGCCTCTCTCGCTCGCGGCCCGGCTGGACCTGGACGAGCTAGGAACCGGACTAAAAGGCTTCCTCCGTTCTCGTTTACTATCCGCCGTCACTGGGTGTGCATCTATTATGTTTATAGTGCTCGCATCACCCAAAATTTCCTCTTGGACCGCATCGGACGAACCCGGCTGCCGAACCATTCGGTGAATGGACGCTACACCGGGCGAGCTAGCGGACGACATTTGTCTAATCTCCATGAGCACTTTTGCCGCTAGCTCTGAATTCATTTGTGACGACGGACGCACACTTGAAGAAGATAACATGGAAACATCACCCTGTTCTGGTTCCTCTGAAATAGAAACTGAGAGAGTAGAGTGACCTTGTGGAGAAAGAGCCGGCATCGCACTTTCTCCAGAAACAACATATCGTGACACACGTTTCCAATGTTTCTCATCCCAATGTTCACATATAGAACAGGGATTAATGCGAGAACACTGACTACAATTAATACAATGATCATGAAAGTCAGAGGAAGATTTCTTCCTATTACAATTTGAACAATGTCCCTTCATTGTGAAAGAACAACAATAGTCCTAGTTACTCGCAAAAACCCCTGACACAAAGATACATAATAACATGATCCATTAATAAATGAAAAAACAATTGCAAAACAAAATAATTTTGAAAAAATATTTTTTCAGAGAAGCCCAAGTTGCTGAAAAGTAACGTTGAGCCCCGATGGATCCGATGACAAAGTGTGGTCAAAAATTTTAAAATTATATAAAATAATTAATGAGACACTTTCGGATAATATAAATGTATCTTATAATGAGATAAACTACCACAAAGGCAAACAGCCCCCCTCAAAAAAGGCTGTTGCCAATGAAAACAAACAGTGTAAACACACTAGAAAACATGACTCCAGGCACTGAAAAAACTGGCCCGAAATCAGTCATCAATTACACTCTATCTGATGCAAAACAGAGACTCCCAGGGGAGAATCTGCAGAACATCAGATGGAAGATGCAGAACACAAACGTTATACCCCCATGGGTGAAAACGTAACTATGGGGAAAATAACAGAAAACATTCTGTAACCAAGCAACTCTCCCAGGAGATTTTAGAAATGAAACTTCTCAAAAATATGCCAAAAGCATGGGAGAATTGCAAGGGGGGACTTTAGAAGGCTAGGGGAGAGGAAACACTGAATAAGCAGTGCAACAATTAGCAAGAATGACAACAAGAGGCCCATGCCTCGAAAATAGGCAACTTAACATAATTTCAACAAAAAATTTTAAGTACAGCCCTGATTATTTTTTGCCACTTCTTTTTTCCTCTCCTCCTTCTATCCTCCTTAGAATCACATTTTCTCCAAAAATTACGTGTCTGGCATCCTTTAAACTGAGATTTACAAGCACAAAGATCAGTGAGATGTTGACTGATGAAGGGCCAAACAGAGAATGATATTTGGCGCCAATTTCGGGACGACTGCGTCACTGCGCATGCGCAGTAGAGTCGTACTATGGAGGTCCTTTAGAACATGATTTCTTTTTGTTTTGGATGCAAATTTTGGGGATTGGGGGGCAAAATTTGTGTTTGGCCCTGGTTTTGTTGGAGTTAGCACCAGCTAAGTCTGGGTCATTGGTACAGTATAAAAATATCGATAGCTCCCATCTAGAGGTATCCCCAAACAAGCATACCAGGTTTCAAAGCAATCTGATCATAAATGGGCTCTGTAGGGTGTGCCAAAGGGAAATATTGAGGTCTGACTAAACTAAGTTCTACGAACGTTGGCCATGGCAACATTTTTCGCCGGAAATTGAAGAAAATCGATAGCTCCCATCTAGAGGTCACCCTAAATAAGCATACCAGGTTTCAAAGCAATCAAATCATAAATGTGCCCTGTAGGGTGTGCCAAAGGGAAATATTGTGGTTTGACTAAACTAAGTTCTAAGAATGTTGACCGCGGCAACATTTTTTGACGGAAATTGAAGAAAATCGATAGCTCCCATCTAGAGGTCACTCCAAACAAGCATGCCAGGTTTCAAAGCAATCCGATCATAAATATACCCTGTAGGGTGTGCCAAAGGGAAATATTGAGTTTTCTGACTAAACTGAGTTCTAAGAACGTTGGCCGCGGCTACATTTTTTGACAGAAATTGAAGAAAATCGATAGCTCCCATCTAGATGTCTGCCCAAACAAGCATACCAGGTTTCAAAGCAATCTGATCATAAATGTGCCCTGTAGGGTGTGCCAAAGGGAAATATTGTGGTTTGACTAAACTAAGTTCTAAGAACGTTGGCCGCGGCAACATTTTTTTACGGAAATTGAAGAAAATCGAGAGCTCCCATCTAGAGGTCACCCCAAACAAGCATACCAAGTTTCAAAGTAATCTGATCATAAATGCGACCTGTGAGGTGTGCCAAAGGAAATTGTGGACGTACGTACTATCGTACGTACTTACGTACGCCAACGGACGAGAAGTGATGGCAATAGCTCAGCTTGACTTTGTCAAGTTGAGCTAAAAAATTATTGAATTTCTTTTTTTTTTTTTTGTCTCAAAAACATAGCTTATGAACCCCACACTGGAGGGTACTCGACAAGCTCATTCCAATAAGGGGTCAGGAGCTATATTTTAGAGATAAAAAATTAAAATATAATACATGTACATTGTAAAACTGGAATGACGCGTCTTCTACGGGCTATGGGCAATTTGTAGATCTCAGAATGAGGCTTCCACTGGGTATGGGAAATTTGTCAGTGGCTGGGCGGACGTATCATGGGTTTCAATGAATATGGTCTCATACCACGTATCTATCAACCAATCAAATCAAAAAATTCAGTTTAGTCAATAATGATCTTTTTGCCTCAGTTAAAAATTTTCAAATTAGGAAATATGTTTCTTGGATACAGGATCCTACCTTCTTTCATATTGATGCTTTTACACTAAATGGACTGCTTTCTTCCATATACTTTTCCTTCTTTCAATTTGCTGCTCAAGATCCTAATGAAGATCCAACAAGACCAGACAAGGAAAGCATTAATAATTCTACCCAAGTGGTCAACTCAGCCTTGGTTTCCACTTCTGCTTCAACTTCTTGTCAAAAAGTCTATATTCATCCCTCCAAGTGGGGATCTACTCACATTACCTCATTTCAAAAATCGCAACAAAGTGCATCACCCCCTGGGCCAGAAATTGTGTGTTCATGCATGAGTTGTATCCGCAGATATCTGCAGTCAAAACAAATTTCTCAAGCAGAGGCAGGCAAATCATATAGTGTGGTTAACACCCACTGGTCAATGCTCAATCAAGTTTTACTTTTGATTACTGGCACATCATTTACACATTCTCCAATTATAAAAAGGCTTATGAAAGGGATTTTCATTTCAAATCCTCCATCACCAAGTTATACAGCCACTTGGGATGTTTGCAAATTATTACAGTACTTATCAACATTATCACCATTATCGGGTCTGTCATTGAAACAGCTCACTCACAAATTGGTATGCTTGACTGCTTTAACAACTGCAGCTAAGTCTCAAACTTTGGCTGCTCTGGATTTTCGATATATGAATGCTTCCCAGAAAAGTTCATTTTCACTATTCATGAGCTCCTGAAAACTTCAAAAACTAAACTGGGTCAAACTCTCAAACATTTTGAATTTAAAAATCACAATTGTGTGTAATCTGTACTCTAAGAGTATAATGACCGTACAAAAGACGTACGAAAGTCTTCAAATTTATTTATTTCTTTTAAAACTTTCAATAAAGTCTCATCTTCAACAATATCTAGATGGATAGCAGATAGTTTAAATCTTGCAAGAATTGATACATCCATTTTTCACCCACATTCAACAAGGGGTGCAGCTACATTGGCTGCTTTGAAATCAGGAGTCACTCTTCAAAACATTCTAAAAACAGCAAATTGGTCATCTGCCAAAACATTTCAACAGTTTTACTTCAGAGATGTTCAAGAGTCCCAGAAGTTTTCTGAAGGTGTCTTATTTCAATTTCAGTAGATGTCATAGAGATTTTTCTTCAACAAATGAACTGCAGAGTTTGGGATTGGCTCCAGAGAGTGACGCTTAGTGGACATTAAATATTATCAGTGTTTTCCTATATTAATAAATACAATAGTACAGTATTCAGCGTTTTATCCTTCATACCAAGATGCAACATATATACAACCAAGATGTTACAGGTAGGCTTATTATTCAGTCTGTTCATAATTATGATATTAACTCTCAGTTGCAAAATGCTTTAAATATACTACAGTAATCCAGTAGACTGAGTTTTATATGGGAAAGAATCCCCCTCTCATACAAGCATGTATGCGAGGGATGAGAGTGATTCTTTCTAAAATGAAAGTAGGAGGGATTACTGCCCACTCTGTTGTGGAACAGTGACTCTCCCATCATGATTTATATTTTGCAACTGATTTGGCTTTAAAAGATGGGCCATGCTTTGTGACACTGACTGTTATACCCTACAATCAGCCAACCATGAAATCTCATGATTTAATCACTCTGTGCTTCAAATAGAGATCAGGCATGTAATTAGGACAACATAATGCTACAGAAATCCCTCCAACTTTTGTTTTACATAAGAAAGAATCTCTCTCATCACTCGCCTACATGCTTGATTTTTCAGAATGTTCACCTCACATCCTGTAAGTTAAAGAACCCTCTGCAAACTGATGCTGAAATATTAAAATTTCAAGCTGAAATTGTCCCCAAAATGCAACTGGGAACTGAACCAGTTCAATCTTGCTTGATAGAGATCATTAAACTTAAAATTTCATTATTTTGATATGAGTGTGTAGATGGTTAATAAAGGTTTATTTTCAAGTCTTGTCTGCCTGTAGAGGCAATCAAAACTTGCACTGAAACTACTGTTCACATTTTTTTTACCATTGTCTTCCATAGGGCTCTACAAAGATTCAAAATTTGATTCATCCCAAGAATTTGATTTGAGTCGTGAAGATTCATCTATTTTCAATTTGGCAACATGTCCTCAAAATCGTATCAAGTATATCACCTTGAACTCTTTTTCTATCAGAGGGTTTCTTGTACAGGAGACCTGATGACAGAAGAAGCATTCAAGAGATCCATTTTGTAAACTATTTTGAGCCCGGCACAAGAATATTTCTTATTTTAGTGATTCTCCCAACAGAAAATCAGTCACTGTTGAATGAATGGAGTTCAATAATATAAAATACAATTCTTATGTGGAGATTATTCTATTTGCCATATTCCACAGCTTTAAGAACATATATTATTATGCCACCTCGCTAGATTAACCAATAAATGGTCATAATAAGTGACTGAGGACTGAGGAAAACAGGGACAATAACGGTCAACAGTGACCTCATATTTATTCAATATACATACACTAGTGGTATATTTATTGTCACTGTTCTGCCAATTTGTTTTTAACCCTTTGAACACAAGAGGCCCTTTTTTCCAGCCCAGTAACATGATATGCTATAATTACATTAAGTAGAATGTCTGCTAAATGAATGTGTGGAGTAGACCAATCAATATTTACAACGTGCAGCCCCAAGGCTGCACATTGTGAATATTTCTTGGACTACCCCCAAATAATAATTATAGACTCTTCCAATTGGAGCTTTGAACTGGCATAGAAGATACTACCAGGGTTCAAAGGGTTAATGCAAAAATCGCAGTCTGAATTCAGCTAATTGCCGGTAAAGAAGGTAGAATTGTAAATGCAGCCAAAAATGACAGAGGTAAAAAATTAATAATTTACTTGGCAATTAATGAGTTGTTGGGCTTCACCCCTTGCATTGCACCATTTCTCATCTGCTTTTGTAAACAAATTAATGTCAATAGGAAAATTTAAAAAAAACATGAAATGGTTTTAAAACACAACTGCTGATGAACAATTTTAGAGAAAACAGGGCTGGTATAATAAATATGTTGCAGTATGTTTAGTTGGCAGAGACAGCGTCACATGAGACTCAGCAAGAACAATATTAGGCTTGACTAAAGCCTTGCCTAATATTGTTCTCACCTTGCCTCATGTGACACCATATCTGTCAACCAAACATTCCTTAACTTACAATATCTACCTATTTGGTAACTTGATATTCAATCAAAGATTCAATTCAAAATCCTCTGATTCGACATAACCCAAAACGTGAGATTCACAGGGCCATAATCTGCAAAATGATAAATTTAAAGTAATTTGTATATATTTTTAAACTTACCAATGGCCCAGACTTAGCTGGTGCAACCTCAATATTATTATAGGCCAAACACAAATTTTGAACCCCCTCCAATCCCCAAAATTTGCATACAATACCGAAAATTATAAGTCCCATCTGGCCCTCCATACTTTTAGTACTTGCAGATGCGCAGTACCCAGGAAGAGACCGGAATTGGCGCCAACATCATTCTTCCTAGTTGTACCTACTAATGTTATAACTCAGCGGGGAGGTACGAGTGCCCACTCATGGGAGGGCCATCCCTCTCTGGGCCATGGGTAAGTATAAAAAATATACAAATTACTTTAAATTTATCATATTTTTATACTAAAACCAATGGCCCAGACTTAGCTGAATCGTAAAAAGGCAGAGGGCCCTGGACTTAAAGGAATAGCAGACCAAAATTCAGCTCCTTAGCTTGCCTTAGAATTCCCAAGGTGAAAAAGAGATTAAAATTTTAAGGGATTACATATATGTCTCTCTATACAACAATAGAGAAGACATAGCACTGAAATAAGGAGCAATATCAGAGTAATTATACAATAGAGAAGACATACCACCGAAATAAGGAGCAATATCAAAGTAATTCCAAAAGAATTTAAGAGAATCTATTCAATAATACGTCTGCCTAATAATAATACATCTTATGCATGCAATCAACAGAATCCTGTATGTACCCTCTTCTGAAAACAGCCTGTATCAACGGCGTGACTATGCGATACAAAATCTAACCAGGAAACTGAAAGAATAAAATGACGTTAATGCGATTTACCTGAGGAATAGTCTCATACGTCGTAACAAAAGCAGACAACTCTGAGCGATACTTCTCAGAGTGGACTAATTACCACATTTGGAGAATGTCGTCCAGATAACCGACATGCCTGCCACACAGGTACACGAAGGCTAGCAATATCAACTGAATGTATTCATGAAAGAATTCGGAATCCCAAAACAGTTACTGTTCAGAAATCATATACTCGTATACAACTTACGAACGACCAACCACAGGAAGCAAACCAACTAAAGAGTGGATGCTCGGCATATCCCTTGAAATCAAGACAGTATGCCATAGAGCCAAATAATATACCATATAGGCATAATATCCAATCCACCGAGTGGAAATATAATCCACAACAATAGATTGGATAAAAAAATGAAGCGGTCGATAAAAAACTATGTCCCGGCACCCGATCATAAAAAACTGGATGAACTCCTTGCGCCTCGTTCCGATTATATCAGGAAATATATTCCTGAAAAGGAGTTAACTATAGGCATTCGAAATAATGCTCATTAATCACATTAGGTTAATATGGCGTCATCAATAGGGCTAAAAGCCTTAGACAACTAACACAAAAATAATACCGTCAAAGAGAAAACAACCTCTCCTATATAGGGATGACGACTTCACCGGTCAAGCTAGCTGCATGCAGAGGATTAAGCGAACTAACAAGCGACCTCAATCCTGTGGTAAATATCATGAGCACCTTGGCAGCTAGCTCTGTTTACTCATCAGAGTGGGGCTCATCAGAGTGGGACGATGGCAGCATGTAACAGGCAGGTTCAAAGATCCATCACCATAGTCTTGTTCCTCTGAAAAAGAGACTGAAAGACTAGTATTAGCCAGCGGTGAGAGCTCCTACATCGGAACTTCACTGCCCACCACACAGGTCGACACCCATTGCCAACATTCGCATCCCATAGGACAAGTATTGAAGGAGAGCCATGATTACCGGCAAACAACAAGCATTAAATCCGAGGCTTGCTGGACTTACACTAAGTACCAGTTATTATAAAAATACAATAATAATGAAGCCAAAATCATAAGTTCGCTGCATTCCCTTTAATACAGAATAAACATCGCAAGGATACATAACATAGACAACCACAAAAAATTTCGAAATAAATTAAAAACATTTTTTCAAAAAAGTTTGAATGAAGCCCAAGTGACCCAAGGGAACCTCATGAGCCTAAGGGCATCCCGATAGAGCCTAAGTGTAGACAAACACTACCTAATTAAAGCTAAACTACCGGAATAAGATATAATATGTACTCTAATGTAAAAAAAACAATAATTGTTTTTAACTAAACACTGAATTAATACGAATCCAAAACGTTATTGAACAGACAACAACTTCAAGAGGAAAAAACGGAAACTATCCACCAACAGGCACAACAAAGGCCTAAAGTTAGTAACCGATCAACAACCACCTGATGCAAATCTAGATCTTCATATGAAGAAAAAACAATGCATCCGGTAGAAGATGCAAGAATACAAAGCATTCCGAACAGTAATGAACAGGATGTACACACAGACATAAACTCCCAAAAATTTAATAAACAAGAGGCCCCACGGGGCCTGAAGCGCTCATCTTGAACAGAACACAATATAAACAGAGTCCAAGAATGAGTCTACATTAAGCAATCCATCTCCATAGGCTACACTGTCAATCCTTGAGTCCCTCAGGAGTGACAAAAATAATCCGAGCATCATGGTTTTTCTTCAGTTGATCATAATGTAAAATGTTGAGCGCCCCTATGAAGCCTCTTGATACAACCTATATGGATTAATCTTAGTTACACACCTCTAGAGGGTACTGAATACAAAATTTTTAATTTTTCAGCAAAAAGGCCAATTCCAGCTCCCATTGGGAGCCCAAACCCAGCGACTCAATTTGAACACAGTTGAATCTGACTTCCCTAGAGATGTTGTGTACCAAATATGAAAGCATTCTGACTGTTGGATCTGAAGAAGAGAAATTTTAAAGAAATTTCTTCATACTGCACTAAGTTAAAATTTGGGCTACCATAGCAAGCCCAAATATTAACCTATGGATCTGATTTGAACAAACTTGAATCTGACTCCCCTAGAGATGTTGTATACCAAATATGAAAGCATTCTGAACAGTGGCTCTGAAGAAGATTTTTGAAGAAATTCCCTCACACTGTACTGTGTTAAATTTCAGGTTTCCATATGGAGCCCAAATATTAACCCAGGCACTTGAATTAAACAAACTGGAATCTGACCCTCCTAGAGGTGTTGTATAACAAATATGAAAGCATTCCGACTGGTGGATCTGAAAAAGAAGATTTTTAAAGCAATTTTCTCATATCGCAAGTAAAAATTTGGGCTACCATAGCGAGCCCAAATATATACCTAAGGGTCTGATTTGAACAAACTTGAATCTGACCCCCACCCCCCTACAGATGTTGCATACCAAATATGAAAGCATTCTGACTGGTGGATCTGAAGAAGATTTTTTAAAATTATCCCCAATATTGAACCTAGGGACTTGGTTTGAACAATCTTGAATCTGGCCATGATAACAATGATGTATATCAAACAATAAAAGATTCTGAAGAAGAAGATTTTTAAAGAATATTCCCCATATTACCCTATGTACAAAATCTGGGCTCCTGTATTGAGCCCAAATATGAACCAATGGGCTTTATTTTAACAAACTTGTATCTGCCCCCCTATGAATGCTGTATACCGAATATCAAAAGATTCTGATGATTGGTTCTGGAGAAAAGATTTTTTAAAAATTTTTGCAAATATGCTAACTCAGCATTTTTTCGATGCCCATTATTTATTTATTTATTTATTGGTGTTTAAGGTCACATACTTATGCACAATGGCTAATCGTGACCATGACAGTTTTACGAGTGGAGGAAGCCGGAGTACCCTGAGAGAACCACCGAGCAATGACGAGCAGCTGTCAGCTCTCCAACATCGTAACTCTGAACTCTGCACCGCAGCACAGGCAGGGTTAGATTGGTTGAAGACATGCGCACCATCGACGTGCTGTACGCCTCAGTACACAGCGTCATCGTGCCCCCATGTAGGCAATCGGGGTGAAGTGTCTTGCCCAAGGACACAACGCAGTTGCCGCAGGTGGGATTCGAACCGAGGACCTCTCGGCTTGCAGCCTGCACCTCTACCAACTGAGCCACCACGCCCCCTCGATGCCCATTACAGAACACTCTGACATAACCGATGGCAATTTTTTTTTACTATTCAATTCTACTGGTCCTAAGGATACTTCATACCAAATAACAGCTCTCTGTTCCGTGAGGTTGGGAAATATGGGCGTTTTGAAAATATTTCAATTTTGAGCTCCCAGGGTTCCCATGGGGATGCGGGAATTTTTTTTTTTTTGCATGGGTCAAGTACTTATGACCCAATAATATTACATACCATATTTGGTTCAAACCGGACCATCGGTTCATAAAATAGAAATTTTGGGCGATGGCCGAAAATCTTACCCCTCCCATTACAAAGCCAAATATTGCTTCACAAACTTCGTTTGAACAAACTTGATTCTACTCCTCAAAGGGAAGCTCCATAGCAAATATCAAGTCATTGAACACACTGGTTCATGAGAAGAAGATATTAAAAATATTTTGGAGCTTTTTCCACCACTCCCTCCCTATGGGGCTGGGCATGTTGAGTTGAACAAAAATGCAATGCCCCTTTGGGTCCGTCACTCACACAAACTTTCACTTGAATTGGCCCATTGGCTTTGGAGGAGAAGACCAAAACATGGTGTTGACGGACGAAGGACGGAGAGCAATGAGATTAGCTCAGCTTTACTGTGTCAAGATGAGCTAAAAATTCTTCAGTAAAAAAAGCCAAAAGAGCTTGGGAGTATAACAGGAGGGTTCAGGAAAGGAAAAGGAAGTAATACTAACAAAACATCAGGGGAGAAATATTATGACGCCGTTCAGAAGCATATCCCGAAATTGGGGAACATGAACAATTTTACATAAAAATGATAAAGTTACAGCCCTGAACATCCAAAACCACCATTATTCACTTTCAGCATCCTGCTACACTGTTGATTCCATGAAAACCATCATTGATTTGTGTCTGGCATCTTCAAAAATGAGAATTTATTGCACAGATGTCAGTTCAAATGTTTACTGACTTGGGCCAAACAAAAGAATGCATGCACAAGTACTAAAAGCATGGAGGGCCAGATAGGACTTTTAGTTTTCGGTATTGTATGCAAATTTTGGGGATTGGGGGAGGGGGGGGGGGGGGGGCAAAATTTGTGTTTGGCCCTTAATAATATTGAGATTGCTCCAGCTAAGTCTGGGCCATTGGTTTTAGTATAAAAATAATCCAAGACCACATGTTGGGTCTCCTGTTCAAAAGCTAAAACATTTAAAACTCAGAATTAGCTCCACACATTAACATTAACCGAGGTTGGAAGAAACAAATAAAAAATATTACCAGAACTGTCTTGTAGATGCCATTGCAAATCTGACAGTGTCATCCATTCCTACTGTGACTATCTCATTGCCATTAGTTACCATATCTTGGATCTGATTGCTGTGACCAGTCGCTGTAAATTCATCATTTAGTCCTGAGTTTGCATCCCAATAATGTATACATGTTAAGGACTTTTGATAAGAACTTTATCTCATAATCACAATCCCATAGCTGATTATGGATATATGGTTTGAAACATCTAATAAATATGTGACACCAAAAGTCAATGTGACTTTGTAACATTGTGAATAAGTTGGTTTCTGAGGTAGAATTGAATTAATCTTTTGTTTTTGATATCATTTATTTCATTAACTCTTTACATAGTACAACTAGCAGATGACATTTGAAAAATTATTTCATGAATAGCTACAAAAAAGTTTCATTTTTTGCATGTTATGTCGGTGTGGTGGTATGTATGGAAAGAAACATAGTTTATGACCCCTCAATGAAACAAGCTGATTGCAATAAGGGGTCATGAGCTAGGTTTTTGAGGTAAAAATTGAAGAAAATAATAAAATTTGTTTTTCAATTTTTGTGAATAGTGCTGGATGGTTTTGGTAATTATGTAAGGTAGGGGTTAAATTACACATAATGTGATAAAAAAAATATCGAATTCATCATAAATTGATACAAAATTTCTGAACACAGTGAAAAAATTGAAGCTTAACACTAAAAATCGTGAAAAGAGACTCAGAAGTTTAATGCGATAAAAATAAGGTATTTTTGGTACTCAAATACATGATCACACTCCTCCCACCACCACCCCCACCCCCACCCCCCCACCCCCCCCACCAAGATTTAAAACAGTGCACAAAACTTGAAAGAGGAGTAACAAGAAAAAGTTAGGTATTGCACCAGTATTGTGTTACAACTATGATAATATATGAAAACTTCTTTAATTATGATAAGTGCACAGACCATTCGTCCTGGATTCAAAATTCTAGGGCTAAAAGGGAGTACTTCGAAGGTTGTTAACTGACTGACAGCTAGAAGTCACTATCATGGCTCTTTTGAAAAGTGCTGGAAGCCACATTACTGGCTTTACACTGTCTGCATTAGAGTGAGAATTAGAGTGCTATTGGCACTCTTCAATAAACTGTAACCAAACAATTATTTGTGAACAAAATCTCAACCAGTTAAGGAAAACAGCCTTCAAAAATGTCTGATAAGCTATAGCATTATTTTGCATATGCTCCAATTCCAAAGAAGGAATCCTATTAATTATGTGAAACACATCAAATTTATTTATTGGTGTTTTAAAGTCATACACTTATGTACAATGGCTTATCACGACCGTGACAGTTTTACGGGTGGAGGAAGCCGGAGTACCCGGAAACACACCAAATAATATAATTATTAACAAGAGGCCCCAGGGGGCCTTAGGTGCGCGAATGTTCCATACTGTTAAGACACAAATTTTATCAAAAGCTATTCTTAAGGTTCTACAGAATAAATCTATACTCTCTGTGGAGCTAAAACATCAACAGGACTGAATGGGACAATGCTGCTGATCAAATATCAAAAAATTCTGCATGATGGTTCTGAAGAAGATTTTTAGAGAATTTTCCTTGAATTGCACAAAGTAAACATTCACACCCCCATAGTGAGGCCCAATATTGATCGAAGGACTCAATTTGAACAAACTTGAATCAGAACCTTACTAAGATGCTACATACCAAATATCAAAAGATTTTGCCCACTGGTTCGGCAGAAGATTTTTAAAGAATTTTTTCTTAAATTGCACAAAGTGAAAATTCACGGCCCATAGGGAGCCCCAATATTGATCGAGGGACTCAATTTGAACAAACGTGAATAAGACCCATACCAAGATGCTGCATACCAAATATCAAAAGATTCTGACCACTGGTTCTAGAAAAGAAAATTTTTGAAGATTTTTTCTTAAATTGAACCAAGTAAAAACCCACGCCCCCATAGGTAGCAAAATATTGATCAAGGAACTTGATTTGAACAAACTTGAATCAGACTCATACTAAGTTGCTGCATACCAAATATCGAAAGATTCCGCCCATTGGTTCTGGAGAAGAAAATTTTTGAATAATTTTTCTTAAATTGTACCAAGTAAAAATTCACACCCCCATAGGGAGCCCCAATATTGATCGAGGGATTCAATCTGGAGAAGAAGATTTTTTTAAAGAATTTTTTCTTAAATTGCACTAAGTGAAAATGCATGGCCCTTATAGGGAGCCCCAATATTGATCGAGGGGCTCGATTTGAACAAACTTGAGTCAGACCCATACCAAGATGCTGCATACCACATATCGAAAGATTCTGGTCATTGGTTTTGGAGAAGAGATTTTTAAAGAATTTTTCTCAAATTGCACTAAGGAAAAATTCACGCCCCCATATTGGCTGAGGGACTCGATTTGAACAAACTTGAATCAGACCCATACCAAGATGCTGTATACCAAATATCAAAAGATTCTGCCCATCGGTTCCGGAAAAGAAGATTTTTAAAGAAATTTTCTTAAATTGCACAAAGTAAAAATTCACACCCCTTTAGTGAGCCCCAATATTGATCGAGGGACTCAATTTGAAAAAAAAAACTTGAATCAGACCCATACCAAGATGCTGTATCCCAAATATCAAAAGATCCTGCCCATTGGTTCTGGAGAAGAAGATTTTTAAATTTTTTTTCTTAAATTGCTCTAAGTAAAAATTCAGGTCCCCATAGTGAGCCCCAAAATTGATCAAGGGCTCCATTTGAACAGACTTAAATCAGACCCATACCAAGATGCTGTATACCAAATATCAAAAGATTCTGCCCACTGGTTCTGGAGAAGATTTTTCCTTAAATTGCACTAAGGAAAAATTCATGCCCCTATAGGGAGCCCCAATATTGATCAAGGGACTCGATTTGAACAAACTTGAATCAAGTCCACTCCAAGATGCTACATACAAAATATCAAAAGATTCTGCCCATTGGTTCTGGAGAAGAAGATTTTTAAAAATTTTTCTTAAATTGCACTAAGTAAAAATTCACACCCCCATAGTGAACCCCAATATTGGTTGAGGGACTCGATCTGAACAAACTTGAATCAGACCCATACCAAGATGCTGCATACCAAATATCAAAAGATTCTGCCATTGGTTCTGGAGAAAAAGATTTTTAAAGAATTTTTCTTAAATTGCACTAAGTAAAATTTCACGCCCCCATAGTGAGCCCCAATATTGGTTGAGGGACTCGATTTGAACAAACTTGAATCAGACCCATACCAAGATGCTGCATACCAAGTATTAAAAGATTCTGCCCACTGGTTCTGGAGAAGATTTTTTAATAATTTTTCTATAATACAGATATATTACATATATAATACAGATATTATATACAGAGCCCCCAAGGGATGTGGCCATTTCATTTGAACAAACATGAATTGCCATATAGTGATGAACATCCACATGAAGTTTCGTGAAAATCGGACCAGTGGTTTCAGAGAAGTCGTTTGAAAAATGTTCATGACGATGGACGACAAACGGCAAGTGATAAGTTGAGCTCCCTTCAGTGAGCTAAAAATGGATAGCAAGATGAATCCTTAAGTCAACATAAAAGACAGAATAGCCTTTCTTTTCTCAAAAGAGAAAGGAAAACGTCTAGCGAACCATATAGTAACCCAAGTCTTCTCATACACTCTGATACAACTGGAATTAGAAATATGAAGAATAATAAAAGGTGGTAAAGTATAAATGACACAGTGTGTATGTAAATAAATGTATCAGGATACTCAGCTGAAAATACAATTGTCATACCCTGATGCAATATCATAAGTTACAAAGGAAGCGAAAATTATAAATTCAAAGTAATTTGTATATTTTTTATACTTACCAATGGCCCAGACTGGCTGGTGCTAACTTAAAAAATAATCCAGGGCCAAACACAAATTTTGCCCCCCAATCCCCAAAATTTGCATGCAAAACCGAAAATTTTATGTCCTATCTGGTCCTCCATACTTTTGCGAACTGCACATAAGCAGTATCCAGGAAGATGCCGAAATTGGCGCCAACCATCATTCTTTCTAAAATTGTCTGCTAAATGTTGTAAACAGTGGGAAGGTATGACTGCCCACTCATGGGAGGGCCATACCCGTCTGGGCCATTGGTAAGTATAAAAAAATATACAAATTACTTTGAATTTATAATATTTTTATACAACAACCAATGGCCCAGACTAGCTGAATCGTAAAAAGGCTGGAGGGCCTAGGACATAAAGGAAAATCCAATTACTCAATCACTTCATAAAGGAGATCTCCTACAGGAGAATAGGAGAGAAAGGATTTATATATGACTTTCTCATTTACGAGAAACGAGAAAGACAATACACCAACAATGTAATTGAGTATTACATATTATATAATTCTCCATTTAATGCCAGCATAACCCATTATGCTAATTCAGTGAAAGGAAGCCAATATATAAAGACAGTCCAGAGAATGAGACTCTTTATATTCATTTAAAAGTGTCCGAGGATTGTATATTAACGTCCGTTTGACACATGACATATACAAATGCTTCACAGTGGGTTACACTTTAAAAACAATACATGAATAAGACATATTATTTGCTTCACACCGAGCAACACATTAAAACCATCCCAGCACAGATTAGGAGCTACTGACACCGGAGGAGGTCTTCCCTTGCTTTTCACTATAAAGCCAGATGATTATAAGGGAAAAAAACATCCCCCCCCCCCTTCCCTTTGTTCTGGGGTACATGACCACAGAACGAAGAGGGCAGCGGAACAGCATCACTGCTGGAATGGGTTGCCTAAATAACTATAGAAGAATCATTTTAGTGGACGACAATCTGAGCAACAGAAAGAGGACCTAAACATCCAAGGTCACCAGAGATGGACTCTAAATTTCTAAGGTAAAACTTGGTAAATGTAGAGGGCTGTGTCCAGTGCGCAGCCTTCATGAGATCAGTAATAGCTGTACTGTTAGAATAAGCCCAGGAAGTGGACAGCACTCTAACTTCATTTGCTGATATCTTATTAACCGAATGCTGATCTGAAGATAGATTTTTATAGGCGATGTGCATTGCCAACTGAATCCATCTAGCAATAAAATGAACAGAAATATCTCTTGTGTTAGAAATTTAAGAAAGAAAGAAGCATTTCCTTCCTTTTCTTATAAACTCTGATCGGAGTTTATATATGCGCATTGCCCTGACTGGACACAGCAGAGGTTTACGGTTGTGCATAGACGGCAGAGCCTTAATGGTAATAGGCACATGTGGCTTCAAACTCCAGTTCTGAGTAAAGAATATCTGGAGGGGATGTGTGTGCAGGCGGCCCATCGGAATAAGATCCGCAGCCACTCCGCACAACCCCATCAGTCGCATGAATTCCCTCGCTGTTAATGCATCTGAGTGTAGACAAAATCGAGCATAACAACTGACTAATTTCACTCTGGGTAACGGTAGATGAACCAGATTGTTGTGAGTCTCGAAGCTCATTCCCAAGTGAATGAACGACTTGGACAGAGCTAGATCCAACTTCTTCTCATTTACGATGAAGCCGAGGCGTCAGAGCAACAGAAGCAGACTTTGAACATCGTTCTGAAGAATAATTTTGTTGTATCTCTGAAGAATCTCATCCAAGAAACCAACGTTACCGCAGACAAATGAGCTCGGAAGTAAGACATTACCGAGTTCATGATTCGAGTGAAAGCCCAGGGAGCCTGGTTCAGACCAAAACACATTGCTCGGAACTGATACACTTTCCCTTGTACAGCAAACCACAGGTACTTTTGAATGCCGGAAGAACCAGGACATGAAAGTATGCATCCTTTAGATCTATGCTTGCCGCATAGTCGTTCACTTGAATGCTTGCGCTTACCGAATGGTCTTCATGTAAAACTTCGGAGCCACGATAAGCTTGTGCATCCAGCTCAAGTCTATTACCAGTCGGAACAAGTCGTCTGGCTTTGGTACGAGGAACAGGTGACAGACTTCCTTGCCTTGCATTTTGAGCAATAAGCTTTCATAATGAATCAAAACAAAGTCGACAGTACTCCCACCAACTCCACAATAAATATATAATAAAGATATTTAATAACAAGGGTATCCCGATAGAGCCTAAGTGTGGACAAAATTCCCAAAAATATAGATACACTACCGGAATAACATAATATGTATCTTACAACAATCCAACAGTAATATAAATAGGAAACTACATATATTTATAAGACGTTGCCAATGTAAACAACGTCCCATGAAAAAACCAGAAACAAGACCCCAGGCACTGAATAAACAAGGCCTGAAGTCAGTAACAGATTTTAAACTATCTGATGTAAAGAAAGATCTTCAGATGAAGAAAAAACAATACATCAGATATAAGATGCATGACCCAAAATGCCTAAACACCCCTAGGGTGAGGACATAACTATAGGGAAATACAGAATAAACATTCTGTATAACACGTCAAACTCCCAAGAAATTTATAAAAAAAATTTCAATAAAATAAGCTAAAAAGCTTGGGAGTTTAACAGGAGGGCTTCAAGGAAGGAAAGGGAAGGAACACTTAACAAACAGTGGAAAAATCATTAGCAAGAATGATGACGCCAGGCCCATGTCCCGAAATTGGGAAACATGAAATAATTTTGATAAAAATTATAAAGTTACAGCCCTGAACGTTTCCAACCACTGTTGTTCACTTCCATCATCCAATTATGTCCTTGGATCCACCAATTCTACAATTGATTTCTGTCTGGCATCATTAAAACTGAGATTTAAAAGCACAGATGTCAGTTTGTTGTTACTGACTGGAGGGCCAAACAAAGAATGATGGTTGGCGCTAATTTCGGTGTTTTCCTGGATACTGCGCATGTGCAGTTCGCAAAAGTATGGAGGACCAGATAGGACATAAAATTTTCGGTTTTGCATGCAAATTTAGGGGATTGGGCAGGATTGGGGGGCAAAATTTGTGTTTGGTCCTGGATTATTTTTTGAGTTAGCACCAGCTAGTCTGGGCCATTGGTTGTTGTATAAAAATATTAGTTCCCAAATGAAGTAAAATTCCAAATAAAGGAAACGGAAAATAAGACCTCTTAATATTCATGGGACGACTGTACATAGGTGTGTGTATGGGGGGTGGGGTGGGGGGGGGGGGGTAGTTTAAAAAAAAAGATGATGTGTTGTGCTATATACAGGGAAGTCCCTGATGTTAAAGTTATTGGTTCATCGCTAGGGTCATATATATACATATTTGTAAAGGAAGCTATCGTTAACCATAAGGGGAAGGCCTGCAGCCTGGGGACCAGGCATGTGCCATGCTGCTGCCAGGCCTTAATACTTAGGCTGAGACAGTCAACTCAATACAAAGGTACTTTGATGTCCACTAGCCCCTGGTTAATGATACTGGTGTTCATCTAAAAAAAATTATGGCTTAGATATTGTATTGTAATACCTTTTGTCCTGCAAAGCAACAAATTCCGAGTTACAGAATAAAAAGCTGCTTAAGATGAGCCACTATAATCCTCTAATAACTCTTTTTAGTGAGAGCAAGATGAAAAGAAGTCATTCTTACTGTCCCACGAATGGGGATCCAAGTGTATGTATGAGGATCCAAGGAAGATTAGGTGACATATCCCTTGTGAAGAACACAGTGTCATGTAAAAATGACTGTAGTGCTTGCAAAAGAGCTTCTATAAAGCGAATCCAGTGATAACTGACCTCAATGGTGATTGTACTACGATCATGGCATACAGACAGCGTGTTAATGACAATGTACCTGCTGACTAGTTCCAACTGAAGGGGAGAGATGACCTGCTTTCTATTGTGATTTACAGAACCCTCTCCATGATATTGAATGCTATGTCAAGATCTGTGGCGTCTAGAGTCAGATGGACTGCTTGGTCCTTGTCTATATCTGGCTATCATAATGTGACTGTAACCATGACAAAGATGAATGAACAACGATCCAAACAAATTTGTGAAACTCTTCAGAGAACCTCTTGATGTTAGTGAGTGTCCAGATGAACTAATAATCTCATTAACTAAGTGCATTTATCAAAAAAGTTGCAGCCAAGCTTCTGGTAGATGGCCCACAACATTGTGAGCTGCGATCCGTTGAGCAACTAACACCCTTGATATTCAGGTTGAGGCAGCTGACTTATAATAAAAATAGCATTCAGGATGCTCCCTCAACAAAAGCTATAACTCTCCAGCAATGAGTTTCCAGAAAATACATATTCTCTTTTCTTCATAATGTTGTTTTTGAGAGAAGAATTCCATTCCCAAAGGCAAAAACAGATATTATAGTGGACCAAATGTATGGAACAACCATAATGCTATGTATGGTAGAGTTTAATCTCCCTTGGTCACAGAATATTACTGTTGGCTTGTGGATGAAAAGCATGCTGTCATTTGATGACTCTTCTGTTCTATGAACAAGTCAAACATGAATTGGAAGACCAAAACCTGTACTTGCTCAGTCAGTTAGACATTTTTAAAAGCTGAAGTTTTCGGAATGGTGTTCTGACAATAATGCTCAACCAAGTGGATCTCTGTATGATGCATTACTGTAGTCATCTATCAAGTCTTCCAAGTGAGAACATAGATGAATGCGAGTGATGAATCTGATGATCACGGTTTTCCAAATCCTGAAGTAACAGAAAGTACACATCTAAGCCTTCTAAGTGAGAGAAAAAATTATATGACTGGCTTGGCGACTTCTCCCTTGCAGTAATGCATGTGAGTTGCAAAGCTTATAGAGCTTGTGTAAAGACTTTCTTGGATTTGGACTTCCATCAGAATTGTCCTTTCTGATGTTTTTCAGGTGACCATGTCTTGCCTCCACTGAGTGAGTGTAATATGAATATTCCATTCTTATAAGGCGACAAATGCTTCATTTGGTGATGATGATGGGTGTATGAAGATCAAAACTTGTGGATTCAGAGTGACAGAAATTTTCTCATATTGCTCTAAGTTAAACTTTGGGCTTCAATAAAAAGCTCAAATATTAACCCAGGGACCTGATTTGAACAACCTTCAATCTAACCTTTCCAGAGGTGTTGTACACCAAATATCAAAAGAATCTGACTGCTGGATCTGAAGGAGATGATTTTAAACGATAATTCCCCATATTGCACTAAGTAAATATTTGGGCACCCTTGGGGAACCCAAATATTAACCCAGGAACTCAATTTGAACAAATTTAAACCTTACACCTCTAGAGACGTCACATACTAAATATGAAAGGATTCTCACTGGTGAGTCTGAAAAAGAAGATTTTTTAAGATATTTTCTCATATTGCACTAAGTTAAAATTTGGGCTCTAATAAAGAGCCCAAATATTCATCCTGGGACCCCATTTGAACAAAATTGAACCTAACCCCCCTAGAGATGCTGCATACCAAATATCAAAAGAATCTGACTGGTGGATCTGAAGAAAAAGATTTTTAAAGATTATTCCCCATATTGCACAAAGTTAATATTCAGGCTCCCACCGGAAACCCAAATATTAACCCAGGGACTCGATTAGAACAAATTCGAATCTTACACCTCTAGAGATGTCACATACCAAATATGAAAGGATTCTCAATAGCAGGTCTGAAAAAGAAGATTTTTTAAGAAATTTTCTCATATTGCACTAAGTTAAAATTTGGGCTCCAATAAAGAGCCCAAATATTCACCCAGGGATCCCATTTGAACAAACTTGAATCTAACCCCTCTAAAGATGCTGCATACCAAATGTCAAAAGAATCTGACAGACGGATCTGAAGAAGAAGTTTTTTAAAGAATATCCCCCATTTTCAACCAAGTTAATAATCAGGCTCCCATAGGAAGCCTAAATATTAACCCAGGGAGTCGATTTGAACAAATTCATATCTTACACCTATAGAGATGTCACATACCAAATATGAAAGGATTCTCACTAGTGGGTCTGAAAAAGAAGATTTTTAAAGAAATTTTCTCATATTGCACTAAGTTAAAATTTTTAGCTCCAATAAAGAGCCCAAATATTCATCCAGATCCTATTTGAACAAACTTGAATCTAACTCCCTAGAAAAGCTGCATACCAAATATCAGAAGATTTTTAAAGATTATTCCCCATATTGCACAAAGTTAATATTTGGGCTTCCATAGGAAGCCCAAATATTAATCCTGGGACTCAATTTGAACAAACTTCAATTGGACCCCTGTAGATATGTTGTATACCAAGTGTCAATAGAATCTGACTGTTTGATCTGAAGAAGATTTTTAAGCTTATTCCCCATAGCGCCCTAAAGTAATTATTTGAACTCCTCTGTTAAGTCCAAATATGAACCTAGGGGGTCAATTTGAATACACTTGTATTTGACCATCCTATAGATGCTGTATACCAAATATCAAATGATTCTGATCAGTGGCTTTAAAGACAAATTTTTTTTCAATTTTTGCAAATATGCTTAGCATTTTTTTCAAACGCCCCCCTACCCAACACCCTGACACAACCGATGACCTTTTTTTTTTAATCCATTCTACCAGTCAAAAGGATGCTTCATACCAAATAACAGTTCTCTGTTCCGTAGTTTAGAAAATATAGGCATTTGAATTTTTTCTATTTTTAGCTCCTATTTTTAGCTCCTGGGGTAGCCACAGGGCAACGAAAAAAAAAATTGGGGGCATCAATTAAGTACTTTGGGCCCACTTATGCTACATGCCAAATTTGGTTCAAATCGGCCCATCGTTTCTTGAAATAGAAATTTTGGGCGGAGCCCAAAATGGGTATGTGCCCACAGAGAGCCCAAATATTAATCTACCAACTTCTCTTGAACAAACTTTAATCTTCAACACCAAAGAGTGTCACATACCATATATCAAGGCAATCTCTCTGGTGGTTCATGAGAAGAAGATTTTTAAAGATTTTTAGGCTTTGGCATCATTGCCCAAAGAAGGCAGCCGCTTCATTTTAACAAAATAGAAGGGGTATACCCCAGGGATGGTTTGTGCAATATATGTTTGAATTTGGCTGAATGCCTGTGAAGAAGAAGCCAGGTCTGCAAAAGTTAACGGACGACGGATGCCAAGTGATGGCAATACCTCACATTGACTTGCTGTCAGGTGAGCTAACAATATGGGGCCTGAATTGCTCACCTTGAACAGAACCTGACATAAACAGAGTCCAAGAATGAATCTACATTAAGCAATCAATCTCCATAGGATACATTGTCAATCCTTGAGCCCATCAGTAGTGACCAAAATAGCCCAAGCATCATGCCTTTTCTTTAGTTGATCATAATGTAAAAAGTGGAGATCCCCTATGGAGCTGCTTGATACAATCTATGTGGATTAATCTTAGTTTACTCAAGAGGGTACTTGATAGAAAATTTCTAATTCTTCAGGTACATGACTAATTCCGGCTCGCATAGGGAGCCTAAATATTAACCCAGGCACTCAATTTGAACAAACTTGAATCTCATCCCTCGAGAGATTTTTTATTTTTTATAATATTTTATTTCTTTTATGAGAAAAAGGTTTGGTGAACAGGCTAGGCCTATCCTAACGCCTTACCTATACATGACAGAGCTTTACAATTTTATTGTGCTGGTGCAGCAGTGCAAAAGTGACAGTAACACAATCTTACATATAAAGAAATCACCTTAAATAAATAAATAAGTGAATTAATTAATTAAAAATTAACAAGAGCAACGCTAACGCATGTGCTGATGCCCCCGAAGGTAGCAAAGTCGGACTTGCATGTAAATAATCAGATCGAGCTAAAAGTATAAATGGTCTGTAATAGACTTGGTACAAAGCCACAAGAAAATGGGTTTTATGATTGGATCATGCAAATTGCATTTATGAATTGTTAAGCTAATTTTTTTTGGAATTTGACAATTTGCCTTCAGATCATGTAAATTGCACTCATAAACTGTAAAACGAAATTCTTCTAGATTTTTAAATTAACCCAATTTAAAAATGGGGGCCGTAGCTGTACCAGAGATGCATGGACAAAACGCTAGACATGCAGATATCCATTCCCCTCAAACTGCACGATCACAAAACTGATAAGTATTATAATCTGATAACTCTCAAATTTCCTCAGCTTGGCATTTTTCTCCTTATGTTGACAAAGGTTCTACAATTTATATTTCGATTGACAGAGCTTATGGAGCTCTGTCAATCAAAATATAAATTGCTGAACATTTGACAACTCCAGGCATAACTCTAGCAAGAATGGTCAGAGTGAACTTCCAAATCAAACTTGACCTGTATTTTGACATTAGTAATAAGCAAATAAAATTTGAAATCGATTGGTGCGGTGATACAATTTTAAATGGTCTGGAACCAAAATCACTATAATTCTTGTGTCATCCATATTTATATGGATATATTGATATGTAGAAGTTAAAATGTCATGCAACCTCCCCTGCAAGCACTGGGCCGCAGAAAAATAATGAATTAAAAAAAAAATTGGGCAGCACTTTGCCCTATAGGCTATGGTACAATTTACCTTAGTCAGAAACAGAGGCCAAGAACAAACAGGGGCCATAACTCTACCAAACATGAATGGTCGAAATGCTAGGTATGAGGGCATCCAATCCCCCCAAGCTGCCCTATCACTATACCAAAGAACATTAAAATCTGACAACTGATATTCGAGTTATAATACAAAATGTCCGTATGGACAGATGGATGTACGGACGGAGACCTCGACTATATACCCCCTCGAAAATTTTTCGGGGGCATAATAAGTAAATAAATATTTACATTAAATACTCTGTTGTACCATAATATAGTTCGAATCTCAAGTAATCATAGTGATGAAGGTCCCTTTTGCCGGCAGGATCCTAGAGTGAAGAAAAATACAGAACTCCCAAATTTTTTTGTTTGTCCAATGTTTGACTATTTAATTCTGGGAGATGATTTTCATGGATCAAAACATGAAAGGGGTAGGCCTCGAAGAAGGGACAAGTAGGGATAAAATAACGGCTAGTGTTATAAATCGAATCTTGAAGTGTTTTTAATATATATAATATATTCCTGCATGTTTTATGCACATGCTCATTATGGCAGTGTGATTCATGCAGATCCCCGTGGAGTATAGATTGTAGGTTTACATCATCAATACCCAAACTGTCTAGCATGGATTGACGTTCAGCTGAATAAAGAGAACATGCGAGTAAGAAGTGTCCTGAGTCCTCGTACCGATACCCTACCGATACCCACAATGGGTCAAGGGTTTCAGTATTCTGTGGGTTGAACAGGACCTGCCATTTTTTTGACCACAGAGCAATTTTACTGAGGTTATCATTTAGTATTTTAGCCAACAGTTTAGCATCTTCAATTGCAAGATATAGGGCGGTGTCATCTGCAAATAACCTTATAGTAGAAATAATATCATTGACAATATCATTTATATAAATATTAAACAGTAGAAGACCTAATACTGAACCTTGGGGGGCACCTGCTGGTTCTATTCGCATGTCAGACTTTTCTCCATTTATTACAACATACTGGGAGCGATTAGTCATATAGCTGTTAAACCATTCTAGCAGATCACCCCTTATTCCAACTGAATTGAGTTTATATAGTAAACCTTTGAGCCCGACTCTATCGAAGGCCTTACTTTTACCACAGAATACGGCTCTTACATCTTTGTTTGCATCTAGTTTGCAGCAAAAATAGTGATCAATATCGATCAATTGATAGATAGTACTGTCCCCGGTACAAAACCAGATTGTAGTGGCATTAATAAATTATTTGCGGTCAAATATGAGAACAGGTGTTTGAAAACTATTTTTACTGATATTTTACTAACACTACTTGTTAATGAAACCGGTCGATAGTTGGTTTTATTGTGAATTGATTCTTTTTTATGTATTGGGACAACATTGGCCATTTTCCACATCTTGAGGAAATGCTTGCTTCTTAATTAAATAACCTTGTTAGTGGAGACACGAGTTGCCGAGCACACGTTTTTAAAATACTATTATTAATCAAGTCAGGGCCACAAGCTTTTTGTGTATCAAGCTTGAGAAGAATGGATAACGCTTCTTGTTCTGGTATACATATTATTGCTTTCAGTTCAGCATTTTTATAAGGCATAGGAGGTAACTTCTCATCACGTACGGAACTTGACTGTTCAATAAAATAATCATTTAACACATTTGCTATCCTTTGCATTTGTAAATATTTCATCATTATCTCAAGAGAAGGGAAAATTTTCCAATAAATTATTTTCTTTTGAGAAGGACTTTAGGATATTCCACCGATGTTTACTGCTAAAATTTCGAGATGAGACATAATTTTTGGTCTGGATATCATATTCGGCCTTCACTTTCTGCACTGTGGAAATTGTCTCATTCCGAATATGTCTGAAAGATGCCCTGTCTTCTGCTTTGCTTGTCTGTTTTGCTTTATGATGTACATGCTCACGCAATTGCATTAGCTTTCAAACTGAAGAGTTCATCCAAGGTTTATCTTTCAGACGGACAAGAATAGTTCTGTTAGGTATTTTTTGTTTAGCTGTTTCTATAATATAATAAGTAAGGTCTTCGGTAGTTTTGTCGAAATCACCAGTAAAAAAAGGTTCACAAGTTGTTTGAGAAAAATGATCTTGTAAGGCGTTTGTATCCATCAAATCAGAATTCCAGATATAAGGTTTAAGCAGTTTACTAATGTTTTTTTGTGAGTTTAAGACAAGTCCAATGGCGTGGTGATCACTACAAAAGGGAGGTATCTCAAATGATTTTTCAACTAAGTTTTTACATGACACTAAAATGAGATCAATAAGACTATTCCAGTGTTCAGTTATGCATGTAGGGTCTTTGATTATTTGCTCTAAACGAAACAAACTTTCCAAATATTTAATTTTAGGATGTGTGAAACCTAAGCAGTCAGCATTGAAGTTGCCTACAATCAAGCATTTTCTTGACATGTCATTTTGGGCTTCTTGAATAGAACCAGAAGATTAAAAAAAAAAGAGTACTGCTAGATGGCGATCTGTATACAACACGTAGGATATATTTTTGATTCTCAAGTCGTATTTCATTCCATAATATTTCTAGTCCTGGAAGTTCTAGGTCTGGTCGACGTTCGAATATAATCCCTAATTTAACGTAAACAGTCACCCCTCCTCCTCATCCATCTTTTCGATCTTTTCTTATCAGCGAATGATAGCCTTGGATATGAACAAGCCTTTTATCTATATCGTCGGACAGCCAGGTCTCTATGACACCTAGAATGTCATGTTTCCCTAGTTATGTTTCCCTAGTTTAGCATTCAATATATCACACTTATTCCTTAACCCTCTAATATTAATGTGCACTATTTTAATTTCACCAGGATTTAATTCAACATCTCCATTTTGAAGTAACTGTAAGAATATCATTACGATTAGCCCCGGTAAATCAATGGATCGAATAAGAAGAGTTAGAAGTATGGTTCTCACATCAATATGGGACCCCCCCCCCCCCCCCCCCCCCCCATCACCACTATGAAAAAGACCAAACCTCGCTTGATACATGCAGAGTTCTTCAGCCATTTGGAAGAAGTGTTGATATTGTCAGGCTGTATTTCGAGGATGGTCTTTTTAGAATTGTATTATTTTGATACAACTTGGGTATGGACTGTGGATCACATCAGAGGTCACTTTTGGTGTGCATGATTAAAAATAGAAATAATAGAAAATAATAAGATAAAAGAAAACAGCAGCATTTCATCAAAACTCTAGAATATCTTGTGGTGTCAGAAAGGGTTCTATTTCTAAACCTGCGTAAATTCGAGCCATACAAAACTGCAGATGGCCTTTCTCTTTCTATCTCTCTTTCTCTGATTACGTATAATACAATGTAAATATCCGAAAAACATGGGATGCCATTGGCCTGATATAGACTCCTGACAATTCAACTTAGGTCGTGTGAATTTAGATTTTTGACATAAATGAATCAGGGCACAGGTTTACTAATGAATACGAATCTTGTATTGAACAGGAATTTTTCCCAATCTATGCTAAGCAAGCGTCCACATCGACTTGAAATAATAGTTTCCTTAAATACACTTATATTCACAAATCCGTTACTGTGGACATTATAAGAGACACACTAAACGAGAGACTATTAGAAACTCCAGATTTCCAAAGAAAACCTAGAATCTCCGACAATCCCCCGTTCAATGTATCTCTTACAATCTACATTTTTCAAGTGTTGTAATATATACATGTAGTTTGTAATTTCTCTATATCAAAAATTTATTTGCACTCCCGTTGCTGCATACATTTTAAGAGACTTACAGAACGAAAAATTATCAGAAACATCAAACCTCTGAAAGAAACATAGAGTCTCCAGCTATTCTCCAATCGGTGGATCATTCACCATCTATATGAATTCTTGACACAAAGATAAATAGCAAATGAAGCACCCTATTCTCGAATAATCAAAGTTTCATGAGCTCATGACTCTTCATACATATGAAGGGACATAACCTTCTTGGGAATCACAAATTAAAAGGACAACAAAACACTGATATTATGAGAAATACCAATCGCAAGTGGAGTGTTAACAAGATCACGACTTAAGGTGCCATTCAAGAGATGGAGAACATAGTCCGTAAATACAAGCTTAATAATTTTTCATATCCTGATGTTAAAAATTACAAATAACTGTTCAGGAATATGGATGGACAACAAGAAGTCACAAATTATTATTTTCTTCAGATATCTGACCGCACCAAAAACAGACTGCCAATCAACCACAAGCCAAACCTTCCACCACTCACATAGCACTTTAACACCAGTCCAAGATCATAAAAATTAATTTGTGATTTTTTACTTGACCAATGTTTGAAATCGCAAGAGCGACATGACATTTTCAGTGTATCACAAAAGTAAGGTAATATCCCCCCTGCTTCTTCGAATATCATGTTATTGACACACTTTGACACTTTAAGGAAGTACGTGAATTTAAATTCTAAGACCAGGGACAATTAGGCGTGAGGGTGAATCACATTTTGTTCCCAAATATTGGGATAATTATCTGTTTATTGAACTTTACAGTTATGATTTTAACTTACACGGGCAATGGGGGCGTAAGTGTGGGTTTGCGGGTGGGTAGGTGTGTGGGGGTTTTTGGGTGTGTGTTTGGGGTGGGGGTGGTTAATGTTGAATATTATTTTACTCAACCAAGACAACAGAAAAATAAGGCTATATCCCTTGAGAAATGTTTTTTATAAATCATTAATGTAAAAGCATATGTTTTATTTCCCCTGTTTGTGTGGATATGGGTGTGTGTGAATCTGTAGGAGAATGCATGTGTGTGTATGTATTGAATGTATTTTGTGCCTATGTGAGGAAATTGTCTAATAGCCATTTCCTCAATGTCATTTACAAAGTTGAGTATTTTCATTGACACAATGTTTTTTTAGCATGATCAGATGTTACATAATCATTAATATCAAAAGGTAAGTGTGAGTGTGCATGCGGATGGTGGTTCTAATAACCCTCTTCTTATCATAAATAATACTACCTTATATATTGCAAAGTACAGTGGAACCCACTTAATTGGATATCTTGATTAACTTGATAACCCTGTTAATTGAATATAATTTCCCAACACAAAACCATTTACCACACCTTAGTAAAACTTTGATGTGTTAATTAAATACTGGTAAAAGAGTAAATGCCTGTCAATTAAATCGAAAAAAAAAGTCTTGTAACCAGTCGAGATTCTACCCTGTCTCTCCCAGTTTTCCTTTGTTTATAGACCAATTTGGACTTTGTACATCCAATATAGGTATTTAATCTATTATGTCATGTCTGACAGAGCTCATAAAGCTCCGTCAAACAAGACATAACAGAACAAGTGCTATGTTTATCTCTAATATACATGAAAGTGGCACAATCCCTGTTAACTGAATACTCTTGTTAATTAGATAATTTCCAGTGGCAAAGTGGCCATTCAATCAACAGGTTTCCATTGTATTGGAATAAATAAATGCATCATGTATTTCCAGTCTAATATATACCTCTAATATACAGTTTATATATCTAGACTGAATATGGAACTAGTAAAAGCTTCGGGTGGGGGGGTGTCTTTAGATTTACAGATCAATCTCTTTACCTGTGCATTTAACTCTTAACCTGCTGAGTATTTTCAAGATATTTCTCATCAAATCTAGTCATGGCTGCTGTTTCAGCAGCAAGAGTAATCCTATCCTAGACTGGAATATCCGTCAGCAGCATGTAAAGTACGTGAAAGGTAAATTGTAAGTAAATCCCCCACATGGTGAGGTTTTCACACATCCTCACTTGTAGTGCTGGTTGGATCTTTCTGGATTTCCAGTGACTAATTAAATCATACATCGCCAAGTTGTCACCCCATTTTCAGGTGATTGTGTGAGAGGGGAAGGCAAAATATATATCTGAAAAATTTTGGGGTGGGGTGCTGTGCTAACAGATGAACAACACTTTTTTCTGGGGTCTATATTCCTGCTCTTTCACAAGTAGTCAGTTATTTTAGCCTAGTATTATAATTCACAATATGGCAGTTTTAAATTTCTCTCTAATAGTACTAGACTATTAAACAACCCTGACATTTATTTTTTAAGAAAGATATCCAGGACACCTTTCCAACAATCGCTATCAATGTTTTGTAGAGTGTTGAAAAAAAATCAGAGACAACTGAAAAATTGTCTACAGTCTGGAGCTAGAAATCAGCTAAAAAAGCAATTTTTATTTTCTTTCCACAGGCGGCATTTTGGGGTGAATTGATATTCTGACGTGGTACATTTGATGGGTTAAAATGATGAGGGGAACCATTTCCAAAGGACTGAGAACAATCAAAAGTGTGTAGCAACTATTTATTAATGAAAAATATATGAAAGAACGTATCCAAAAATTTTGTATTCCGTGAAAGCATGAACACTGTGCACAACTTTCTCAACATCATGGCACACAGTTTGAGAAATTGCAGCATCCTCTCTGTTTCGTTCCACACACGACTCGAACCATCGTTCATGTGAATTGAATATTCTCTGACACTGTGCATGACTTTGCTTTTGATTTTTAATATGGTGTAACCTGTCTAAAAGTCATCCACAGTACACGGTGAATGTTTTGGTATGGAAATACCAACAGAGTGGAATTTCCACTCATATCGGATTGTGTTGTGAAAGAAACATTCTCAACTATAAGAGAGCATCGAACCAATTCCAAAACATCATCCACTGAACCATACTGTGTGTCCCTTGTGCTGCTTTGTCACAGAACTGAGTGTATCATATGGTGGATATTCCACCCCTAGAGTGTTTCTGCAGACATCCGAATTAGAAGATGATAAGGAGTTCTGTGTGTGGTCGCTGAGAGTGTAGACAAGATTCTGTAGTGCTCTGCTAGGGTTTTACTTTATTTTTCATTTGTTATTTTTTTTTTTTGGGGGGGGGGGGGGGGTGGGGGTGGGGTGGGAAGACTATTCGAAAGAGCATGGTGAAGGGATGGGGTCCCCCATAAACTTTTGCAAAATTCAATGCTCTAAGAGCAAATCTGATGCATCTGTAGCATGTAGTCCTATACTGAAAAGTTCAAGAAGTTCATTTCGAGTGGCATTGCCACGGTTATTTAATCCTCTCCACTCATCATCACCGATGTGGTTATGAGTGGTTTACTTACACAGGCCTGACCGTTTGAGGAGATCTATTGCTCCGGCTCTCCTTGGCTCCCCTCAAATGATATTGGGGAGGGCCATAATTGCCCTCCTTAAACTGTAAAGGCTCTCCTCAAACTTTCAATTCCCTTATTAAAAACCATGTATAATTAATATAAGTGTGGAATAGCTCTCCTGAAACAGATTTAGGGGAGCCGTAGCGGCTCCCCTGGATTTTTCAAAAGGCCAGGCCTGCTTACAATCCACCCTGCACATACTGTAAGGAGTTAATAATTACAAGTACAATGATGGAAAAACTGGAAATTCAAGGTCATCTACGATACTCAATCCATCATAATATTATAACAGCAAGTGACATTAGAGGTTGAACTTTTACCAAACACAAGTTGAGGACATTAATATTAATATTTGTATTTTAGTAGCTTAAAAACTTCCCTCTTATCCTCCAATCCAGAATTTACAACCTCAAAAAGGATAAAGCTTGACAAGCCTGTTCCAGTTCTGGTTTGTATGACCTGGTTTTAAACTAGAGGTAGCCACCAAGTGTGGCAAATCCCCCCGAAAAAATCACCCTGATACAGTAACCTTTGTAATATATTACATTAAACTAACACAGCCACTGTTGGTATTATTTACTCAAATAATGCAGATAAGATTACCTTTCTTTGACGACATGTGAAGTTTGGTTTCGATCAGGCTCGATAAAATTTAAAGTTCAAGGTCACTGTGACCTTGACCTTTGGCACAATGACCTAAAAATTTAAATTTTATAGTAAATTTCCTTTCTTATTATACCTACCGCAATTGTTTACTACAGGCTTGCTCTACAGTGGAAGACCCTAACTCGGAAAATATACTCTCTATTTTGATCTTTCCCAAGAGATTTGGGAAAGAAAAGTGGTGCAAAAGCACCAAGAAACAAGAAGGATGCCAACGCCCTATAGCTCACCAACATTCCTCTTTGATAGTAACTTTGGCAAACACAAGAACTGTATCAAAACAGGTTCATAACATGTGACAAAGCTGACCTAAACACAACCTCTTAAAAGTAAAACACAGAAACTGACATAAACACTAAGTTAAACATGAAATTCTGAGCTAAACAGAAAACTAAACGCAAATAAAAATGTCAAGAAAAATGTTTAAAATGCAGGGTATGAGCAGTTAATCATGGAACAATGATACTGAGGAACATGTATGATGAATATAAGTGCCATGGGAAAAGAAGGAGCACAGCAGCTGACCTAAACACTTAGTTAAACATGAAATTCTGAGTTAAACAGAAAACTAAACACAACTAAAAATGTCAAGAAAAATGTTTAAAATGCAGGGTATGAGGGGTTAATCATGGAACAATGATACTGAGGAACATGCATGATGAATATAAGTGCCATGGGAAGAGAAGGAGCACAGCAGCTGACCTAAAAACTAAGTTAAGCATGAAATTCCGAGCTAAACAGAAAACTAAACGCAACTAAAAATGTCAAGAAAAATGTTTAAAATGCAGGGTATGAGGAGTTAATCATGGAACAATTATACTGAGGAAAATGTATGATGAATATAAGTGCCAAGGGAAGAGAAGGAGCACAGCAGCTGACCTAAACACTAAGTTAAACATGAAATTCCGAGCTAAACAGAAAACTAAATGCAACTAAAAATGTTTAAAATGCTGGGTATGAGGGGCTAATCATGAAACAATGATACTGAGGAACATGTATGATGAATATAAGTGCCATGGGAAGAGAAGGAATGCAGCAGCTGACCTAAACACTAAGTTAAACATGAAATTCCGAGCTAAACAGAAAACTAAACGCAACTAAAAATGTCAAGAAAAATGTTTAAAATGCAGGGTATGAGGGGTTAAATCATGGTAAAATGATAATAGTCATTATATAGCAGCATTATAAAAGCCATGGTATGGAAATAGGGCGAGTAAGTGACCTAAACAGAAGCTTTAACATTATTGGACACGTACGCTGATGCCGACCGATCGAGCCATGCCATAAGCTCACACAACTAAAGTTGGTGAGCTAAAAATAAGCCAAAACTGGGTCGAGCACCATCGGCACACACCCAGTAAGGGACGCTCTTCTCTTAGTACAATTCCACGACTTAGGGAACCAGTGCGCAAGGCAGTCATCAATGAATCATTCGTCTGAGTCTGCCAACATAGGAGTCATGTGATCAGCTGTAAACGCTTCAACCACCTGTACCGACAGGCACGGCCGAAGGCGCTCAGAAGCAGGTTGCTCCACAGGCTGTAAGCACGTGACCGATGATCGCAGATTGGCTGACACTGTTGGCTGACACTGTTTGAGATCTGGAAGGAACCCAAACACAAAGTCAAGAGCTGCACCCAAGTCAGAAGACTGTTGGCTCTCGATGTCAGGTATGTCAGACTCATCCCCTGAGTCGGAAGACACATAGCCCATCATGGGCAAACCAGCCGACGCCTCCCATGGTGTAGGCACACCAGAGGGATCAGAAAGTGGACTGTTTTCAATCCTGGGGGAGGCGCCACAGGAGGCACCCGGAAACCACTTGTAGCCTCGCTGGAAGTAACGGAAAGGCTCCTGGACAGAACCTGAGTGAGCAAGGAGAGGGCCTCCCTAAGCTCACTGACTGTGTTGGCCGGTTCAACATGGGAACGAACTGGCAAAGTGGCTTCACTCCTGACCCTTCTAACCAGCGAAGGGTCACGATCCTCAGATACACCCGATGCGGGGCGATGGGCTGCAGCCGAAACATGTGAAGGCAGATGTGTATAGGGGTATGACATACCCCGAGGATCTACAGAGCAGAAACTCAGGAGAGTCGCCGTGGAACTCTGAGGGATAGAAGGCTGCACAAAAAAGCATTGGTCCCGCAAAACTGGCTACGGGACCAGAGTGCATGGACAGAAATGCCACGGAGATCATGGTGGCCCCACCATGAACATCCGAATCCAATGAGAAAACTGCGGTGCTCGACGGCTGAGAGACTACAGCAGAGGAATTCGGCCGGCAGCCTTTCTGACTTCGTCGAGTTGAAGTCAGGAAAGGCTGAGGCCGATACCCCACATCTACACTACCAGACATCTCTGCAGGGATAAAACTGCTGTGTTCAACGGCTGAGAGGCCACAGCAGGGGGTTCGGTCAGCAGCCACTTCCGACTTCACCGAGTTGAAGTCAGGAAAGGCTGAGGCTGATACCCCACACCACCAGACATCTCTGCAGGGATAAAACTGCTGTGCTCAAGGCAGAGAGGCCACAGCAGGGGTTTCGGTTGGCAGCCACTTCCGACTTCACCGAGTTGAAGTCAGGGAAGGCTGAGGCCGATACCCCACATCCACACTACCAGACATCGCTGCTGACCCCTGTAGGGATAAGCCGAGGCCGGCTGAAATGGTGACCGATAACGTTGCAGATGGAACAGCAGTAGCAGCACATACGACAGGAGCTGTTGACACTGGTGGAAAAGTGGAGAGAGCAACAAAGCTGGGCCTCCAAAGGAGGAGTCACAACCCTAGTGACAGCCTCAGATGTCGACTGGAGAGGGACCATAGTCCCAGAACCAGGCATCTCTTCACCAGACAACTCAACAGCTCCCGCAGTATCCACCACGGTTAAAAACTGCACATCCCCCACAGAGGGGGTATAACTCTCACCAGACGTGGTCGTGTCGGGAGGCCCAGAAACGACAGTGCCTCCCCCCGCCCCCCACTCCCTGCAGGTGCGGGAGGAACGGCCACGAGAATGCACCATAAGCGAGGGCAAAAGGCATTGCCCTAAAGGAACCATATTGGACATAACAGAGGTGAGAGCAGTAGAAGAAAAAGGTGTACTCAACAGATATAGAAAGTAGAAGAACACCCCCAACTACGAGAGAAAGGTGGCAGAAAAAGTACCGGCGGGAACACAACTGAACCCAGACGGCCAACAGGGACCCAAATGAAAGTGTCAATGACACTGTAGCTTAACTTGTGTGCTGTGTTTGATGAAAAGAATAATGTTCAATGTTTATGAAAGGATTATGAAATAAGACAAGAATTGTGATAATTGGGAATATGTTCATTTCTGTTCCCTGTATACTATGTTTTTGATAAAACGAGGTGTACACTGTACTAAAGAGCTGAGGGGTGGGTAAATGTGACCTCACAGTTAATGTGTGTGGCCCTCACAGTTAAAGTATATCAACGAAAGTTACCAAGTTACAGTGAAATTATTCCAAAACGAGTCATCCTATCAAGTTACATTGAAACCCCTTCATAAATATGGCCTGTAGACTGTGCTAAAGGATTTCGGGCTTCAGGCCCCTGTATCTGTCAGTTTCCCAATTGCGTCCAAAGGGGACGTTCTCATCTAGACATTATATGAAGTCAACCTACCAAATTACAATGAAATCCGTTCATAAATATGACCTGTAGACTGTGCTAAAGGTTTTTGGGGCTTTGGGCTCGGGCAGTTGAATGATCACAACCAAAAGGGGACATTCATATTTGGGCATCATCTGGAGTGATCCTACGAAGTTACAATGAAATCCCTTCATAAATATGACCTGTAGACTGTGCTCAAGGTTTTCGGGCTTCAGGCTCCTGTAGCCGTCAGTTTCCTAATTGCGTCCAAAAGGGACGTTCTCATCTAGACATTTTATGAAGTCAACCTACCAAGTTACAATGAAATCCTTCAATAAATATGACCTATAGACTATGCTAAAGGTTTTGGCTCGGGCAGCCATCAAGGCTGAATGATCGCGACCAAAAGGGGACGTTCTCATCTAGACATTATTTGGAGTCATCCTACCAAGGTACAATGAAATCCCTTCATAAATATGACCTGTAGCCTGTGCTAAAGGTTTTTGGGCTTCAGGCCCTTGTAGCCGTCACAGTTGCCTAATGGTGTCCAAAAGGGGCTGTTCTCATCTAGACATTATATGAAGTCAACCTACCAAGTTACAATGAAATCCCTTCCTAAATATTAACTGAAGACTGTGCTAAAGGTTTTCGGGCTTTGGGATCGGGCAGTCATCGTGGTTGAATGATGGCAACAAAAAGGGGACATTCTCATCTGGGCATCATCTGGAGTGATCCTACAAAGTTACAATGAAATCCCTTCATAAATATGACCTGTAGACTGTGCTCAAGATTTTCAGGCTTCTGGCACCAGCAGCCATCACAGTTGACCAATCACGACCAAAAGGGAATGTCATCATCTAGGCATTATATGGAGTCGACCTAACAAGTTACAATGAAATCCTTCTATAAATACGACCTATAGACTATGCTAAATGTTTTTGGGCTCTGGCAGCCATCAAGGCTGAATGATCGCAACCAAAAGGGGATGTTCTCATTTAAACATTATTTGGAGTCATCCTACCAAGTTACAATGAAATCCCTCATAATTAGTACCTGTAGACTGTTCTAAAGGTTTTCGGGCTTCGGGCCCCTGTAGCTGTCACAGTTGCCCAATCATGTCCAAAAGGGGACGTTCTCATCTAGACATTATATGAAGTCATCCTACCAAGTTACAATGAAATCCCTTCATAAATATGACCTGTAGACTGCGCTAAAGGTTTTCGGGCTCGGGCAACCATCATGGTTGAATGATTGCAACCAAAGGGGACAATCTCATCTGGGCATCATCTGGAGTGATCCTATGAAGTTACAATGAAATCCCTTCATAAATATGACCTGTGGACTGTGCTCACGGTTTTCGGGCTTCGGGCACCTGTAGCCATCACAGCTGACCAATCATGACCAAAAGGGGGTGTCAGCATCTAGGCATTATATGGAGTCAACCTAACAGGTTACAATGAAATCCTTCCATAAATATGACCTTTTGCCTGTGCTAAAGGTTTTTGGGCTCGGCACCTACTAAGGCTAAATGATCACGATCAAAATGGGACGTTCTCATGTAGACATTATTTTGAGTCATCCTACCAAGTTACAATGAAATCCCTTCATAAATATGACCTGTAGACTGTGCTAAAAGTTTTTGGGCTTAGGGTCCCTGTAGCCGTCACAGTTGCCCAATGACGTCCAAAAGGGGACTTTCTCATCTAGACATTATATGAAGTCAACCCACCAAGTTACAATGAAATACCTCAATAAATATGACCTGTAGACTGTGCTAAAGGTTTTCGGGTTTTGGGCTCAGGCAGTCGTCACGATTGGCAGATCACGCCCAAATGGGAAATTCTCATCTAGACATCATAAGGAGTCATCCTACCAAGTTACAATGAAATCCCTCCATATTAAATATGACCTGCAGACTGTGCTAAAGTTTTTGGGTTTCGGGCTTGGGCAGCCATCATGGTTGACAGATCCTGCCCAAAAGGGGACATTCTCAACTAGGCATTATACAGAGGCATCCTACCAAGTTACAATGAAATCCCTTCATAAATACGACCTGTAGACTGTGCTAATGGTTGTCAGGTTTTGGGCTCGGGCAGCCATACCGGTTGACCGATCGCGACCAAAAGAGGACGTTCTCATCTAGACATGACCCCAAACCTGCATATGAAATTTCGTGACGATCAGACAAGAACTGCAGGGTGAAGCCCGTGCTAAAGGAAAATGTGAACAGACTCACAGACTTCCGCACGTGTGATGGCAATAGCTTATCTTGACTTTGTCAAGTTAAGCTAAAAACAGAAATTCTGCCCTCAACAGAGTGGAGAAATCCCGTTTATACAGATACAGTCCCCCATTAACACCTAACTCCAATAATAATAATAAAATTTATCAACCGAAAAGTTAAAAAATTTATAGTAATTTATATATTTTTTATACTTACCAATGACCCAGACTTAGCTGGTGCTAACTCTAACAAAACCAGGGCCAAACACAAATTTTGCCCCCCAATCCCCAAAATTTGCATCCAAAACAAAAAGAAATCATGTCCTAAAGGACCTCCATACTACGCCTCTACTGCGCATGCGCAGTGACGCAGACGTCCCGAAATTGGCGCCAATTATCATTCTTACTGGCAGTGCCTGGTCAGCGCTATGTACTCAGCGGGGAGGCAAGAGTTCCCAACTCCAGGGAGGGCCATCCCCGTCTGGGTCATTGGTAAGTATAAAAAATATATAAATTACTATAAATTTTTTAACATTTTTATACTGTACCAATGACCCAGACTTAGCTGAATAGTAAACAGGCTGGAGGGCCTAGGACATAGAGGAAAATCCAATAAGCTCAACTATATAGTAAAGAGGTAACCCCTTAAGGAGAAAAGGAGTATTAGGCTTTACATGTATCTTTCTTATTTAATCTTAAATTAGAAAGATACACTACCCTTAATAATTGAGCACAATAACATTCATGTTCTCTATTAACATCCAGTATAACCCTTATACTAATTATTTTTAAAGCAAGCCAATAAATAAAGTAGTCCAGAGAATTGAGACTCTTTATAGTCATTTAAAAGTGTCCGAGTATTGTATATTAAAGCCCGTTTGACACTTGACATATACAAATGCTTCACACCGAGCTACACTTTAAAAATAAGACATGAATGAATTTAAACATTAATATTACACTTTAAAACCATCCCGGAAGCGACTCAGAAATACTGACTTGGAGGAGGCATTCCCTTGCTTTTCACTATAAAGCAGGTGACCTAAGGGAACACCCGCCCCCCCCCCCCCTTCCCCTTGCCCTGGGTCAAATAGCCCAGAGCGAAGAGGGCAGTCGGACGGAGTCACTGCCGGAACAGAAAGCCTGCATAACTATAGTTGCAACTGTTTAGTGGACGACATTCTGAGCAACAGATAACGGACCTAAACAATGCAGGTCTCCAGAAATGGACTCAATATTTCTGAGATAAAAATTCGTAAATGTGGATGGCTGAGACCAATAAGCAGCCTTCATTAAATCTGTAATAGCAACACTATTAGCATAAGCCCAGGAAGTAGAAAGAGCTCTTACTTCATGAGCAGAAATCTTAAGCACAGACTGCTGAGAAGAAGATAAATCTTCATAAGCAGTACGGATAGTTAACTGAATCCATCTAGCAATAGAATGGACTGAAATATCCTTTCTATTAGGCATCAAAGACAGAAAGAAACGTTTCCGTCCCTTTCTGATAAACTGAGATCTCTGTTTATAGATACGTAACGCTCTAACAGGACAGAGTAAAGGCCTACGCCCGTCTGAAGACGGAAGAGCCTTAATAACAATAGGTTCCGGATATTTATTAGGAGCCTGATTCTTAGCTAAAAAACCCACATTAGTAGTGAAGGTGATAGTATTCCCAACACTACGATAATGAGAATCATCCACCGATAGTGCATGAAGCTCACTGACTCTTCTAGCAGAAGAGAAAGCTAAGAGAAAAGCTGTCTTATAAGATAAGAATTTGAAATCTACTGTCCCAAGAGGTTCAAATGGCTTTTCCTTCAATTTAGGAAGAACCCAAGCTAAATTCCACTTAGGGATTAATCTAAGAGTTCTGGGTCTATTTATCGAAAAGTTTCTAACCAACTTCGATAAAGAGACATTAGATCCAATTTGTAAACTATCATGATGTGCATAGGTATCAGATAACATAGATCTATAACCCTTTATAGTAACAGGCTGCAGTTTGATTTCGTCAAACAAGTATACTAGAAAGTTTGCAATGTCTGGTATAGAGGGATCGAATATATCTACAGAATGATCCCTACACCAACGACGAAAAACATTCCACTTAGCCGCATAGTTTAGCGAAGAGGAGGTCCTCCTACAGTTAGAAATCGCGTCCACTGCTCGTCCTGTAAAGTGCTTGCCATGCAAGAAGGACCGCACAACGGAAAAACGTGAAGGTTGAGACCTTCCGGGTTGTGATGGAGTTGGCGCGATTTCCCCTGCGAAAGAAGATCCTCCCGTGGAGGAAGCTTCCGCGGTAGGTCCCACAACAGACACCTGAGTAGATTTATCCACGGTCTCTGTGGCGACAGAGATGCTACCAACAGAATCTTGCATTGAGATTGTTTTATCTTTAGCAATACTTGTTGAATTAACGGCGCTGGAGGATACGCATATCCTATCATTCCGTCCCAAGGGATCGACAGAGCGTCTACTGCAAATGCTCTTGGATCCGGACACGGAGACACATACGTCTGCAACTGATTGTTGAGATGTGTCGCAAATAAGTCTATCATTGGCCGTTCCCATTGGTAGCAAATCTGATTGAATACTTGTTTGTTGAGAGTCCACTCCGACGGCAACAAGCGACCCTTTCGTGAAAAGGAGTCTGCTAGCACATTCAGACGACCCGGTATGTGACAGACCGAAAGAAGAACGTGATGTTCTAACGCAAACAGAAGGATTCTTTCCGTTAGATTGAACAACGGAACTGAATGAGTGCCTCCCTGATTCCGTATATACGCCACTACTGTCGTATTGTCGGATAGGATTTGGACATGAGCATCGTGAATAATGTCCATCCAGTGACGTAACGCAAGCCAAATTGACATCATTTCCTTGATGTTTATGTGCTTGCACAGGAATTGCGGATCCCAAAGACCCTGGCATCTCGAATCCGTTGGGATTAATGATGCACCCCAACCTGTTTGACTGGCATCCGTCATAACGGTAAAACTCGGATCCGGCAACTGCAGCGGAACTCCTTGAGTTAACCACTGAATGTTTGCCCAAGTCTGAATCTCTTGTTTCACTTGATCTGACAAGAGAACGTCCACATCGAGCGAATGAATTTTCACACTCCAATTCTGAGTCAGGAAAATTTGAAGAGGACGTGTGCGTAACCGCCCCATCGGAATGAGATCCGCGGCGGCTCCGCACAGACCTATCAGTCTCATAAATTCTCTCGCCGTGACTTTGTCTGCGTGCAGACAATAGCGAGCGTAACAACTGACTAATTTCGCTCTGGTTAACGGCAGACGAACGAGATTGTTGTGCGTCTCGAAGCTCATTCCCAGATGAGTGAATGACTTGGACGGCACCAGATCCGACTTCTCCTCGTTTACTATAAAACCGAGACGTCGGAGCAATAGAAGAAGATTCTGAACATCGTTCTGAAGCGTTAACTCGTTGCCGTACCTCTGAAGAATGTCGTCCAGGTAGGCCGACATTACCGCAGACGAATGAGCTCGGAAGTAGATCATTACCGAGTTCATTACCCGAGTGAAAGCCCAGGGTGCTAGATTCAATCCGAAGCACATCGCCCGGAATTGATACACCACTCCTAGGACTGCGAAGCGTAGATACTTTCGGAATGTCGGATGTATCATGACGTGAAAGTACGCATCTTTGAGATCTATGCTCGTTGCATAATCGTTCACCCGAATACTCGCTCTGACCGATCGAATCGTCTCCATATAAAACTTCGGAGCGACGATCAGCTTGTTTATCCAGCTCAAATCTATGACTGGACGGAACGAGACGTCTGGTTTCGGAACCAGAAACAGATGGCTGTAGAATCCCGGAGATTCCTGGTTTTCTACGACCTCTACCGCGTTCTTCATTAAAATAGACTGCACCTCTGATAACAGAGCGTCTCTTTTCTGCTGATTTGACGGAAGATGAGTCCACTTTGGACTTCGAGTTAATGGAGGCTTTCGTTTGAAGGATATCTTTAGACCTTCCGAAGTCACTCCTCTCACCCAAGGGTCGTCCGTAATCGACGCCCATTCTTGTGAAAAGCTCGACAACCTTCTGCCAACCGGAACGCGATAGAGGTTTAAGCCATCACCTCCTGGACCTGCGAGGCCTGCGGTAGGAGAAACCACGTCTTCCACGACCCGCACCTCGCCCCGTCGACCTCGGGGCGTCCGACCGATTGTCCCGGCCTGAAGGACGCCCCGAACGAGAGTCGCTATCCTGACGGTCTCTCGAATAAGACCAAGAGGACGCACCGGAACCTCTATAGGAACCTCTCTTGGGCGCATTAGACCCAGAAGTGCCTGTCTTATTCGTGTCTGCTGTATCCGACTTCTTAGGAGCAGATTTGAACAACAGAGAATCCTTAGCTTTCTTTGTAATTTTATCATAAATAGCGGAAAGCTTGCCGTCAAAGAGAAGTTCTCCTGAGACCGAAGCGACTCTAAGAGAGTTCTTCACCTTAGAATCCACTAGTGTGGATGTAGCTAGGGCTGCGTCACGTCTAACCAACTCCAGATTTGCCATTGAAAGGGCGGAGTTACATGTGGAATAAGCTACTGCCCTTGAAAGAAGTCTTAAAGAGGATTGTATATCCTGAAACTCTTTCCCCTGAAGGCGCAGTGATAACGCCTTAGTAAGGTGATCTGCGTAAGATAAGGCATCTAAATTGGCTCTGTTAGACGCAATAGCTGTTTCCAACACCGCGGTTGGAATAGAAGCTGACGACGGTAATGATAGCTCTAAGTCTTCCGCCTCGTCGTCCATACGCAGAGGAACTCTCGGTATACCCTGTCCTGCCGTATCAAATTTATTCCTTGCATTAATGAAAGGCAGGTTGAGAGTATTAGCGGACAAGAAACCTGCTTTCCCCGTCCTGGAAGCAAGTTTAAATATAGCGTCGTTCAATAATTCAAATGTTCTTGCAACATTATTGGACTGCGACGGAAACTCGGGAGCGATGTCCCTGAACCGTTCAAAAAATTCAGAGTCCAATGACGCTATAATTCTCTTGTCCGGAAGCGCAGCAGTCTGGCCCGACGGAACAACTTGAGGGAGAAAGTGCCGGATGAAGTCCACGGCAGCTTTATGTTGTTCCGAAAGGGATAGCTCCAAGTCATCCGTATCCCTTTCACCATCCGGTCGGACCTCATGATGTTCCCGGTCGTCCGCCCCCGATGCTTCGGCAGAGCGTACCGACCCAGCGCCGTCGGATAATTCTCGATCCGACACCGTTTCTGTCGGTTGCTGGGATGCTGCGATAAGCTGTGCTATCTGCACAAGAATGTCCGGCGTCGAGACCTGCGGAGGCGCAGTCTTTCGCTGCTTCGCCGAGGGCAGCTCCGCATCAGATGGCTCCCGCATACTTTTCCTATGCGAACGTCCGGAGTCCATCGGTCTTGAATCCCTGGCTGCCGGATGGTGTGACCTGGTCGCCGAAGAATCCTTGATCGGCGAAGCTGGTAATATATCGGCGGTCACGCAGCCAAGGTGTGGTCGTGTGCGCTGACGAGAAGAGGAAGCCTTAACAGTCTCTGCGGACTGCTTATACAACGGAGCATCCCGAGCGACGGACGTATGCTCCGCTAAAGACACATTTTGTACCACAACATCTGGTCCCGGATGTTGTTGTACGAGAGAGGGGCCTCTCTCGCTCGCGGCCCGGCTGGACCTGGACGAGCTAGGAACCGGACTCAAAGGCTTCCTCCGTTCTCGCTTACTATCCGCCGTCACTGGGTGTGCATCTATTATGTTTATAGTGCTCGCATCACCCAAAATTTCCTCTTGGACCGCATCGGATGAACCCGGCTGCCGAACCATTCGGTGAATGGACGCTACACCGGGCGAGCTAGCGGACGACATTTGTCTAATCTCCATGAGCACTTTTGCCGCTAGCTCTGAATTCATTTGTGACGACGGACGCACACTTGAAGAAGATAACATGGAAACATCACCCTGTTCTGGTTCCTCTGAAATAGAAACTGAGAGAGTAGAGTGACCTTGCGGAGAAAGAGCCGGAATCGCTCTTTCTCCAGAAACAACATATCGTGACACACGTTTCCAATGTTTCTCATCCCAATGTTCACATATAGGACAGGGATTAATGCGAGAACACTGACTACAATTAATACAATGATCATGAAAGTCAGAGGAAGATTTCTTCCTATTACAATTTGAACAATGTCCCTTCATTGTGAAAGAACAACAATAAGTCCTAGTTACTCGCAAAAACCCCTGACACAAAGATACATAATAACATGATCCATTAATAAATGAAAAAACAATTGCAAAACAAAATAATTTTGAAAAAATATTTTTTCAGCGAAGCCCAAGTTGCTGAAAAGTAACGTTGAGCCCCGATGGATCCGATGGCAAAGTGTGGTCAAAAATTTTAAATTTATATTAAATAATTAATGAGACACTTTCGGATAATATAAATGTATCTTATAGTGAGATAAACTACAGCAAAGGCAAACAGCCCCCCTCAAAAAAGGCTGTTGCCAATGAAAACAAACAGTGTAAAAACACCAGAAAACATGACTCCAGGCACTGAAAAAACTGGCCCGGAATCAGTCATCAATTACACTCTATCTGATGCAAAACAGAGACTCCCAGGGGAGAATCTGTAGAACATCAGATGGAAGATGCAGAACACAAACGTTATACACCCATGGGTGAAAACGTAACTATGGGGAAAATAACAGAAAACATTCTGTAACCAAGCAACTCTCCCAGGAAATTTTAGAAATGAAATTTCTCAAAAATATGCCAAAAGCATGGGAGAATTGCAAGGGGGGACTTTAGAAGGCTAGGGGAGAGGAAACACTGAATAAGCAGTGCAACAATTAGCAAGAATGACAACAAGAGGCCCATGCCTCGAAAATAGGCAACTTAACATAATTTCATCAAAAAATTTTAAGTACAGCCCTGATTATTTTTTGTCACTTCTTTTACCTCTCCTCCTTCTATCCTCCTTAGAATCACATTTTCTCCAAGAATTACGTGTCTGGCATCCTTTAAACTGAGATTTACAAGCACAAAGATCAGTGAGATGTTGACTGATGAAGGGCCAAACAGAGAATGATAATTGGCGCCAATTTCGGGACGTCTGCGTCACTGCGCATGCGCAGTAGAGGCGTAGTATGGAGGTCCTTTAGGACATGATTTCTTTTTGTTTTGGATGCAAATTTTGGGGATTGGGGGGCAAAATTTGTGTTTGGCCCTGGTTTTGTTGGAGTTAGCACCAGCTAAGTCTGGGTCATTGGTACAGTATAAAAATATTTTATGTCCGAACAGCACGGTACGCGAAAGTCGCGCACGACACGGAAAATATATAAAATACAATGAAAATGTGGTTGAAAATAATAACGAGAATGTTAAAAAATTTATAGTAATTTATATATTTTTTATACTTACCAATGACCCAGACATAGCTGGTGCTAACTCTTAAAATTCTAGGGCCAAACACAAATTTTGCCCCCCACTCCCCAAAATTTGCATCTAAAACCAAAAGAAATCATGTCCTGAAGGTCCTCCATACTTTGCCTTCACTGTGCATGCGCAGTGTCAAGGACGTCCCGAAATTGGCGCCAATTATCATTCTTACAAGCAGTGCCTGGTCAGCGCTATGTACTCAGCGGGGAGGTATGAGTTCCCAACTCCTGGGAGGGCCATCCCCGTCTGGGTCATTGGTAAGTATAAAAAATATATAAATTACTATAAATTTTTTAACATTTTTATACTGTACCAATGACCCAGACATAGCTGAATAGTAAAAAGGCTGGAGGGCCTAGGACATGGAGGAAAATCCAATAAGCTCAACTATATAAATAGAGTCAACCCCTCGAGGAGAAAAGGAGTATTAGGCTTTACATGTATCTTTCTTATTTTATGATAAATTAGAAAGACACAACACCCTCCATAATTGAGGATAATAACATTCATGTTCTCTATTAACATTCAGTATAACCCCTTATACTAATTATTTTTAAAGTAAGCCAATAAATAAAGTTAGTCCAGAGAATTGAGACTCTTTATATTCTCTTAAAAGTGTCTGAGGATTGTATATTAACGCCCGTTTGACACGTGACATATACAAATGCTTCACACCGAGCTACACTTTAAAAATATGACATGAATGAATTTTTAACATTAATATTACACTTTAAAATCATCCCGGTAACGACTCAGAATTACTGACTCCAGAGGAGGAATCCCCTTGCTTTTCACTATAAAGCAGGTCAGGTGACCTAAGGGAACACCCCCCCCCCCCCCCTTCCCCTTGCCCTGGGTCAAATAGCCCAGAGCGAAGAGGGCAGCAGGACGGAGTCACTGCCGGAACAGAAAGCCTGCATAACTACAGTTGCAACTGTTTAGTGGACGACATTCTGAGCAACAGATAACGGACCTAAACAATGCAGGTCTCCAGAAATGGACTCAATATTTCTGAGATAAAAATTCGTGAATGTGGATGGCTGAGACCAATATGCAGCCTTCATTAAATCTGTAATAGCAACACTATTTGCGTAAGCCCAAGATGTAGAAATCTTAAGCACAGACTGCTGAGTTGAAGATAGATTATCATAAGCAGTACGGATAGTTAATTGAATCCATATAACAATAGAATGGACCGAAATGTCCTTTCTATTAGGCATCAGAGACAGAAAGAAGCGTTTTCGCCCCTTTCTGATAAACTGAGATCTTTGTTTATAAATACGTAAAGCTCTAACAGGACAGAGTAAAGGCCTACGCCCGTCTGAAGACAGAAGGGCCTTAATAACAATAGGTTCCGGATATTTATTAGGAGATTGATTCTTAGCTAAAAATCCAACATTAGTAGTAAAGGTAATAGTGTTCCCGACACTACGATAGTGAGAATCGTCCACAGATAGTGCATGAAGCTCACTGACTCTTCTAGCAGAAGAGAAAGCTAAGAGAAATGCTGTCTTATAAGACAAGAATTTGAAATCTACTGTCCCAAGAGGCTCAAATGGCTTTTCTTTCAGTTTAAGAAGAACCCAAGCTAAATTCCATTTAGGAATTAATCTAAGAGTTCTGGGTCTATTTATCGAAAAGTTTCTAACTAATTTAGATAAAGAGACATTAGATCCAATTTGTAAACTATCATGGTGTGCATAGGTATCAGATAACATAGACCTATAACCTTTAATAGTAACAGGCTGCAGTTTGATCTCGTCAAACAAGTATACTAGAAAGTTTGCAATATCTGGTATGGAGGGATCAAAAATATCAACAGAACGATCCCTACACCAACGACGAAAGACCTTCCACTTAGCCGCATAGTTTAGCGAAGAGGAGGTCCTCCTACAGTTAGAAATCATGTCCACTGCTCGTCCTGTAAAATGCTTGCCATGCAAGAAGGACCGCACAATGGAAATACGTGAAGGTTGAGACCTTGCGGGTTGTGATGAAGTTGACGCGACTTCCCCTGCGAAAGAAGATCCTCTCATGGAGGAAGTTTTCGCGGTAAGTCCCACAGCAGACACCTGAGTAGATTTATCCACGGTCTCTGTGGAGACAGAGATGCTACCAACAGAATTTTGCATTGTGATTGTTTTATCTTTAGCAATATTTGCTGAATCAACGGCGCTGGAGGATACGCATATCCTATCATTCCGTCCCACGAGATCGATAGAGCGTCTACTGCATATGCTCGGGGATCCGGACATGGTGACACATACGTCTGCAACTGATTGTTGAGTTGTGTCGCAAATAAGTCTATCATTGGCCGTTCCCATTGGTAGCAAATCTGATTGAATACCTGTTTGTTGAGAATCCATTCTGACGGCAACAAGCGACCCTTCCGTGAAAGGGAGTCTGCTAATACATTCAGACGACCTGGAACATGACGGACCGAAAGTAGAACTTGGTGTTCTAGAACAAACAGAAGGATTCTTTCCGTTAAATTGAATAACGGAACGGAATGAGTGCCTCCCTGGTTCCGGATATACGCCACTACTGTCATATTGTCGGACAGGATTTGGACATGTGCTTTCTGAATAATGTTCATCCAATGACGTAATGCAAGCCAAATTGACATCATTTCTTTGATGTTTATGTGCTTGCTTAGAAACTGCGGATCCCAAAGACCCTGGCACTTCGAATCCGTTGGGATCAATGTTGCACCCCAACCTGTTTGACTGACATCCGTCATAATCGTAAAACCCGGATCCAGCAACTGCAGTGGAACTCCCTGAGTCAACCACAACATGTTTGCCCAAGTCTGAATCTCTTGTTTCACTTGATTTGACAAGAGAACGTCTATATCGAGCGAATGAATCTTTACACTCCAATTCTGAGTCAAGAAAATTTGGAGAGGACGAGTGCGCAACCGCCCCATCAGAATGAGATCCGCAGCGGCTCCGCACAGACCTATTAGTCTCATGAACTCCCTCGCTGTGACTTTGTCTGAGTGAAGACAATAGCGAGCATAACAACTGATTAATTTCGCTCTGGTTAAAGGCAGATGAACGAGATTGTTGTGCATCTCGAAGCTCATTCCCAGATGAGTGAATGACTTGGACGGCACAGGATCCGACTTCTCCTTGTTTATAATAAAACCGAGACGTTGGAGTAATAGAAACAGATTCTACACATCGTTCTGAAGCGTTAACTCGTTGCCGTACCTCTGAAGAATGTCATCCAGGTAGGCCGACGTTACCACAGACGAATGAGCTCGGAAATGTATCATTACCGAGTTCATTATTCGAGTGAAAGCCCAGGGCGCTAGGTTCAAACCTAAGCACATCGCCCGGAATTGATATACAACTCCTAGGACTGCGAAGCGTAGATACTTTCTGAATGTCGGATGTACCATGACGTGAAAGTACGCATCTTTGAGATCTATGCTTGTAGCATAGTCGTTCACCCGAATACTCGCTCTGACCGATCGAATCATCTCCATATAGAACTTCGGAGCGACGATCAGCTTGTTTATCCAGCTCAGATCTATGACTGGACGGAACGAGCCGTCTGGTTTTGGAACCAGAAACAGATGGCTGTAGAAACCCGGTGATTCCTGGTCTTCTACGACCTCTACCGCGTTCTTCATCAGAAGAGACTGTACTTCCGATAAAAGAGCATCTCTTTTCTGCGGATTTGCCGGAAGCTGAGTCCATTTTGGACTTCGAGTTAATGGAGGCTTTCGTTTGTAGGATATTCTTACTCCTTCCGAAATTACCCCTCGGACACAGGGGTCGTCCGTAATCGACGCCCACTCGTTTGTAAAACTCGATAATCTTCCGCCCACCGGAACACGATAAAGGTTCAAACCATCACCTCCTGGACCTGCGAGGCCTGCGGAAGGAGAAAGTACGTCCTCCATGAACCGCACCTCGTCCCGTCGACCTCGGGATGTCAGACAAGTTGTCTCGGCCAGAATAACGTCCCGTACGTGAGTCGCTGCCTTGACGGTCTCTAGAATAAGACCTAGAGGACGTATAAGAACCTCTATAGGAAATTCTCTTGGGCGTACTTGTCCCAGAAGTGCCTGTCTTACTCTTTTCTGCTGTATCCGACTTTTTGGAAGCAGATTTAAAAAGCAGAGAATCCGAAGCTTTCTTAGTTATCTTATCATAGATTGCTGAAAGCTTGCCGTCGAAGAGAAGCTCTCCGGAGACCGAAGCGACTCTGAGAGAGTTCTTCACCTTACTATCCACGCGCGTGGATGTAGCTAGGGCTGCGTCACGTCTAACCAACTCCAGGTTTGCCACTGAAAGGGCGGAGTTATACATGGAATAAGCAACTGCCCTTGAAAGAAGTCTTAATGAGGATTGTATATCCTGGAATTCTTTCCCTTGAAGACGCAATGATAACGCCTTAGTAAGGTGGTCTGCGTATGATAAAGCGTCTAAGCTTGCTCTGTTAGACATTATTGTCGTTTCCAACGTCGCGGTTGGAATAGACATAGACGACGGTAAAGACAATTCCAAGTCTTCCGCCTCGTCGTCTAGACGCAGAGGAACTCTCGGTATGCCCTGTCCTGCCGTTTTGAATTTATTCCTTGAATTGATGAAAGGCAGATTGAGAGCATTAGTGGACAAGAAACCAGCCTTGCCTGTTTTGGTAGCAAGCTTATAGATAGCGTCGTTCAATAATTCGAATGTTCTTGTGACATTATTGGACTGTGTCGGAAACTCAGGGACGAGGTCTCTGAACCTATCAAAGAATTCTGTGTCCAATGACGCTATCAGTCTCTTATCCGGCATCCCAGCAATCTGGCCCGACGGAACAACTTGTGGAAGGTAATGCCGGATGAAATCTACGGCGGCTTTATGTTGTTCCAAAAGGGATAGCTCCAAATCCTCGGAATCCCTTTCGCCATCCTGTCGGACCCAATGATGTTCACGGTCGTCCATACCCGATGCTTCGGCGGAGCGTACCGACCCAGCGTCGTCGGATAATTCTTGATCCGACAGAGCTTCTGTCGTTTGCTGGGATGCTGCGATAATTTGTGCTATTTGGGATAGCACGTCCGTCAGTGAGGCCTGTGGAGTAGCGGTCTTACGTTGCTTAGCCGCTGGAAGCTCTGTGTACACTGACTCCTGCATACTTCTCTTTTCGAACGCGGGAGTCTACAGGCCTCTTGTCCCTGGCTACCGGATGGCGTGACCTGGTCGCCATGGAATCCCTGATTGGCGAAGCTGGCTGGATATCCGTGGTCACGTAGCCAAGGTGCGGTCGTGTGCGCTGCTGAGAGGATGAGGAAGCCTTTTGGACAGTCTCTCCGGACTGTCTATATAACGGAGCGTCCCGAGCGGCGGACGTATGCTCCGAATGCGAAACATTTTGTACCACATCTGGTCCCAGATGTTGTTGTACGAGAGAGGGGCCTCTCTCGCTCGCAGCCCGGATGGACCTGGATGAGCTAGGAACCGGACTACTAGGCTTCCTCCGTTCTCTCCTCTGATCCACCGTCACTGGGTGTGCACCTTGTATATTTATAGTGCTCGCATCACCCAAATCACCTTCCTGGACCGCAACAGCTGAACCAGGCTGCCGAACCATTCGATGAATGGACGCTACACCGGGCGAGCTAGCGGACGTCAACGCCGTCGATCCTACTCGGGACCTCTTAGGCAATTGGCGTATCTCCATGAGCCTATTTGCTGCTAGCTCTTCATTTAATTGTGACGACGGAGGCACACTTTTGGAAGACATCACGAAAACATCACCCTGTTCTTGTTCCTCTGAAATAGAGATTGATAAACTAGAGTGACCCTGCAGAGAAAGGACCGGCATGGCCATTTCCCCGCTAACAACATACCGTGACACACATTTCCAATGTTTGTCATCCCAATATACACATACTGAACAGGAGTTAGTGCGAGTACACTGACTACAATTAATACAATGATCATGAAAGTCAGAGGAAGATTTCCTCTTATTACAATTTGAACAATATCCTTTCATTGTGAAAAGAAAACAAAAAGTCCTAGTACTCGCACAAACCCCTGAAAACAAAGATACATAATAGCATGATCCATTACATAGAAAAAATAATTGAAATCAAAAAAAAAATTTTGAAAAAATATTTTTTCAGCAAAGCCCAAGTTTCTGAAAAGTAAAGTTGTGCCCCAATGGATCCCAAGCCTAAGTGTGGACAAAAATTTTAAAAATATTTTAAAAAATTAATGCAACACTTACGAATAATAATAATGTATCTTGTAATGATTAAACTAGTACAAAGACCAAAAAATCCCCCTCCACAGAGACTGTTGCCAAACAAGAAGTGTATAAACACCAGAAACATGACTCCAGGCACTGATAACCCTGGCCCGAAATCAGTTACCAATAATACACTATCTGATGCAAAACAGAGACTTCCAGGGAAGAAACTGCAGAACATCAGATGGTAGATGCAGAACACTACGCCTAAACACCCATGGGTGAAAACGTAAACATGGGGAAAAGAACAGAATTCATTCTGTTACCCAGCTAAATCTCCCAAGAAATTTTAGTAATAATATTACTCAAAAATATGCCAAAAGCATGGGAGAATAGCAAGGGGGGACTTAAAGGAAAAGGAGAGAGGAAACTCTGAACAAGCAGTGAAACTTTATAGCAAGATAACAACAGGCCCATGCCTCGAAAATAGGCAACTTAACATAATTTCATTAAAAAATTTTAAGTTACAGCCCTGAATATTTTCTGTCACTCATTTTTCCTCTCCTCCTTCTATATCCTCTTTAGATGCACCATTTCTCTAATATTTATGTGTCTGGCATCATTTAAACTGAGATTTACAAGCACAAATATCAGTCAGATGTTAACTGATGAAGGGCCAAACAAAGAATGATAATTGGCGCCAATTTCGGGACATCCTTGACACTGCGCATGCGCAGTGAAGGCAAAGTATGGAGGACCTTCAGGACATGATTTCTTTTGGTTTTAGATGCAAATTTTGGGGATTGGGGGGCAAAATTTGTGTTTGGCCCTAGAATTTTAAGAGTTAGCACCAGCTATGTCTGGGTCATTGGTACAGTATAAAAATATATAAAACACAGTCCTGTTATTATACAGTCCTCAGATCCATAATTCCAGTCACAGGAAACCATTATCAACGAGTTGAATTATCACTGTTTCTGAATGCGAAAAATGGACGTCCTGCAACATGGCCGGACGAAAAAAGAATGATTCATTGGTGACTGCCTTGCGCACTGGTTCCGGAAGTTGTGGAATCATACTAAGAGAAGAGCATCCCCTACTGGGTGTGCGCTGATGGCGCTCGACCCAGTTTTGGCTTATTTTTTCTTGGTGCTTTTGCACCACTTCTCTTTCCCAAATCTCTTGGGAAAGATCAAAATAGAGAGTATATTTTCTGAGTTAGGGTCTTCCACTGTACTGCAAGCCTGTAGTAAACAATTGTAAGGTAGGTTGATAAGAAATAGGTAGGATTCTTCTTCTCAACATATCAATTTTAATAATTAAGAGAGCCGAAACCGGCTCTAATCGATAAAATTTGAATTTCAAGGTCATGGCCAAGCGGTATTTTAGTTAGAGAGCTGAAACCAACTATGTCTACAGATGGACAGACAGACAGATGGACAGACAGACAGATGGACAGACAGATGGATGCACTCGCAGAGTCACAGAGCCACGGCTATATCCCCCCTCCCCCCCCCCCCCAAAAAAAATAATAATAATAAAAAATTGAACTATATTAATGCATTTTTACTATGAAAATTGGCTTTTCACCCCATCTCACCTTCACCAACCACTGTGTGGGGTACATCCTGTACTAGCCAAGAATCTAAGAAGGTTCATGGACAATGCAGCCATAAAAATAACCAAAAGTTAGATGAGCTTGTATTTTACTACTAAGATCAAGCATATGATGAATGACCTGTAATTACTCTTTTTCTGAATGAAATTTGATGCAGTCACCTGAATCAGAGGCTCCGGTGATTCCAAAATGTTCACCTGGATAAGTTGACTCCATGCAATAGAGGATGGCTGATAGGGTGTAAGTGGAAGGAATGCATAGCATTTTCTGGATTTATTTTGCCAGAATCTTCTTTTAAAATGATGGCATTTTTCAGCCAGTTTCGAACTGCTACTCATAAGGATACTTCAAAGAAAGTAACATTCTCTTTCCAATGCAGCTTAGAATGAAAGTGTCAATGACACTGTAGCTCAACTTGTCAAGACAAAGATATGTACATGTATAGTATGTGACACAGCAATGACAAACATCTAGGTAATGACCTGATAACAAAGGTACATATAAAGTATTGTAACGGTCTGTACATAAATACTGACCGTAGCCTGTAACAAATGTATAGGTAAAGTATTGTAAAGGCAGGTGACAGTCAGATGTTAAACTAGAAAAGAAATCTTGGGAGTCCCAGAGTGGGTCTGACTGAACCCCAAAATATTTGTTCTCATAGCACAGTGATAACAAAGGCACCCCAAAACACACTCGTTCATGTCCCAAGGTGAAAACAAAGGTATCCAAGAAGTTTTGTGAAGATCAGTTGATAAATACGAGCTGTATAGAACTTGTGACAAAAAACTGATTGGACCTAATTTCGGTACAAAATAGCCACTGGCAGCCATCTTGAATCTGGACCACACCCAGAAACACTCATTCTCGTCCCAAGGTGATAACAAAGGTACTGAAGAAGTTTTGTGAAGATCGGTTCATAAATACAGCCTCTACCCTGAGCCGTATTGACATGTGTGCTTACATTGTGTAAGTAGCACTGAATAAATCAAAGTTCATCTAATTTGCATAATTTCTGCACGAAAAAAAACCCCTTACAATATGTGATGTAGTCCATGTTACTAAACATTCATACAAAAATTTATTCAAATCAGAACTTTCATACAGAAGTTCTGTGCAAAAGACTGACTGCACTAATTTTGGTACAAAATGGCTGCTGGTGGCCATCTTGAATTTTGGTCTACACCCAAAAATACTTGCTCTCATCCCACGGTGATAACAAAGGTACCCAAGAAGTTTTGTAAAGATTGGTTCATAAATATGGCTTCTAGTCTGAGCCGTATAGAAGTTGTGTACAAAAAAACTGATTAGACCTAATTTCGGTACAAAATAGCGACTGGCAGCCATCTTGAATTTTAGACCGCACCCAGAAACACTCATTCTTGTCCCAAGGTGATAACAAAGGTACCCAAGACATTTCGTGAAGATCAGTTCATAAATACAGACTCTAGCCCGAGCCGTATTGACATGTGTACATACTGTGTGTAAGTTGCACTGAAAAAATCAAAGTTCATCTAATTTGCATAATTTCTGCACGAGAAAAAAACCCGTATTATATGTGATGTATCCCATGGTACTAAACATTCACACAAAAATTTATTCAAATCAGAGCTTTCATATGGAAGTTTTGTGCAAAAATCTGATTGCACCAAATTTTGTACAAAATGGCTGCCATCGGCCATCTTGAATTTCGGACCGGACCCCAAAACACTCGTTCTCGTACATGGTGATACCAAAGGTACCCAAGAAGTTTCGTAAAGATCGGTTCATAAATACGGCCTCTAGCCCAAGCCGTATTGGCATTTGCACTTACAGTGCTGAAAGTAACTCCAAAAAACATCAAAATTAGTCTAATTTGCACAATTTATGCACGAGAAAAAAACCCGAATTATATGTGATGTATCCCATGGTACTAAACATTCATACAAAAAATTATTCAAATCAGAGCTTTCATATGGAAGTTCTGTACAAAAAACAGATTTCTGCATCGTCGGTATAAATGGCGGCTGGCAGCCATCTTGAATTTCGTACCACACCCAAAAACACTCGTTCTCGTCCCACGGTCATAACAAAGGTACCCAAGAAGTTTCGTAAAGATCGGTTCATAAATACGGCCTCTAGCCCGAGCTGTATCCAATTATTGATGTATGGACAGACATACGGACGCACAGATGGCCAGACAGACAAACGGACAGACGGACGACGGGCCATGACAAAAGCTCAAATTTGGCTTCGCCAAAGTTGAGCTAAAAATCATTTTTATTTTCTCTATTTTCAGCCACAGGGGTTCTCAAAGCACATCCTCCATTAGAGTAGGTAAGCATCTCCTTTAAAATTTGGTTGGCAAATTTGTGAATAGTGCTGGTCGGTTTTGGTCATTACATTTGGTTAGGGATTAAATTACACTTTATGTGATAAACAGAATCTCAAATTTGTCACAATTTGATATGAAATTTTGGAACCTAATTCATTATAATTGATTTGAGCCTTCATAAATCTTGGCTTAAATCTATATTAGTGCACCTGGTTAACCCTTTACCTAACATGAAAAGCAGACGACACTTGCTAAAAATATTCTTGAATAACTATTTTTTTTCATTTTTTGTCTCAAAAACATAGGTTATGACCTCCCTTTGGAACGAGCTCGTTGAGCTCGTTCCAAAGAGGGGTCATAACCTATGTTTTTGAGACAAAAAAGGAAACAAATAATGAAAATTAATTGGCGATTTTTATGAATAGCGCTGGCCGGTTTTGGCCGTTACGTTGGGTAAAGGGTTAAGAAATTTCATATCAAATTGTGACTCGGTGGAAATCCTCTATAAGTGGACAATGTTGACCTCCATCTCATTCCTTTCAGCCAACCTGTACATATTTATTTCATCTTCATGCTCCAAAAGTCATTTTTACCAAAAAAAACGCTTAGTTTGTGTTTAAATTTTCCCAATGTTTTCTAGGACTTTTAGGGGGAAACCTCAAACTTCCTTAAGATAAGGCTCCACAAAGTAGATCTTCTGTTTCTCAGGCCATTTTTTTGTAAAATTGCAAGTGGGTTGGTGGTTTTTTATTTCATTTTTGAGTTTGTAATTATTTCTTTGCCACCAAAAGTTCATGTTTTGGGTTTGTTTTATGTTTCAGGCCTGATAATCTATAGAATAGCATGGGTGGTGGTGTATTTCGTCCCTTGATTGCAAGAAGGCTTTGCAATGCTAAACATTGCAAAGCCTTGTTGCACTCAAAGGAAAAATTTATCAATTTTATTAACTTAGGTAAAATATCAGACAAAAACTATGTCATTTTTATTTTTTTAAGTTTGCATTAGTTATAAAAAGTGAGCATGCGGCAGCCAAAAGACCATGCGAGAGAGGCTGAGAAACAGATTTTTAACTTTTTTGGCCTAAATATAATTTTCAACCTTTTTTATGATATAATTATGCTGATGAACTCTTGATGCTATCAACTAATCAAAATGTATAAGTTGTATAACTTTATCACACGCACAACTATTATTCATTGAAAAGGATATTCATATGTCCATCACAGCTGCCTGTAAAAATAGTTGTTTTATCTTCTGAAAGACTCATGGCTGTAATTGGTCTACTATGTCCCTGGAAAATGTAAGAAAAACTAGTAATAAAAACTATGAAATCTTATCCATTTCTCTTAATATTACATATCTTACAGTTAGAAAAGCAAATCAAAAATGATAAAAACAGACTGCATAATAATTTAACCAATTCATATCATGATGCGCCAAACAACAAAAGATATCAAAACCTGTTTTCACACAAAAAATGTGAGATAACAAAGACAGCTTTTAAAAATGGTGTACAAAACAAAGAATATTTGATGGATTTTGCAGCCAGCTAACAGTTTTCTCTCCACTCAATGGCAAATTTTCATCAGACTGAGTACTTGAGAGTAAAATCAAGTATGATAACCATAATTTTTATGGTTAAGGCTATATAAATGTTTTGTTTTATCCCCCAAGAGCTTTCCATTTTTTTACAAAACTGCACCAAATCATTTCCTTCAAGTTAAAAAGCTTGGTAGCGTTTAGTTTTCAAGCCCTGTAAAGCAGTCACAACATGATTGGATGGAAATCCATTAATGCAAGATTTGATCACTTTCATCATCTGTGACTGCTGCACGCCACAGGCAATAACTAACAGGCCAATCAAAAAAATACATTTGGTTCAATTTCAATCTTTGGAAAAACACACTGAAGTCATAAGAGGGTTAAAGTAAAGATATTCATACAGGAATCAGATCTATTTTTTTCCAAGGAACCAGAAAAAACATATACAGCATTGAAAGGGTTTGTTTGTTCATGGCAGCAATAAAATCTTTGGAACCCACATTGCAGTCTTGAGAGGCTTAAATTAAAGATGTGCATGCAGGAATCAGATAAATGTTTTCAGCATTGAAAGGATTCATTCAACATGAAATAAAATCTTTGGAATACAAAATGAAGTCCACAAAGTTCTCAATGAATGAAAATTTTCCTCCAGGATAAACAACCGCAAAAATGCTGACTCATCATTTTTTTCAATACCCTCTACCAGGCACCCTGACTGAACCAGTAGCAATTTTTTTTAACCAATCCCTCCTTCCGGTCCTAAGGATGCTTCATACCAAATAACAGTTCTCTGTTCCTTGTGGTTTAGGATAATATGTGGGCTTTTGAATTTTTTTCTGTTTTTAGCCCCTGGGGTTTTCACAGGGCTGTGAAAATCTTTTGGGGGGCATCAATCAATTACTTAGGATCCACTTATACTACATGCCAAATTTGGTTGAAATTGGCCCACCGGTTCTTGAAATAGAAATTTTGGGCAGGGCCCAAAATGGATAGGCCCTCCACAGAGAGCCCAGATATTGACATATCAACTTCCCTTGAACAAACTTTAATCTTTTACACCAAAGGATGTTCCATACCAAATATCAAGACACTCCCTCTGGTGGTTCATGAGAAGATATTTAAAGGTTTTTAACCTTTTGGGGCATAAATGAATATGGCAGTTGCTCCATTTAAACAAAATAGAGAGGGTATATTCCATAGATGGTCTGCACAATATATGTTTGCATTTGGCCTAGTGGTTGTGAAGAAGATATAAAGTTTGCAAAAAGTTAACGGACGGCGGACAAAAGTGATGGCAATAGCTCCCAATGACTTGCAGTCAGGTGAGCTAAAAAGTAAAATTTAGAAGTATCACAATGTCATAGTAATTGTGGAAGCCACTGCAAGTCTATAAAACATTCAAAGAGGGGGTTCAATTTCAGGGTGATTGCATGAGAACTGAAACCCATTTTTTGCGGCCTTAACTCGTTGAAAGCTTGTTTATTTTTTGTGGCCTGAATTTGTTATTAAAAATTTGTTTCATTACAAATTATTGGAGTGCCCACAGGCACTCTCTAATAATTTGTAATAAAACAACTTTTATAAACAAAATATTATTTAGACCTCACAAAGTAGATCTTGTTTCTCAGGCCAGTTTTTGTAAAATTGTACACGGGGGCGGGCGGATTTTAATTTTGTTATTTTTGCAATTATTTCTTTGCCAACAAAAGTTAAGCCACGTCGAGCCTGGTTAGTCCTTGGATGGGTGACTGTCTGAGCGATCAATTTGGACTCCCGCAAGGCACTCAACCCCGATTGTCCACGTGAGGACACAATGATGCTGTGTACTAAGGCGTACTGCAAGTCAATGGTACACATTTCTTCAACCAATCTAACCCTACCTGTGCTGCAGTGCAGAGTTATGATGTTGGGGAGCTGACAGCTGCTCGTCGAGACTCGGTGGTTCTCTCTGGGTACTCCGGCTTCCTTCACGCATAAAACTGTCATGGTCATGATTAGCCATTGTGCATAAGTATATGACCTTAAACACCAATAAATAAATAAATAAATTTACCAACAAAAGTTGATATTCTTGGTTTGTTTTATGTTTTAGGCCTCATAATCTACAGAATAGCATGGGTGGTGGTATATTTCGTCCCTTGAGTATAAGAGGGCTTTGCAATGTTAAAGCATTGTTGCACTCAAGGGACAAATTTATCAATTTTATTAACTTAAGTAAAATATCAGACATAAACCGTTTAGTTTTTATTTTGTTAAGTTTGCATTGGTTATAAAAAGAGAGCATGCAGTAGTCAAAATGACCATGCGGGAGAGCCTGAGAAACAGATTTTTAACTTTTTACTTACGTTTAACTGAATATGAAACATGAGCAGGGAAAATGTTGGCTTTTGCTCTGTTACCCTCATTTCTTTTAAAGCCCTAATGGTGGCTTCTAGCCCTCATCCAGTTAAGAAACATTTTGGTTTCTGTTTTGAAGTTCTTTAAAGTATAAATGGTAATGTCTACACAGAAAAAGAAGGGATTTTTTTCACGAAAAGTAAACACAAAATATACCTTTATAATCCTGCTTGGTTGAGAAGGATTATCTGGGTCTAAATAATTTATATATCCTGATAGTGATACAGTAATCAAATGACTTCCCTGCCATAAACATCCAACTTGCATATCATCCAATTTATTTCCAAAACTGAACTCGCTGAAAAACAAATATTCTCTTGTGAGTGATACGAAATTCCTTTAACTATAAGAATGAGTTAACAATTAAGTTATAAAAGTTAAAAAATTTATAGTAATTTCTATATTTTTTATACTTACCAATGACCCAGACATAGCTGGTGCTAACTCTTAAAATATAGGGCCAAACACAAATTTTGCCCCCCAATCCCCAAAATTTGCATCTAAAACCAAAGAAAACATGTCCTGAAAGGCCCTCCACCCTTCACCTCTACTGCGCATGCGCAGTGTCAAGGACGTTCCGAAATTGGCGCCATTAATCATTCTAATAACCAGTGCCTGGTAAGCGCTATGTACTCAGCGGGGAGGCAAGAGTTCCCAACTCCTGGGAGGGCCATCCCCGTCTGGGTCATTGGTAAGTATAAAAAATATAGAAATTACTATAAATTTTTTAACATTTTTATACTGTACCAATGACCCAGACATAGCTGAATAGTAAAAAGGCTGGAGGGCCAAGGACATAGAGCAAAATGGAATACGCTCAATAATATAAAATAGAGTCATCTCCTGTAGGGAAAAAGAAGTAATAGGCCTTACATGTATCTTTCTTATTTATGATAAATTAGAAAGATACAACACCTTCCAAAATTGAGCTTCATACATCCATGAACTCTATTAATATCCAATATAATCCTTATAATAATAATTTTTAAAGTAAGCCAATAAATAAAGTAAGTCTAGAGAATAGAGACTCTTATACTCCTAAAAAGAGTCTGAGGATTGCATAATCATGTCTGTTGACATATGCAATATTCAAAAGCTATACTTTAAAAACTAAGACTTGAATGAATTTCAAAACATAAACTTCTCACTAAACAACCATCCCAATAACAGCTCAGAATTACTAACTCCGGAGGAGGTATTCCCTTGTTTTCATAGTAAAACAGGTGACCCAAGGGAACACCCTCCCCCCTCCTTTTTCTTGCCCTGGGTCAAATAGCCCAGAGCGAAGAGGGCAGCAGAACGGAGACACTGCCGAAACAGACAGCCTACCTAGCTATAGTAGCAACTGTTAAGTGAATGACATTCTGAGCAGTAGATAATAGACCTAACAATAGAGGCCTCCAGAAATGGACTCGATATTTCTGAGATAAAAATTCATGAATGTGGATGGCTGAGCGCAATGAGCAGCCTTCAAAAATCTATAATAGCGACACTATTAATGTAAGCCCAAGATGTAGAAGAACTCTTACTTCATGAGCCGAAATCTTAAGCACAACTGCTGAGTCAATGATAAACCATAACCAGTACCGATAGTTAATAGAATCCATTTACAATAGAATGGAGCGTAACGTCCTTCTACTAGGCATCAAAAACAGAAGAAGCTTACGCCCGTAGTAATAAACAGGTATCTGTTTATAAATACATTAACTCTAACCGGAAAGAGTAAAGGCCTATGCCCGTACGAAGACGGAAGGACCTTAATAACAATAGGTTCCGGATATTAGGAGCCTAACTCTTATGCAAAAACCCCAACCTAAATAGTAAAGGAAGTAGTGATTCCGAAACTATGAAAGTGAAAATCATCCATTGATAGTGCATGAAACTCACTGACTCTTCAGTAAAAGAGAAACCAACAGAATTACTGTCTAAAAGGTCAGAATTTGAAAACTACTGTTTCCAGAGGCTCAAATGATTACTTAGCTAAATAAGAACCGAAGTTAAATTCCATATAGGAATTTAATCTAAAGATTCTAGGTCTATTTATCAAAAAGTTACTAACTGACTTAGATAAAGAGACATAAGACTCAATTGTAAACTATCCTAGAGTGCATAGGTATGAGGGAACATAAACCTATAACCTTAATAATAACAGGCTGCAGTAGATCTTGTGAAACAAGAATACTAAAAAATTGCAATGAGTAGAATGGAGGGATCAACAATATGAACATAATGATCCCTACACCAACGACGGAAGAGCCTCCACTTTAGCCGCATAGAATAGCGAAGAAGAGGATCTCCTATAGTAAGAAATCGCGTCCAAAGCTCGTCCAGTACAATGCTTACAATGCAATACGGACCACACAACGGAATACATGAAGGTTGCGACCTTGCGAGTTGTGATAAAGATGACACGATTTACCCAGTGAAAAAAGATCCTCACATTGAGGAAGATTTCACGTTAAGTCCCACAGTAGACAACAGAGTAAATTACGCATGGTCTCTGTGAAGATAGAGATGCTATCAACAGAAATGTATTGTGGTTGTTTATCTTAGCAATACCTGCTGAAACAACAGCGCCGGAGGATACGCGTATCCTAACATTCCGTCCTATAGATCACTAGAGTGTTAACAACATTAGCTCAGAGATCCGGACAAGCCAACACATACGTCTGCAATTGATTAGCAAGCTGTGTCGTAAATAAATCATCATTGGGCGCTCCCCTAGATAGCAAATCTGATTGAATACTTGTTTGTTGAGAGTCCATTCTGACAGCAACAAGCGACCCCTAAGTGAACGGGAGTCCGGTAAAACAATCAGACGACCCGGAATATGACGGACCAAAACAGAACTTGGTGTACTATAACCAACAGACGGATTCTTTTCATTAAATTGAATAACGGAAACGAAAGAGTGCCTCCCTGGTTCCGGAGATACGCCACTACTGTTAAATTAACGGACAGGATTTGGGCATGCGTTTCTGAATAATGTTCATGCAATGACATAAAGCAAGCCTAAAAAACATTATTCCACGGAAGATAATTGGTTGCTAAGAGACTGCGGAACCCAAAGACCCTGGCACTACGAATCCGTTGGGATCAGTATTATATCCCAATCTGTTTGACTGGCAACCGTCATAACAGCAACACTCGGGTCCAGCAACTGCAGTGGCACTCTCTGAGTCAACCACCGAATGTTTGCCCCAGTCTGAATCTCTTGTAACACTAGATAGACAAGAGAATGTGTAAATCGAGCAATTCATGGATTGCTGAAAAGTTGCCGTCGAAGAGAAGCTTCTCCGAGAACGAAGCGACTCTAAGAGAGTTCTTAACCTTACTATCCACGCACGTGGATGTAGCTAGGGCTGCGACACGTCTAACCAACTCCAATCAGCCACTGAAGGGCGGAGTTATACGTGAACAAACTACTGCCCTCAAAAGAAATTACATTGAGAATAATATCTCGTAAATCCTTTCTTGAAGACGTAATGATAACGCCTCACGTATGATAAAGCGTCTAAATTAAGTCTACTAGACATCATTGTCGTTTCCAACATTGAAGTTGGAAAAGACATAGACGGTGAAAAAGAATATTTCCAGCCTTTAACCACACCGTCTAGACGCATATGAACTCTCGGTATGCCCTGCACTGCCAAAATAAACTATTCGTATAAATGATAAAACGGCAGAAAAGAGCAACGCGGACAAGAAACTAAACTATCATGCTTGGTAGCAGGCTTGTATGCATATATAGCGTCGAAAAATAAAACACCTGTTGTAATGAAATTATTGGACTGCGTCGGTAAGTCAGGGACAATGTCCCCGAACCAATCGAAAATTCCGAGTCCAATGACGCTATAAGTTTCTTATCCAACATCGCAGCAATGTAGTCCGAAATAACAATCACTGGAAGATAATGCCAGAAGATATGAATGGCAGCTTCCGATACTACGAAAGGGAAAACTCGAAATCTTTCGAATCCCTTTCACCATCCTGTCGGACCCTATAAAGCGTTCGGTCGTCTGTACCTGATGCAACCGCGGACTGCACCGACCCAGCGCCGTCGGATAATTCCTGATTCGACCAAGAAACTGTCAATTGCTGGGATGCTGCGAAACAACTGTGCTAACTCTGATAGCACGTCCGTCACTGAGGCCTGAGGAGAAGCGGTCCTGCAATGCATTGCCGCTGGAAGCTCCGTGATCGTTACCCCGTGCATACTACCAATATACGAGCGAACGGAGTGTATAGGCCTTGTGTCCCTTGGCTACCGGATGGCGCGACCTATTCGCCGTGGAATCACTGAATGACGAAACTGATCAGATATTCGAGGTCACGTAGCCAATGTGCGGTCGTGTGCCCTGCTGTGAGGATGAGGAAGCATTATGGACAGTCTCTCGGACTGTCAATATAATGGAGCGTCTCGACCGACAGACATATGCTCCGAATATAAAATATCAGAACCACAACATGCGGTCCCCTATGTTGTTGGACAAGAGAGGGACCTCTCTCGCTCACAGCCCGGACGGACCTGGACAAGCCAGGAACCGGACTAACAGGCTTCCTCCGATCTGTCCTCAATCTGCCGTCACTGGGTGAGTACTAAAGTGATTAAAGTGCTCGCATCACCCAAATCTCCTTCCTAGACCGCAACGGACGAACCCGGCAGCCGAACCATTCGATGAATGCACGCTACACCGGGTGAGCTAGCGAATGTCACTCCGTAGGCGATAGACATATTCCATGAGCACTTATTGCCGCTAGCTCTTCATTAACTATGACGACAGAGGCACACTTTTGAAAGACATCTCCGTAACTTTGCGAACAAGAAACCAGAAATGCTTGGTTATAGCAAGCATATAATAATAATATATATAGCGTCGTTCAATAATTCGAAAGTTTGTGTGACATTATTGGACTATGTCGGAACTGAGGGACGATGTCCCTGAACCGAACCAAAAATTTCTAAGTCCACCGACGCTATCAGTTTCTTATCCGGCATCGCAGCAATCTGGTCCGACGAAAGAAGCTGTAGAAGACCAAGTCAGATGACATACACAACAGCATATGTTATTCCGAAAGGGAAAGCTCGAAATCCTCCAAATCCCTTTCGGTATCCCGTCGGACCGGATGAAATTTTCGGACGTCCGTACCCGCTTCCGCGGAGCGTCCCAACCCAGCATCGTCGGATAAAAAATATGCGACAGATTCAGTTGATGCTGGGATGCTGCGATAAACTGTGCTATTTAGGAAAGCACGTCCATTCCCGAGGCCTGTGCAGTAGCGGTCTTACGATGCATTGCCGCCAGAAGCTCCGTGTACGTTGACTCCCGCACACTTCCTATGCGAACGTCCGGAGTCTGCAGGCCTCGTGTCCCTGGCTACCGGATGGTGTGACCTGGTCGCCGATGATTCTCTGAATGGCGAAGCTGACTGGATATCCGTGGTCACGTAGCCAAGAGCAGTCGTGTGTGCTACCATGAGAATGAGGAAGCCTTATTGACAGTCTACTCCGGACTGACTATATGTCGGAGCGTCCCGAGCGACGGACGTATGCTCCGAATGCGAAACATTTTGTACCACAACATCTGGGGCCAGATGTTGTTGTACGAGAGAGGGGCCACTCTCGCTCGCCGTCCGGATGGACCAGAACGAGCTATGAACCGGACTAAAAGGCTTCCTCCGTTCTCCCTCCGATCCGCCGTCACTGGGTGTGCATTTGGTTGATTTATAGTGCTCGCATCACCCCAAAATTCCTTCTAGACCGCAACGGACGAACCCGGCTGCCGAACCATTCGGTGAATAGACGCTACACCGGGCGAGCTAGCGGACGTCAAAGGCCGTCGAACCTACTAGGGTCCTCTTAGGCAATTGGCGTATTTACATGAGCACTTTTCCGCTAGCCCTTCATTAATTGTGACGACGGAGGCACACTGTTGGAAGACATCACAGATACATCACCCTAATCTTGATCGTCTGAAATAGAAATTGATAAAGTAGAGTGACCCTGCGGGGAAAGGACCGGAGTGTCCAATTCCCCAATAACATACCGTGACATACGCTTCCCATATTGTCATCGAACTCATACGATACTGAACAGGAGTTAATGCGAGTACACTGACCACATACAGAATGAATATAAAAGTCAGAGGAAGACTTCCTCTTATTACAATTGATCAATATCCTTTCAATGTGAAAAGAAAACAAGTCCTGGTACTCGCACTAACCCCTGGTAATCAAAATACATAATAATAATATGATCCATTAATATAGAAAAAATAATTGAAATCAAAATATTTTGAAAAAATATTTTTTCAGAATAGCCCAAGTTTCTGAAAAGTAACGTTGAGCCCCAATGGATCCCAAGACTAAGTGTGGACAAAAATTTTAAAAAAAATTTTAAACAATTTATTCAACACTAACGAACAATAATAATGTATCTAGTTATGATTAAAATAACATCAAGATATTATTTTCCAGAAATCCCCCCCTCACACAGAGGGCTGTTGTAAATGTAAACAATGAATGTAAAAACACTAAAATAAGACTCCAGGCACCCAGGCCCGGAATCAGTTACCAAAAATACACTATCTGATGCAAAACAGAGACTTCCAGGGAAGAAACTACAGAACATCAGATGAAAGATGCAGAACACAATGCTTAACCACCCGTAGGTGAAGACGTAAACATGGGGAAAGAACAGAATTCATTCTGTTGTTCAGCTAAAACTCCCAAGAAAATTTAGTAATAATAATTACAAAAACTATGCCAAAAGCATGGGAGAATAGCAAGGGGGGACTTAAAGGACAGGGAGAGAGGAAAACACTGAAAAATCAGTGTAACTACATAATCAGAATGACAACAAAATGCTGCTGCCTCGAAAATAGGTAACTTAACATAATTTCATTAAAAAATTTTAAGTTACAGCCCTGATAATATTCTGTCACACATTTTTCCTCTCCTCCTTCTCTATCCTCCTTAGAATCACCATTTCACTAATATTTATGTGTCTGGCATCATTTAAACTGAGATTTACAAGCACAAAGATCAGTCAGATGTTAACTGATGAAGGGCCAAACTTAGAATGATTAATGGCGCCAATTTCGGAACGTCCTTGACACTGCGCATGCGCAGTAGAGGTGAAGGGTGGAGGGCCTTTCAGGACATGTTTTCTTTGGTTTTAGATGCAAATTTTGGGGATTGGGGGGCAAAATTTGTGTTTGGCCCTATATTTTAAGAGTTAGCACCAGCTATGTCTGGGTCATTGGTACAGTATAAAAATTTAATGCATCTAGAGATATGGATTTGTTAAAACCATAACGGTCATCCTTCACTAAGAATTCGGATATTTTACTGGAACTCAGTATTTTTTTGAATGTCAAGAAAATTTCTTCTCATTCAAGGTACCAACTTCAATGGTATTATCTAACAGCAATCTCTGTAATCCAACACATGCACTATTGAAAAAACATACTATTTTGTTTGCTTGTCCATATTAAACCTTTATCTAATATGAAAAGCAGACAACACTTGCAAACAAAATTCTTGAATAACTAAGTTTTGTCTCAAAAACATAGGTTATGAACCCTCATTGGAACGAGCTTGTTCCAAAGAGGGCTCGTAACCTGTGTTTTTGAGACAAAGAATTAAAAACTAGAGGTAATGTGAGCAAACTCACAAAGTGATCCCCCCCCCCCCCCATGCCTGAAATGTATAAGTTAGATTATCTCCCCTTGGAAATGTCAGAACGGAATTATATTGCTTCATGCACATCTTCATATAGAGTTCTTCCATTGTGTAAAGTTTCATGAAAATTCTTCAAACAGTTTAGGAGGAGTTGCACTTACAACGATGGACAGACGGTATAAGTTAGATTATCTCCCCTTGGAAATGTCAGAACAGAATTATATTGCTTCATGCACATCTTCATATGGAGTTCTTCCATTGTGTAAAGTTTCGTGAAAATTCTTCAAACAGTTTAGGAGGAGTTGCGCTTACAAGGATGGACAGACGGTATAAGTTAGATTATCTCCCCTTGGAAATGTCCAAACAGAATTATATTGCTTCATGCACATCTTCATATGGAGTTCTTCCATTGTGTAAAGTTTCATGAAAATTCTTCAGACGGTTTAGGAGGAGTTGCGCTTACAAGGATGGATAGACGGTATAAGTTAGATTATCTCCCCTTGGAAATGTCAGAACAGAATTATATTGCTTCATGCACATCTTCATATGGAGTTCTTCCATTGTGTAAGGTTTCATGAAAGTTCTTCAAATGGTTTAGGAGGAGTTGCGGTTACAAGGATGGACAGACGGTGTAAGTCAGATTATCTCCCCTTGGAAATGTCCAAACGGAATTATATTGCTTCATGCACATCTTCATATGGAGTTCTTCCATTGTGTAAAGTTTCATGAAAATTCTTCAAATGGTTTAGGAGGAGTTGCGCTTACAAGGATGGATAGACGGTATAAGTTAGATTATCTCCCCTTGGAAATGTCAGAACGGAATTATATTGCTTTATGCACATCTTCATATGGAGTTCTTCCATTGTGTAAAGTTTCATGAAAATTCTTCAAACGGTTTAGGAGGAGTTGCGCTTACAAGGATGGACAGACGGACGGACAGGGTGATTCCTATATACCACCCCAAACATTGTTTGTGGGGGGTATAAATAATGAAAATGATAAATTTAAAGCAATTTGTATATTTTTTATACTTACCAATGGCCCAGACTAGCTAGCTGGTGCAAACTCGATATTATCAAGAGCCAAACACAAATTTTGAACCCCCCAATTCCCGAAATTTGCATACAAAACCAAAAATTAAAAGTCCTATCTGGCCCTCCATACTTTTATCATCTGTGCATGCACAGTGGTTAGGAAGAGACCAGAATTGGCACCAACATCATTCTTTGTAGATGAGCATACTAATAATAACTCAGCGGTGAGGTATGAGTGCCCACTCATGGGAGGGCCATCCCCGTCTGGGCCATTGGTAAGTATAAAAAATATACAAATTACTTTAAATTTATCATATTTTTATACTAATAACCAATGGCCCAGATTAGCTGAATCGTAAAAAGTCGGATGGCCTATGACTTAAGAATTAGTAGACCAAATATAGCTCCTAAGCCTGCATTCCAAGGTGAAAGGAAATCAAATTTAAAAGGAATTACATGTATGTCTCTCTATACAATAATAGAGAAGACATATCATAAATAAGGAGCCATATCCAAGTAATTCCATATTCTTAGCATGAATGATTATGCTAATTGGGTGTAACAAGCCCCCAATTTTTAAGGCTAGTCCGGAATAAGCCCCATAAATTAGGATGGCGTATTTGAGAGTGAGAGACTAACCCCCACAAACATACGCCATTTTTTAAAAATAAACAAGCTGTATCTAGGATCAGATATAACCTACATCTATAACCAATTTATCATATTTTTATACTAATAACCAATGGCCCAGATTAGCTGAATCGTAAAAAGTCGGAGGGCCTATGACTTAAGAATTAGTAGACCAAATATAGCTCCTAAGCCTGCATTCCAAGGTGAAAGGAAATCAAATTTAAAAGGAATTACATGTATGTCTCTCTATACAATAATAGAGAAGACATATCATAAATAATGAGCCATATCCAAGTAATTCCATATTCTTAGCATGAATGATTATGCTAATTGGGTGTAACAAGCCCCCAATTTTTAAGGCTAGTCCGGAATAAGCCCCATAAATTAGGATGGCGTATTTGAGAGTGAGAGACTAACCCCCACAAACATACGCCATTTTTAAAAAATAAACAAGCTGTATCTAGGATCAGATATAACCTACAGACAAAACAGCTTCACTCATAGTCACACTTATCAAGCCGGGGGAGATTTTACAAAAATTCACCCCCTCCCTTTTTTGGAGGAATATTCTTCAAAACAAAGAGGGGAGCGCTCTGGAATCAGTGAAAAGCGGTACCCTTTAAACAATATATATTTGTCCAATAGGCACCCAAATATTAATTATTATTAATTATTGGTGCTTAACGCCACTTCAGAAGCCAAGGCTATCATGGTGATCCCAGTAATAGTGTGCATGCTTCTAATGTAAACCGGTGATATAATGACTGCAACCATACACTTGTTCAATAGAATTCCTATGGAAAGTGTCTGAAGAGAAAACACGCTTCTTAGGCAACCAACAGCGACCCCGTTCAGGTGTACAATTAATTCCAATAATATCACTCCTATTGACAGGTGCGAATACATAGAAACCTGGAAAATATGGCGGCATTACTAGAGCTTATCGCCTCAAATAACTAACACCAAACCATACCGGTAGGAAGAGAGTAACCTCCTCTAACATACGGTATCATGCCGATAGGACAACGAACTCAGTCTAGCTGAAGCAGCTAAAGGTCTTCCTATACGTGAAGACAATAAAATGCTGATAACAGCGGTCTTAGAAGCTCACTAAGGAGACTTACAATGCTAGCCATAGCTTATAAGTCTTCATTTCCGTGAAGACAGATATATCGGTGTAAGTTGCGACCTTGAAGGCTCACTGAATGGAGACTTACAGCTATCCTTGCGCAAGGTAGGGAATGAAGAGCTGCTATATTAACAGCCCTAAATTCCCAAAGAGACAGCAGTCCCAAGAGATAATAAATTCAGTTATGTCAGCATATTATATATATTATATTCAGCATAATTACTGAAACAATCTCGCTCACGATTCTAGCTAGGCTACTATGGTGTAAACAATAAGACTCAAGTCTATGACACCGAGGAAAAACAAACCGAAAAGCACTGTACCTTTATTGGTTTTATTCTCATAAGACAGCGGTCAGAGCCTGGCTAACGAAGCTAGAAGTCTTCCTCTCTGTGAAGACAGATATCTTGGTGTTACTAGCGACTTTGAAAGCTCACTGAACGAGGCTTACAACCATCATCGCACAAGGTCGGGAATGACAACCCGCTATTTTAACAGCTGTAATTCCCAAAGAGACAGTAATCTCAAGGTAGCTACGCAGTTATGTGTCTTTGTCTACCTGAAGACATATCTGTGTCACTTGTGGCCTTGAAAGCTCACTAAATGGAGACTAACAACACTAGCCGCAATAAAAGACCGCTGTAACAGTACATAAGGCTACTATGGCATCCACAATGACATTAAGCAGGGTTACAGTGGTTAAAGACATGTGCAGGATTTATGTGCAGTACGCCTTAGTACATGGCGTCATCGTGCCCCCATGTAGGCAACCAGGATAAAGTGCCTTGCCCAAGGACACAACGTGGGTCATCCTGGACGGGGGTCAAACTTGGGACTTCAAGCATAGAAGTCCAACAGTCTACCACTGAGCCACCGTGTTTCTGAATCTACATTACGCAATCAGTCTCAATAAGATCCATTGTCAATCCTTGAGCCTCTCAGGGGTGACTAAAATAATCCAAACATTACACCTTTTCTTCAGTTAATCATAATGTAAAAAGTTGTGTTCCCTATGGAGGCCCTTGATACAACCTACATGGATTAATCTGTTACACACCTCTAGAGGGTACTCCTCTCTGAATGTGCCTCTAAGTGTGATCTTGCACAGTCTTTCATTCAGTGAGAATTTTTTTTATCTGACGGCGTGTTATTTATTTATTGGTGTTTACGGTCACATACTTATGCACAATGGCTAATCGTGACCGCGAGTTTTGGAGGTGGAGGAAGCCAGAGTACACAGAGAACCACTGAGCATCGACGGGCAACTGTCAGCTCCTCAACATTGTAACTTTGTGCAAGCTCTGTTCAAGCAGGGTTACAGCGGTTGAAGACATGTGCACCATTGACGTGCAGTACGCCTTAGTACACGGCGTCATCGTGCCCCCATGTAGGCAACCAGGATAAAGTGCCTTGCCCAAGGATACAATGTGGGCTGTCCCAGATGGGGGTTGAACTCGGGACCTTTAGCACAGAAGTCCAACAGTCTACCACTGAGCCACCGTGCTTCCGAATCTACATTAAGCAATCAGTCTCAATAAGATCCATTCTCAATCCTTGAGCCCCTCAGGAATGACTAAAATAATCCAAACATTACACCTTTTCTTCAGTTAATCATAATGTAAAAAGTGGAGCTCCCTATGGAGGTCAGTTACACACCTCTAGAGGGTACTTAATAAAAAATTTCTAATTCTTCAGCCACCTGGCTCCTTGTAAAGTTTAACTTGGATTTATGTTTCTATTCTGAGCACAGAGTGAGTCCAACAAGAGATGTTGTATGCCAAATATGGAAGGATTCTGACTGGGGAATCTGAAGAAGATTATTGAAGAAATTCCCTCAAATTTAAATAAGTTAAAATTTGAGCCCAAATATTAACCCAGGGTCCCGATTTGAACAAACTAGAATCCCCCCCCCCCCCCCCCCCCCCCCCCCAAGATGTTGTATACTAAATATGAAAGGATTCTGACTAGTGAATCTGAAGAAGATTTTTACAGAAATTTCCTCATATTTCACATAGTTAAAATTTGGGCTACCATAGGGAGACCAAATATTAATCTGGGACCCAATTTGAACAAGCTTGAATCTGAACTCCCTACAGATGTTGTATTCCAAATATAAAAGGATTCTGATGAAATTCCCTCATATTTCATTAAGTTAAAATTCAGACTCCCACAGTAAGCCCAAACGTTAACCCAGGACTCGATTTGAACAAATATGAATCTGACCCCCAGAGATGTTTTATACCAAATATGAAAGCATTCTGAATGGAGGATCTGAAGACGAAGATTTTTAAAGAATTTTCCTCATATTGCACTACGTTAAAATTTGGGCTACCATAGTGAGCCCAAATATGAACCCAGGGACCCAATTTGAACAAACTTGAATCTGACCACCCTACAGATGTTGTATACCAAATGTGAAAACATTCTGACTGGTGAACCTGAATCGGTCATCTTTGCAACATCCCTGCCTTTTGGATTTGAATTGGGTAACATTAGTTTCAACAATGGTTATATATTTGGTACACTGTCTTGTTTTTTTCAAGTGACAGCGACTTCTCATAGAGTAATCACCAAAGGTCACAAGTCACTTAGTTTTTTGTCATAACAGTGGTATCCTGTTTGTTGAATAGCCCCTTTCCAGTGTGTTAGATGCATTCCAATCAGTCTACCACCTGTGTGTTCTGAAGTGTTCACTAAAAGTACTTTTTAAGTACAGTGAAGCCCACTTAATAATATATCTCGTAATTGAATAGCCCTGTTAAGTGAATATCACTTCCAAACACCAAACCATTTACCATACTTTCAATACAAATTTGCCCTGTTAAATGCATATGGATTATAGAATAAACTCCTGTTAATTGAATAAAAAATCTTTCAATATGTCGTGGAAATACCCTGAAAATGACCAAATTCTCAATACATCCATTACAGGCATTTAATCTATTATATCTTGTTTGACAGAGCTCCTTGAGCTCTGTCAAACATGATATAATTGAATAAATGCTCAATTTATCTCTAGAATACAGCAAAGTGGCAAATCCCTCTTAATTGAGTTCTCCTGTTAATTGAATAAATTTCACTGACAAAGAGGTTATTCAATTAACAGGATTCTACTGTAGTAACATTAATCGATCAGTGCCAGGGGCCGTATAAAAATGCAAGCATTTCACAAAAAAAAGCCCAAAATGTCAATATGAAAATCATACTACACTGAATGTTATTGAGCAGTATATTGGACCATTTTTCTAATGGATGAAATCTCTATTAATTCAGATGAATTATGGAGTCATTTTATTACAGATTCTAATCACAATCCATAAAGAATTTGGAGAGCTTATTACATTCACCAAATTGATTGTCATTGAAAGTGTGCTCATTTTTCAGATGTGATGTCCATTTGTCTGAGCCACAAGTGCATCAAGGTACTGAAAAACTTCAGCCAGCAAAAACACTTACTCATCATCCAGATTATAGAAAAGAGGGAACAGACACAGCTTTTTTCATTTGTTGGTATTCCTGAACAAGATTACCAGGCCTGTCATTTTCAGAATGGGAGGAGAGCAATTGTAGCCCACCTTAAATGAACTTAGGAGGGCTATTTTTGGCCCACCTTAATTTGACATGAGAAGCCACTGGGTCTGTTCCTGAGATTGGTAATTTTACCATACCTTTGCATCTTATTGTTTGGGTTGTGAGTATAGCATCTAATATAGGTTTGAAAAATGCAATAATTTCTTGCAGAACATGTCAGGATTTCTACCTCAATTATGTATACAGTCAGACACTTATTGTCAGTATCCGATAAGTAAGCAAAATGGCTACCAGTTAGTCTCTGTAAGCACCTGGCCTGACTAAGCTGAAGTCCAGGTGTAGGGGCCTCACAGAGACTAGCTATCAGTAAGCTTTCTGAAGTGCCCGATCACATATTAAGATGAGCGATACCGATCACCGCTGCTGAACAAAGTTCACTTTCATGACTCTCCCTTGCATGTGACAAAGACGACGTTTACCACTCTCACAAATTTTAGTCTAGGAGAGTCATTGAGAGTGAGAGTGGTCGCTCTCCTTTAAATGACAGGCTTGGATTACCATCCCCTTCCCAAAGATTTGTTAACTGAATACAACCTAAAAACAGATGAAAGTGTCAATGACACAGCAGCTCAACTTGTCCAAGAAGGGACTGAACTAAACAGAAAGATCCAGTAATGCCATGTCATTCACTCAAGTTTCTACAGGTAAAGACATCACACCAAAACTACATATGATATCTGAAAAAAATCAAGTGAGGGATGGGGCATGATGGATGAACTAATGGAATTGTTGACAATTTATATGTCAAATCCAAGATGGCCCGGTGGCAGCTATGTGTTTCAATGGAATGCAGAAAATTTGATAACTCCCATCTCTACATCAAACAGCACCCATCTAGACATCACACCCATGGTATATATGAAATTTAAAAATGATGGGGTGAGAGATGCAACCTGTAGGGTATGCTAATGGAATTGTTGGCAATTTAGGTGTCGTTTCCTATTAAAAGGTCATTTCCGAGGTTATTGGATATCCGAGGTTATTGGATATCCTCAGCCAAATGGCTATTTTGAGCTATAGTTTTAGTTTATGGTGGTGTGGATTTAGTAAATAATTCTCATTAATGGGGATATGGCCAAAATAATCTGTTGATGGTCTTGATTCAAACTGTGTATTGTCAAGTGCATTTCAATTGGGGGTCAAGGTCACATGGAAGTGTTAAATGACTAAACGAGACCTGTTTGGGACCTGACAATTTGCAGTTTACAAATGGGACAATTTTTGTGTAAATTTGCTTTGAGAAAGCCTTCTGAAAAAATGAATAAGAAACCCATATGTTTTTTATTTGTCAGAATGATCATGTTATGCTGTAAAATCCTCAGTGGAGGAATGAGGAATTCCTATAACACAGTTTTATCGCTATCGATGTACGAAAGTTAAAAAATTTATAGTAATTTATATATTTTTTATACTTACCAATGACCCAGACATAGCTGGTGCTAACTCTTAAAATATAGGGCCAAACACAAATTTTGCCCCCCAATCCCCAAAATTTGCATCTAAAACCAAAGAAAACATGTCCTGAATGGCCCTCCGCACTTCACCTCTACTGCGCATGCGCAGTGTCAAGGACGTTCCAAAATTGGCGCCATTAATCATTCTAATAACCAGTGCCTGGTAAGCGCTATGTACTCAGCGGGGAGGTAAGAGTTCCCAACTCCTGGGAGGGCCATCCCCGTCTGGGTCATTGGTAAGTATAAACAAGAGGCCCCACGTGGCCTTAATCGCTCACCTGACAAAGTGACTCTAAGAAGTATTTTAGGTCACCTTCACCATGTCATGCCTCATCAACATTAACTGGTTGAGTGATAGAGTTTGTTTGAAGTTCAACATTTGTTACCTAAAATTAGTTTTATTTAAAATCATTGGTGTGTGGCCAATCTCCAATGATTTTTAATAAAGCAAATTTATCTCTGCAGACAAACTGGTTTAGCATGAAGCACAAACAAGGAATGTGAAGAGATAGCCTTGGACATCTCTCCCCAACTGTGGATATCTTCCATGTGCTACATGTACATATTTGCATGCAAGAAAACAAAAATTTTCACAAATTTTCCAAAATATTAGTTTTTTTTATCATCATTGGAACAAGCTCAAACAGCTTATTCCAATAGGGGTATGGGAAGATCAGGTATATTTTTGAGACAGAAATGTGAATATATAAATAATGGTGTTTTTTTGTGAATGATGCTGGAGAATTTTGCGTAAAGATATGGTAAATGGTTTGTTCTAGATACAGAATGATGCAAAAGTATTTAAATTTCATTAGGCAAGTTGTTCCTATAATGCATTTAAAAACTGAAGTAACTGTTTTTTTGCTGCCGAACTTTTAGATGTGTGTGTCTGTGTTTGTGTGTGTGTGTGTGTGTGTGTGTGTGGGGAGGGGGGGGGAGGGTAAGAGTGTTCTTGCAAACAAAATTCCTGAATAAATGGAAAATTTTATTTTTTGTGTGAAAGACATAGTGCGTGAATGTTGATTGGAACAAGCTTAGAGAGCTCATTTTAATGTGAAGTCATAAAGCTGTGTTTTACGTACGAAATTCTGGAATAACTAAAAAATTGCTTTTTTGACTCAAAAAGCATGGTGTGCGACCTCTCATTGGAATGAGCTCAAAAAGCTCATTCCAATGGGGTATTTACAAGCGATAAGTACATGTATGTTTAAGAGACAAAAATTAAAATTTGAATAGCGATTTTTGCGAAGAATGCTGACAAGTTTTGGCAGTTATGCTGGTAAAAAGGTAAGATATGCAAAGTGGTTGTTTTTTAGAGGCGACATTTAATTAAGGGGAATTAACCCTTGATTACTGAGGTAACTTCTAAAAGTACTGAAATTTCATGAAGCAATGTGAATAACAGACAACAGTTGCCTAAAAATTTCATGAATAACTAAAATTTTTATTCTTTTGTCTCGAAAACATGGCATATGACCTTTGTTGGAATGAGCTGAATGTGTGTGTTCCAATGAGGGGTCATGAAATTTGAACGGAGATTTGTGTGAATAATGCATTAGTACTGCTAGATTTGGGTAAACGGTTCACCCTGGATACCACCCCTTCTATAGTAGATCTTTTCTGCAAATTTTGTCTAAGATTCTATCAACTTTACAAATAAATACGTTCATGAATCACAATCAGATCCACCCCACAATGTTGCATACCAAATATCAAAATATTCTGCCTGCTGGATCTGGAGAAGAAAATTTTTTAAGAAATATGCCTGAAATGCACTAAGTTAAAATTTGGGCTCCTATTCGGAGCCCAAATATAAACCCAGGGGGCCGATTTGAACAAACTTGAATCAGATCCACCCCACAATGTTGCTTACCAAATATGAAAAGATTCTGAAGCTGGATCTGGAGAAGAAGATTTTTTAAGAAATTTGCCTGAAATGCACTAAGTTCGAATTCGAGCTTCTATAGTGAGCCCAAATATGAAACTAGGAAGCCGATTTGAACCAACTTGAATCAGATCCACCCCACAATGTTGCATACCAAATATCAAAAGATTATGCCTGCTGGATCTGGAGAAGAAGATTTTTTAAGAAATTTGCCTAAATGCACTAAGTGCGAATTCAGGCTTCTATATTAAGCCCAAATATGAATCCAGGGGGCCGATTTGAACAAACTTGAATCAGATCCACCCCGCAATGTTGCATACCAAATATCAAAAGATTCTGCCTGCTGGATCTGGAGAAGAAGATTTTTGAAGAAATTTGCCCGAAATGCACTAAGTTTGAATTCGAGCTTCTATAGTGAGCCCAAATATGAATCCAGGGGGCCGATTTGAACAAACTTGAATCAGATCCACCCCGCAATGTTGCATACCAAATATCAAAAGATTCTGCCTGCTGGATCTGGAGAAGATGATTTTTTAAGAAATTTGCCTGAAATGCACTAAGTTCGAATTCGAGCTTCTATAGTAAGCCCAAATATGAATCTAGGGAGCCGATTTGAACAAATTTGCATCAGATCCATCCCACAATGTTGCATACCAAATATCAAAAGATTATGCCTGCTGGATCTGGAGAAGAAAATTTTTTCAGAAATTTGTCTGAAATGCACTAAGTTCGAATTTGAGCTTCTATAGTGAGCCCAAATATGAATCTAGGAAGCCGATTTGAACAAACTTGAATCAGATCCATCCCACAATGTTGCATACCAAATATCAAAAGATTCTGCCTGCTGGATCTGGAGAAGAAGATTTTTTAATAAATTTACTTGAAATGCACTAAGTTCAAATTTGGGCTCCTATACTGAGCCCAAATATAAACCCAGGGGGCCGATTTGAACAAACTTGAATCAGATCCACCCCACAATGTTGCTTACCAAATATGAAAAGATTCTGAAGCTGGATCTGGAGAAGAAGATTTTTGAAGAAATTTGCATGAAATGCACTAAGTTCAAATTCGAGCTTCTATAGTGAGCCCAAATATGAATCTAGGAAGCCGATTTGAACCAACTTGAATCAGATCCACCCCACAATGTTGCATACCAAATATCAAAAGATTATGCCTGCTGGATCTGGAGAAGAAGATTTTTTAAGAAATTTGCCTAAATGCACTAAGTTCGAAATCGGGCTTCTATACTGAGCCCAAATATGAACCCAGGGGGCCGATTTGAACAAACTTGAATCAGATCCACCCTACAATGTTGCATACCAAATATCAAAAGATTCTGCCTGCTGGATCTGGAGAAGAAGATTTTTTAAGAAATTTGCCTGAAATGCACTAAGTTCGAAATTGGGCTCCTATACTGAGCCCAAATATTAACCCAGGGATCCGATTTGAACAAACTTGAATCAGATCCACCCCACAATGTTGCTTACCAAATATGAAAAGATTCTGCCTGCTGGATCTGGAGAAGAAGATTTTTTAAGAAATTTGCCTGAAATGCAGTAAGTTCAAATTTGGGCTCCTATACTGAGCCCAAATATAAACCCAGAGGGCCGATTTGAACAAACTTGAATCAGATCCACCCCACAATGTTGCATACCAAATATCAAAAGATTCTGCCTGCTGGATCTGGAGAAGAAGATTTTTTAAGAAATTTGCCTGAAATGCACTAAGTTCGAAATCGGGCTCCTATACTGAGCCCAAATATGAACCCAGGGGGCCGATTTGAACAAACTTGAATCAGATCCACCCTACAATGTTGCATACCAAATATCAAAAGATTCTGCCTGCTGGATCTGGAGAAGAAGATTTTTTAATGTTTTTCCCATTGCCTACAGTGTTAAAAAGTGCTGACTCAGCACTTTTTCAAAGTCCCGAAACTGTACCCTATGATAAAACCGATGGCAATTTTTTTTTACCAATCCTTTCTGTTGGTCCTAAGGAAGCTGCACACCAAATAAAAATTCTCAGTGCCGTGCAGTTTTGGAGATATGGGCGTTTAAAATTTTTTCTATTTTTAGCTCCTGCGGTTCCCACGGGGCTGCGGGAAAATTTTTTTTTGCATAAATCAAGTACTCATGACCCAATAAGCCCTCACATAAAATTTGGTTCAAATCAGCCTCTCGGTTTGGAAAATAGAAATTTTGGGAGGGGCAAAAATTTTTGCCCCTCCCATAACGACGCCAAGTATAGCCCCACAAACTTCTCTTGAACAAATCTGAGTCTACACCTCAAAAGGAAGCTGCACAACAAATATCAAGTCTCTGTTACTGCTGGTTCATGAGAAGAAGATTTACAAAGATTTTGGTGCCCCTTGGGGGCGTGGCACCACCCAGGAGGAGGGGCAACTTCATTTGAACAAATCTGAATTGGCATTAGGTAATAAACATTTAGCCAACATTTGAATAAAATTGGGCTAGTGGTTTAGGAGGAGAAGTCGATAATGTAAAGTTAACGCCGGACGGACGACGACGGACGACGGACGCCGGACGACGGACGACGGACAGAAAGTGATTAGTAAAGCTCCCCTTGAGCTTCGCTCAGGTGAGCTAAAAATATATAAATTACTATAAATTTTTTAACATTTTTATACTGTACCAATGACCCAGACATAGCTGAATAGTAAAAAGGCTGGAGGGCCAAGGACATAGAGCAAGATGGAATACGCTCAATAATATAAAATAGAGTCATCCCCTCTAGGGAAAAAGAAGTAATAGGCCTTACATTTATCTTTCTTATTTATGATAAATTAGAAAGATACAACACCTTCCAAAATTGAGCATCATACATCCATGTACTCTATTAATATCTAGTATAATCCTTATACTAATAATTTTTAAAGTAAGCCAATAAATAAAGTAAGTCTAGAGAATAGAGACTCTTTATACTCCTTAAAAGTGTCTGAGGATTGCATAATCATGTCCGTTGACACGTGCTATATTCAAAAGCTATACTTTAAAAACTAAGACTTGAATGAATTTTAAAACATAAACTTCTCACTAAACAACCATCCCAATAACAGCTTAGAATTACTAACTCCGGAGGAGGTATCCCCTTGTTTTCATAGTAAAACAGGTGACCCAAGGGAACACCCTCCCCCCCTCCCCCTTTTTCTTGCCCTGGGTCAAATAGCCCAGAGCGAAGAGGGCAGCAGAACGGAGTCACTGCCGAAACAGACAGCCTACCTAGCTATAGTAGCAACTGTTAAGTGAATGACATTCTGAGCAGTAGATAATAGACCTAACAATAGAGGCCTCCAGAAATGGACTCAATATTTCTGAGATAAAAAAATTCATGAATGCCGATGGCTGAGCGCAATGAGCAGCCTTCAAAAATCTATAATAGCGACACTATTAATGTAAGCCCAAGATGTAGAAGAACTCTTACTTCATGAGCCGAAATCTCAAACACAACTGCTGAGTCAATGATATACCATAAGCAGTATCGATAGTTAATTGAATCCATTAGCAATAGAATGGAGCGTAACGTCCTTCTAATAGGCATCAAAGACAGAAGAAGTTTACGCCCGTAGTAATAAACAGATATCTGTTTATAAATACATAAACTCTAACCGGACAGAGTAAAGGCCTATGCCCGTACGAAGACGGAAGGACCTTAATAACAATAGGTTCTGGATATTAGGAGCCTAACTCTTATGCAAAAATCCAACCTAAATAGTAAAGGAAGTAGTGATTCCGAAACTACGAAAGTGAAAATCATCCATCGATAGTGCATGAAACTCACTGACTCTTCAGAAAAGAGAAGCCAACAGAATTAATGTCTAAAAGGTCAGAATTTGAAAACTACTGTTTCCAGAGGCTCAAATGATTACTTAGCTAAATAAGAACCGAAGTTAAATTCCATATAGGAATTTAATCTAATGATTCTAAGTCTATTTATCAAAGAGTTACTAACTGACTTAGATAAAGAGACATAAGACTCAATTGTAAACTATCATAGAGTGCATAGGTATGAGGTAACATAAACCTATAACCTTAATAATAACAGGCTGCAGTAGATCTTGTCAAACAAGTATACTAAAAAGTTGCAATGAGTAGTATGGAGGGATCAACAAAATGAACATAGTGATCCCTACACCAACGACGGAAGAGCCTCCACTTTAGCCGCATAGAATAGCGAAAAAGAGGATCTCCTATAGTAAGAAATCGCGTCCAAAGCTCATCCAGTACAATGCTTACAATGCAATACGGACCACACAACGGAATACGTGAAGGTTGCGACCTTGCGGGTTGTGATAAAGATGACACGATTTTACCCAGCGAAAAAAGATCCTCTCATTAAGGAAGATTTCGCGTTAAGTCCCACAGTAGACATCAGAGTAAATTTACCCACGGTCTCTGTGAAGACAGAGATGCTATCAACAGAAATGTATTGTGGTTGTTTATCTTAGCAATACCTGCTGAAACAACAGCGCCGGAGGATACGCATATCCTATCATTCCGTCCTATTAGCTCAATAGAGCGTTAACAACATTAGCTCAGAGATCCGGACAAGCAAACACATACATCTGCAAATGATTAGCAAGCTGTGTCGTAAATAAATTATCATTGGGCGCTCCCATTGATAGCAAATCTGACTGAATACTTGTTTGTTGAGAGTCCATTCTGAGGGCAACAAGCGACTCATAAGTGAACGGGAGTCCGGTAAAACAATCAGACGACCCGGAATATGACAGACCGAAACAGAACTTGGTGTACTAACAAATAGAAGGATTCTTTCCATTAAATTGAATAACGGAAACAAATGAGTGCCTCCCTGGTTCCGGAGATACGCCACTACTGTCGAATTAACGGACAGGATTTGGACATGCGTTTCTGAATAATGTTCATCCAATGACATAAAGCAAGCCTAAAAAACATTATTCCGCGGAAGATAAGTGCTTGCTTAGAGACTGCGGAACCCAAAGACCCTGGCACTTCGAATCCGTTGGGATCAATATTATATCCCAACCTGTTTGACTGGCAACCGTCATAATTATAACACTCGGATCCAGCAACTGCAGTGGCACTCTCTGAGTCAACCACCGAATGTTTGCCCCAGTCTGAATCTCTTGCAACACTAGATAGACAAGAGAACGTGTAAATCGAGCAATTCATGGATTGCTGAAAAGTTGCCGTCGAAGAGAAGCTTCTCCGAGAACGAAGCGAAACTGAGAGAGTTCTTCACCTTACTATCCACGCGCGTGGATGTAGCTAGGGCTGCGTCACGTCTAACCAACTCCAATCAGCCACTGAAGGGCGGAGTTATACGTGAACAAACTACTGCCCTCAAAAGAAATCACATTGAGGATAATATCCCGTAATTCTTTTCTTGAAGACGTAATGATAACGCCTCAGTAAGGTGGATTACGTATGATAAAGCGTCCAAGTTAAGTCTACTAGACATCATTGTCGTTTCCAGCATTGTGGTTGGAAAAGACATAGACGGCGAAAAAGAATATTTCCAGTCTTTAACCACGCCGTCTAGACGCATATGAACTCTCGGTATGCCCTGCTCTGCCAAAATAAATTATTTGTATAAATGATAAAAAGGCAGAAATGAGCATTGCGGACAAGAAACTAAACTATCATGCTTGGTAGCAGGCTTATATGCATATATAGCGTCGATAAATAATACACATGTTCTAATGACATTATTGGTCTGTGTCGGTAAGTCAGGGACAATGTCCCTGAACCAATCCAAAATTCCGTGTCCAATGACGCTATAAGTCTCTTATCCAACATCGCAGCAATGTAGTCCGAAATAACAATCACTGGAAGATAATGCCAGAAGATATGAATGGCAGCTTCCGATGCTACGAAAGGGAAAACTCGAAATCTTCGAATCCCTTTCGCCATCCTGTCGGACCCTATAAAGCGTTCGGTCGTCCGTACCTGATGCAACCGCGGACCGCACCGACCCAGCGCCGTCAGATAATTCCTGATTCGACTAAGAAACTGTTGATTGCTGGGATGCTGCAAAAAAACTGTGCTAACTCGGATAGCACGTCCGTCACTGAGGCCTGTGGAGAAGCGGTCCTACAATGCATTGCCGCTAGAAGCTCCGTGATCGTTACCCCGTGCATACTACTAATATGCGAGCGAACGGAGTGTATAGGCCTCGTGTCCCTTGGCTACCGGATGGCGTGACCTATTCGCCGTGGAATCACAGAATGACGAAACTGATCGGATACTCGAGGTCACGTAGCCAATGTGCGGTCGTGTGCCCTGCTGTGAGGATGAGGAAGCATTATCGACAGTCTCTCGGACTGTCAATATAACGGAGCGTCCCGACCGACAGACATATGCTCCGAATGTAAAATATCTGAACCACAACATGCGGTCCCCTATGTTGTTGGACGAGAGAGGGACCTCTCTCGATCACAGCCCGGACGGACCTGGACAAGCCAGGAACCGGACTAACAGGCTTCCTCCGATCTGTCCTCAATCCGCCGTCACTGGGTGAGTACTAAAGTAATTATAGTGCTCGCATCACCCAAATCTCCTTCCTAGACCGCAACGGACGAACCCGGCAGCCGAACCATTCGATGAATGTACGCAACACCGGGTGAACTAGCGAATGTCACTCCGTCGATCCTACAAGGGACCTCTTAGGCGATAGACATATTCCATGAGCACTTATTGCCGCTAGCTCTTCATTAACTATGACGACAGAGGCACACTTTTGAAAGACATCTCCGTAACTTTGCGAACAAGAAACCAGAAATGCTTGGTAATAGCAAGCATATAATAATAATATATATAGCGTCGTTCAATAATTCGAAAGTTTGTGTGACATTATTGGACTATGTCGGAACTGAGGGACGATGTCCCTGAACCGAACCAAAAATTTCTAAGTCCACCGACACTATCAGTTTCTTATCCGGCATCGCAGCATTCTGGTCCGACGAAAGAAGCTGTAGAAGATCAAGTCAGATGACATACACAACAGCATATGTTGTTCCGAAAGGGAAAGCTTGAAATCCTCCGAATCCCTTTCGGTATCCCGTCGGACCGGATGAAATTTTCAGACGTCTGTACCCGCTTCCGCGGTGCGTCCCGACCCAGCATCGTCGGATAAAAAATATGCGACAGATTCAGTTGATGCTGGGATGCTGCGATAAGCTGTGCTATTTAGGAAAGCACGTCCGTTCCCGAGGCCTGTGCAGTAGCGGTCTTACGATGCATTGCCGCCGGAAGCTCCGTGTACGTTGACTCCCGCACACTTTCCTATGCAAACGTCCGGAGTCTGCAGGCCTCGTGTCCCTGGCTACCGGATGGTGTGACCTGGTCGCCGATGATTCACTGACTGGCGAAGCTGACTGGATATCCGAGGTCACGTAGCCAAGAGCGGTCGTGTGCGCTACCATGAGAATGAGGAAGCCTTATTGACAGTCTACTCCGGACTGCCTATATGTCGGAGCGTCCCGAGCGACGGACGTATGCTCCGAATGCGAAACATTTTGTACCACAACATCTGGGGCCAGATGTTGTTGTACGAGAGAGGGGCCTCTCTCGCTCGCCGTCCGGATGGACCAGAACGAGCTATGAACTGGACTAAAAGGCTTCCTCCGTTCTCCCTCTAATCCGCCGCCACTGGGTGTGCATTTGGTTGATTTATAGTGCTCGCATCACCCCAAAACTCCTTCTAGACCGCAACGGACGAACCCGGCTGCCGAACCATTCGATGAATGGATGCTACACCGGGCGAGCTAGCGGACGTCAAAGGCCGTCGAACCTACTAGGGTCCTCTTAGGCAATTGGCGTATTTACATGAGCACTTTTCCGCTAGCCCTTCATTAATTGTGACAACGGAGGCACACTGTTGGAAGACATCACAGATACATCACCCTAATCTTGATCGTCTGAAATAGAAATTGATAAAGTAGAGTGACCCTGCGGGGAAAGGACCGGAGTGTCCAATTCCCCACTAACATACCGTGACATACGCTTCCCATGTTGTCATCGAAATCATACGATACAGAACAGGAGTTAATGCGAGTACACTGACCACATATAGAATGATTATAAAAGTCAGAGGAAGAATTCCTCTTATTACAATTGATCAAAATCCTTTCAATGTGAAAAGAAAACAAAGTCCTGGTACTCGCACCAACCCCTGGCAATCAAAATACATAATAATAATATGATCCATTAATACAGAAAAAATAATTGAAATCAAAATATTTTGAAAAAATATTTTTTCAGAACAGCCCAAGTTACTGAAAAGTAACGTTGAGCCCCAATGGATCCCAAGCCAAAGTGTGGACAAAAATTTTAAAAATATTTTAAACAATTTATTCAACACTTATGAACAATAATAATGTATCTAGTTATGATTAAAATAACATCAAGATATTATTTTCAAGAAATCCCCCCCTCACACAGAGGGCTGTTGTAAATGTAAACAATGAGTGTAAAAACACTAAAATAAGACTCCAGGCACCCAGGCCCGGAATCATTTACCAAAAATACACTATCTGATGCAAAACAGAGACTTCCGGGGAAGAAACTGCAGAACATCAGATGGTAGATGCAGAACACAACGCCTAACCACCCGTAGGTGAAGACGTAAACATGGGGAAAAGAACAGAATTCATTCTGTTATTCAGCTAAAACTCCCAAGAAATTTTAGTAATAATAATTACAGAAACTATGCCAAAAGCATGAGAGAATAGCAAGAGGGGACTTAAAGGAAAGGGAGAGAGGAAAACACTAAAAAATCAGTGTAACTAAATAACCAGAATGACAACAAAATGGCTGCTGCCTCGAAAATAGGTAACTTAACATAATTTCATTAAAAAATTTTAAGTTACAGCCCTGATAACATTCTGTCACACATTTTTCCTCTCCTTCTCTATCCTCCTTAGAATCACCATTTCACTAATATTTATGTGTCTGGCATCATTTAAACTGAGATTTACAAGCACAAAGATCAGTCAGATGTTAACTGATGAAGGGCCAAACTTAAAATGATTAATGGCGCCAGTTTCGGAACGTCCTTGAACTGCGCAGTAGAGGTGAAGTGTGGAGGGCCATTCAGGACATGTTTTCTTTGGTTTTAGATGCAAATTTTGGGGATTGGGGGGCAAAATTTGTGTTTGGCCCTATATTTTAAGAGTTAGCACCAGCTATGTCTGGGTCATTGGTACAGTATACAAATATTGGAGATTTATCCCTAAAATGAGAAAATTTTGACCATTTTTTTAGCCATCAACTGTGTCATTCGGCTGAGTGTATTTGAGTGATATTGTAAGATTTTTGTTGTGTACAGTTGTCTCCAGAAAGGGCCATATTCAGAGCTTCCAGAAACTATATACATTGTGAGCATTGTGAATAGGGGAGGTAATTTAAATGCAAAATATCCTCAGCCATGTTAATCAGAAGCTGAACATTTCTTGAAAAGCTGACATTTTCACCTGAATAGCGGTAACGAGACCTTAAGTAGAAAACAGTGTTTGCTTTCATTGCAATTTCTTGCCTCCAATCTCCATAGCAACCAACTGTATTAGTGGGAATATGTTGTAGGATAACTAAAAGAAATATTAAAATAATATTTTTCTTTTTTCAGTGGTACCCTGTACAGATATAATTTCCTGGAAAGTTCTCCCTCTTGAGGTATTTTAAGTCCAGTAATGGTGTTATCGAGAGAATTATGTAGGTTTTTTAACACAATTTTATTTGAAAATGTTGTTTACTGGTACAGTCATATGGAGAATTCTTTCTAAGAACTTTCCAGGGAATTATCAGAGTGTAGTCTGATTAGTAGAGATAATTTGGGACTGAATATTCTTAATCGTTACATTTACACAGCTCTTTTCAAATAGCATATACTTCAAATGTCAGTCTTTTGGATCAGGTCAGGAACTGAAATGGGTCTATTTTTAACCCTTTAGCAAACACAATGTATGCTATGCAGGAAAATGTGGTTACAAGAGATTTATAGAAATTTTTCTTTTATGATTACATTATGTTATAATTGATAGAATCAGTGAATGATGCTTAGCCAAATGAGGAAAGTGGATTGAAAATGCTGTGGAAAAGAGTGGGTGGGTGGGGACTGAAATATGCATTTTGAGGGAGGGCGCAGTTTACAAATGAATGTAATTTCTGTTTTTTTTTAATTTAATCAGTTAATGTGTGATCCTGATGTAGCTTTTGGTGCTGAAAGTGACTGTGCACATCAAAAATAAATAATCCATCACCATTGGTTTAGTCTCATCATTGGCCAATATACCAACACAGCTGCCATGATAGCTATTGTCCATGGTGTTACAGCTGTGCATCCATCTAAATTGAAATCTAACTTCCTTCTCTCAGGTTAAAGCATACTGCCTTGGTTGAATAGGGGAACCACTGGTGTTACATGCTTTCATCTAATGCAAAGTTTACTCTACAGAGCTTTTATCAGCTTTTATCGGAGTCTGAAATGTGAAAGAACAGGCCTTCTCTTACTGAACATTACTGCACAAAGAAACGTAAAGAAACTGGCTGTCAGAGTGCTCGGTCTGCCACTACTATGTGCCATACATCATTTTTCTCAGAATTAAATACAGATGCACATTTACTGTTTCTGAGAGTGTGAAGAATTTTTTATTTTTCACTTAAGGTCTCGTTTCCTATTAAAAGGTCATTTCCGAGGTTATTGGATATCCTTAGCCAAATGACTATTTTGAGCTGTAGTTTTAGTTTATGGTGGTGTGGATTTAGTAAATAATTCTCATTAATGGGGATATGGCCAAAATAATCTGTTGATGGTCTTGATTCAAACTGTGTATTGTCAAGTGCATTTCAACTGGGGGTCAAGGTCACATGGAAGTGTTAAATGACTAACCCAGACCTGTTTGGGACCTGACAATTTGCAGTTTACAAATGGGACAATTTTTGTGTAAATTTGCTTTGAGAAAGCCTTCTGAAAAAATGAATAAGAAACCCATATGTTTTTTATTTGTCAGAATGATCATGTTATGCTGTAAAATCCTCAGTGGAGGAATGAGGAATTCCTATAACACAGTTTTATCACTATCGATGCACGAAAATTGGAGATTTATCCCCAAAATGAGAAAATTTTGACCATTTTGAGCCATTTTTTTAGCCATCAACTGTGTCATTCGGCTGAGTGTATTTGAGTGATATTGTTAGATTTTTGTTGTGTACAGTTGTCTCCAGAAAGGGCCATATTCAGAGCTTCCAGAAACTATACACATTGTGAGCATTGGGGAGGTAATTTAAATGCGAAATATCCTCGGCCGTGTTAATCAGAAGCTGAACATTTCTTGAAAAGCCGACATTTTCACCTGAATAACTGTAACGAGACCTTATATCCGAATCCAAGATGGCTGCTGGTGGCCATGTTTTTCAACACAAGAGGCCCCAGGGGGCCTGAGGGCGCTCACCTGACATGGTAGCCTAAATATCAACCCAGAGATTTGATTTCAACAAGTTGCATCTGCTCCTCCTAAGAAAAGCTTCTACCAAATATCCAAAGATTCTGACCAGCGGATCTAAAAAAAAAAGATTTTTAAAGAATATTCCTTATATTGAACTAAGTTATAATTCGGGCTCCCACCGGGAGCCCATATATGAACCCAGGGACTTGGCTTTAACAAACTTGAATCTCACACCCCTAAGGATGCTGCACACCAAATATCAAAACATTCTGACTGCTGGATCTGAAGAAGAAGATTTTTAACGAAAATTCCTCATTCAGGCTACCACAGTGAGCCCAAATATGAACCCAGGGACTTGGCTTGAACAAACTTGAATCTCCCCCCCCCCCCCCTCCCCCTCCCCTAAGCATGGTGCATACCCAATATCAAAAGATTCTGCCTGCTGGTTCTTGAGAAGAAGATTTTTTCTGAAATTTGCCTGAAATGCACTAAGTTCGAATTCGGGCTTCTATAGTGAGCCCAAATATGAATCCAGGGGGCCGATTTGAACAAACTTGAATCAGATCCACCCCACAATGTTGCATACCACCTATCAAAAGATTCTGCATGCTGGATCTGGAGAAGAAGATTTTTGAAGAAATTTGCCTGAAATGCACTAAGTTTGAATTTGAGCTTCTATAGTGAGCCCAAATATGAATCGAGAGAGCCGATTTGAACAAACTTGAATCAGATCCACCCCACAATGTTGCATACCAAATATCAAAAGATTCTGCCTGCTGGATCTGGAGAAGAAGATTTTTTAAGAAATTTGCCTGAAATGCACTAAGTACGAAATCGGGCTCTTATACTGAGCCCAAATATGAACGTAGGGGGCCGATTTGAACAAACGTGAATCAGATCCACCCCATAATGTTGCATATCATATATCAAAAGATTCTGCCTGCAGGATCTGGAGAAGAAGATTTTTTAATGTTTTTCCCAATGCCTACAGTGTTAAAAAGTGCTGACTCAGCACTTTTTCAAAGTCCTGAAAAAAGTACCTTGTGATCAAACCGATAGGGATTTTTTTTAACCATTCTATTCTACTAGATAAAAGTAAGCTTTACACAAGATAAGAATTCTCTGTGCCGTGTAGTTTTGGAGATATGGCAGTTTTAAGGTTTTTCCTATTTTTTGCTCCCGAGGTTCCCACGGAGCAATGAGAAAAAAATTGTTTTCATCAATCAACTACTTATGACCCATTATCATCTCATATCAAATTTGGTTCAAATCGATCTCACGGTTCTGAAAATATAAATTTTAGGCGTGGCCAAATTTTCTGCCCCTCCCATAACGAAGGCAAATAATGCCCCACAAACTTCTTTTGAACAAACTTGATTCTAAACCTCAAAAGGACTCTGTATACCACATATCAATTCTCTGCTACTGGTGGTTCATCAGAAGAAGATTTTCAAAAAATTTGGCCATTTTTTCCACACCCCTCTGCTCAATATGAGCCGAAACCTAATTTGCATAAAAATCAAAATGCCCCTATGTAAACACTACTTACATGAAATTTAATTAAAATGTGGCCAATGGTTTAGGAGAAAGATGCTCAAACACCACCTTCACGCAGGACAACGGACGACAGATGACGGACGACAGATGAAGAGTGATAAGAAAAGCTCACCCTGACTTTCAGTCAGGTGAGCTAAAAACCTGGAGAATATTTTGACGACCTCTATTGCTTTTCTTCAATAGGAGAGTCTATATCTCCGCAAGGAGAGACTCTCTTGGAAGAATTGTCCAACTTGTACTTGTTGTAAGTGGAGCTTTGCTCGGACTGATAGCCAGAGGCCTGCCGAGACTACATTTTCATCCACTGATCTTCCACAACTTCATCTACATTTTTGTGAGGTTGAAAACCTTCCGCTAAGTGGAAAGCAACAAAAGTCCATTCTCGATGACCTCTATTGCTTCCTTCAAAAAGAGAGCCTGTACCTCCACTAGGAGCAACTCCCTCTTGAAAGGATCTGCCGGAAGATTAGTCCAATGCTGACATCTAGTAAGTGGGGGTTTTTGTTCAGAATCATAGCCGTAGGCCTTCCAAGAGAACACCTTTTACCCACTGATCTTCTGTGACATAAATCCAGTTTCTCGCGAAGTTGATAACCTTCCGTCAACTGGTAAGCAATAGAAGTCTTATTCATGACCTGTACGACTAACGAGGCTTACAGAAGGAGAATCTCATCCCGTCCCGTCGGATTAGGGGCATCTGACCTATAGACTGGATCAGACCTGTGCCCCTTTCATGAGACCCTATACTAACAACCTCCAGAGTAAGCATAAGAGGGTTATTGTACCCTCACAAGGAGTTCCCTTAGCTGATTTAAGTGGAACGGCCTCGCTTACCGCAGTCTGCTGAAGCGTGTTGTTGAGGTGCAGACTTTAGTAGCAGTGTACTGGAAGCTTTCTTGTAGCCTGTTCTTAGACTAACTAAAGCTTGTTGTCAATAGAGCATATCCGGAGACCAGAGCAACTCGGAGAGAGCTTTTCACCTTGTCATCTATAAGTGATGACGACGCAGGGGCAGCATCATGTCTGATCAACTCCCAATTTGCCACTGTCAGGGCAGAGTTGTAGGTGGTATACATGACTGCCCTGGAAAGAACTCTAACCGAGGCACAACGTCCTCAAATTCCTTCCCATTAAGACGTTGCGCCATAGCTCTGGTGAGGTGACCTGCGTAGGACATCGCGTCCAGATTCGCTCTATTGGATCAAATAGCACATTCCATCACTTCAAAGCTTATACTGAATGATGCAGGTAGGGACATATTTTCATCCCCGGCCTGCTCATCTAAATGCAGAGGAGCTACATTTTCTCCAACTGTTTTAAATGAATGTGGTCCAGGGAATGGTATATTTATTGAAGATGTCGATAAGAAACCGCCTTCCTCTTAGCACTAGAGAGGTTGAATATGGTGTTGTTAACATGGCCAAAGGCCTCTGACACATGTCCAGGCTGTTTCAGGACAGAAATAACATCCTCTTTCCTCCACAAGAAATCTGCTTCAGAGACGACAGAAGTTTCTCTATAGTAGTCGCAGCTTGCGAAAATTCATCGATACCATATGCTGTTCCAAAAGGGAAGGGGAATCCTCTTCCTTGTCTCTTTCACAATCCGACTGATTCAGCTGTGACATTCAGTCATTCATATCTGCATGTACAGATGACGGGACCGACCCAGCACCGTCCGACAGCTCACCACTGGAGTCTGCGGGAGGCCACTCTTGCACTTGCTGGGATGCTGCGATCAGCTGCGCAATCTGCGACAGCAAGTCCGTTACCGAGGCTTGAGGAGTAGCAGTCTTCTGTTGGTTTTTTCTGCCGCTTGCTACTCCTGGGACTAAGATCCGGATCCAGAGACAGATCTCTTCTCCAAACGTCCCGATGAACAAAGCCTCGGATCGCTAGCTACATGGTCCGACTTCACAGGCAAAGACTGGCTCCATCTTCGCGCAACTGGCTGGATAACCGAAGTCGGGTAACTAGCATGCAGTCGTGTGTGCTTTTATAACGTAGCAGAGGAAGCCATGACTGAAGCCAACCTCGGCTGCAGTTTAGGTGGAGCGTCCCGAGCGGTGTGCGGACATATATGCTCCGACTCGTGCAAGTTTCTCAAAATAACATTTGGCCCCAAATGTTGTTGGGTTATAGAGGGACCTCTCCCACTTGCTGTCTTATCAGACCTCGCCGAGCCTCCCGAAAAGAAAACTTGGTTCTGGTTTCTGCAAGTTTTTCAAAACAACATTTGGCTCCAAATGTTGTTGGGTTAGAGAGGGGCCTCTCCCGCTCGCGGTCTTATTTGTCCTCGCCGAGCCTCCCGAAAGGAAACTTGCTGACTTCCTCACTATTTCCATCATCGCTGGGTGAGCTTTTGATTTTGAGGTGCTCGCTCTATCCAAATCTACACTTCCTTCGACCGCAATGGACTTACCCGGTGTCATGGCTCCCACGGACGGAGTAACCACTTCACCGGTCGAGCTAACTGCTTGCAAGGGATTAAGAACACTGACTAGAAGCCTTAACCTTTTCTTATATTCATGAGAACCTTGCAGCTAGCTCTATTTGCTAAACAGAACATGACGACAGTAGCAGACTTTGGATGGGTGTCACAATACCATCACCATGTTCATGTTCCTCTGAAATAGAAACCGAAAAAATTATATTATGGTGAGAGATCCGGCATAGAAACCTCACCTCCAACAACGTATCACAACACCCATCTCCATCGTCTGTCATGCCTATGTACACAGTAGGACAAGAGTCCGCAGGAGTGCATCGACTACAGACAAGGCAACAAGCATGTAAATCCGAGGACAACTTCCTCGCCTTGCATTTAGAGCAGTAAGCTTTCATAATTATAATCAAAAGGCAAAGTCGATAGCACTCCTACAAACTCCACAACAAAATATATGATAAAGATACATGAATAATCGCAATCAATATTAAATACAAATTTTTATTTAAAAAATTTGAAAAAATGTTTAAGTTCCCAAAGGGAACATTATGATCCCAAGTGCCTCCCTATCGAGCCTAAGTATGGACAAAATCCAAATATTATGAGCTACACTACCAGAATAATAATCAATGTATCCTAAAGTAATTCTACAGCAATATAACATAAAATAATACATATATTTGAGGACTTTGCCAAAGTAAACAACGTTAAGGAAAAAAACAAAAACAAGACATCAGGCACAAAAAGGCCCAAAGTCAGTAACCAATTTAAATGCTACCAGATGCAAAGCTAGATCTGAAGAAAAAATGATACATCGGATAGAAGATGCAAGACTAAAACGACCTAACATCCCTAGGATGAGGACGTAACCATGGGGATAAACAGAATTAACAATCTGTAATACACGTTAAACTCCCAAGAAATTTAATTCAAAAATTCAATAAAAAATAGCCAAAAACCTTAGGAGTTTAACAGGAAGGGTTCATGGAAGGATAGGAAAGGAACACTTAACAAACAGTGGATTCATCATTAGCAAGAATGATGACGTCAGGCGTATGTCCCGAAAATGGGAAACATGAAATAATTTTTATAATTATTATAAAGTCACAGCCCTGAATGTCTGAACCCACCATTATTCACTTCCATCATCCATTAACAGCCTTGGATCCACCAATTCTTGCAGTGATTTGTGTCTGGCATCCTCAAATGAAAGTGTCAGTGACACTGTAGCTCAACTTGTTTAAGACATGTACATGTATAGTATGTGATACAGCAATGACAAACATCTAGGTAATGACCTGATAACAAAGGTAACTGTAAAGTATTGTAACGGTCTGTACATAAATGCTGACCGTAGCCTGTAACAAATGTGTAGGTAAAGTATTGTAAAGGTGGGCGACAGTTAGATGCTAAACTAGAAAAGAAATCTTTTGAGTCCCAGGGTGGGTCTGACTGAACCCAAAAATATTTGTTCTCATTGCACAGTAATAACAAAGGCACCCCAAAACACTTGTTCCTGTCACAAGGTGATAACAAAGGTACCCCAAGAAGTTTCGTGAAGATCAGTTCATAAATACAGACTCTAGCCCGAGCCGTATTGACATGTGCACCTACTGTGTATAAGTAGCACTGAACAAATCAAAGTTCATCTAATTTGCATAATTTCTGCACGAGAAAAAAACCTGTATTATATGTGATGTATTCCATGTTACTAAACATTCCTACAAAAATTTATTCAAATCAGAACTTTCATACAGAAGTTCTGTACAAAAAACTGATTGCACTAATTTTGTTACAAAAAGGTTGCTGGCGGCCATCTTGAATTTTGGACCACACCCAAAAACATTCGTTCTCATTCCACGGTGATAACAAAGGTACCCAAGAAGTTTCGTAAAGATCAGTTCATAAATACGGCCACTATCCTGAGCCATATAGAAGTTGCGTACAAAAAACTGAATGGACCTAATTTCGATACAAAATGGCCACTGGCAACCATCTTGAATTTTGGACCAGAAACACTTGTTCTCATCCCAAGGTGATTATAAAGGTGCCCAAGAAGTTTCATGAAGATCGGTTCAAAAATACAGACTCTAGCCCGAGCCGTATTGACATGTGCACTTACTGTGTATAAGTAGCACTGAATAAATCAAAGTTCATCTAATTTGCATAATTTTTGCACGAGAAAAAAACCTGTATTATATGTGATGTATTCCATGTTACTAAACATTCATACAAAATTTATTCAAATCAGAACTTTCATACAAAAGTTCTGTACAAAAAAACTGATTGTACCAATTTGGGTACAAAATGGCCACCGGCAGCCATCTTGAATTTTGGACTGCACCCAAAAACACTCGTTCTCGTCCCACGGTGATAACACATTACGTGTACGCTCCCTGTAAAACACTGCCAATCGACTCCCCACTGACTGCTCTATGAGGTGGGGTATCAAAACCCAACCACGTGACTTCAATAAGACGTACTATCAGTTATAATTAGCACGAAGTGTTTCCCAGTGTTGTGACAAGGTTATGCTTCCGACACAAAATAGGACCTCCATACATCATTTCTCTGCAAAACAGCCGTTGATAAGTAGGGAAAGAAGTGCGTCGCTCCCAAACTATACAAATAAAAATAAAATCGTTAAAATTTATTTCGAAATATCGTACAAAATGACTTTTGAGGGCAGTTTCGATCTTGCAGGAATATTTGTGAAGACCTTCTCGTTACTTTTTGTCGATGTCGGTGTTTTTTGGATCCCGTAATTTTTGGATACCAATTAGCACATTTTTAGAACCAGTCGGGCAAATACTATTTTTAATATCATAGGGAAATTTTAAAAACGGGTTTCGTTTCGAATATATTGAGTAAAAATCAGGGCGATTTCGTCCTTGAATTTTTACAATCCGACTATTATTAGTGAAGTTACGCCAAAAATGGAAAGAATAAAAAAATCTCATTTGTAACAGGTTGAAAAACCTTTCGAAAAGAGTCATTCAAATACACACCTTTTTTTTATTCTGCAGTGGAAGACATATTCCGGGCAATGAAAAAGAACTTTACACAATTTGGTTGCATTTCCAGGTATTCGCATGAAGGACAGCTGACGTCGACTTAACAGGTTGAGAACTTAGTTTCGTTACCCACTAAACGGGCCAAATTGCCCGAGTTATTAGACCACAAACGTCTGGAAACCTAATCTAAATCACCCCTACCTCAAAACACCTCATTCTTATATGCACGCCCACCCCCCCCCCCCCCCCCCTCGAAATATATAATACACAGATCTGTGTGTTATTTATTTTGGAAGTGTGTGTGCGTGGGGGGGGGGGGGGGGGGGGCATATATAAGAGGGAGGTGTTACATTGGGGGTGATGTGATATTAATCAGGTCTCCAGACGTCTGTGGTTAGACTTGGCAGTGGGACCTGGGGGCGGGATGCACAGCAACTCCGAATTACGACATCCCCCTTTAATCCGAGGATGATATACAAGATTTCTCAATAAAAAATAAGCGTTCAACGGGTTATGTTGGATTTCAAGGTGTGCAGAGTACGAGCTGCTCCATCACTGCGAACTCGCTCCAATGATGCGGCAAAGCATCCATGTTTTACAAGGCGATGTTCCCACTCAACTTGGCGGGGCAAATACTCAATAGACGGGTGTAGAATGTTAATCGCCCCCCCTCCCCCCCCCCCCCACTCCTCCCCCCACCCCCCCCCCCCCCAAAAAAAAAAATATTCTTGGTAAAAAAAAAAATGCAGTGGAAGACCAGTCGGGAAAAGATATCATCTGACTGGTTGGTTGGTTGGGGGGAGGCTAAGTACAAATTCAATGGAGGCAGAGAGCCGACTGTTATGGGCCTACCATCTTGCCATCAGAGGGTGCAGTTGCATAGGCCAACCCCACAAACATTTAATGTCTGTGTTTTTGTCTCCTAATGTTCAGTGTTTCTGTAAGCTTACTACTTGTGGGCCTAGGCCTATTAAAAAAATCCTGGTGAACTTGGGTGGGGTGGGAATCTTATGCAGCATCAAGTGGGATATGCAAGTGCGAGAAAGGTATTGCTCCTTGCCGTATGAGGCGGGACAAAATTTCCTGACAGACCAAAATAATTTCCAGACTGATTTCAGATGTGGAACCAAATTTGATAAACAAACCCCGCGCGCACCTGCATATCGGTTCCCGAATGTAAGATGGCGCTGTGCTGAAATCGTCTATTGTGACTGAATAACACATGGGATGAGAAATCTGAGTCAATTCCTCTCCAACACAGTTTCGTCCAGCATGCAGTTCGACCCATTGTTCAGGTGAACAGAATATTCTTTTACATTGAACCATGCAGGGCCTTTGAAATACTGTGGATGACCAAGAATGTAATTGTGGATATCCTGGAACCCATCAACGGTACATGGAGAGAAAGTCTAAACAGAAACACTAACAGAGTGGAATTTTCACACATGTATCGTCTTAATCCATGTGAAAGAAGCATTTCATTGAACTGAGGGTCCTTTGAACGACAACCTACGGTCCATCTGTAGAAATATGTTGTGTTCGGTGTCCCTTTTCCACCGAAGTTGAGAGCATATTTTGTGAGTGGAAACCTCACTCCTCGAGTGTTTTAGCAGAGACCCTTCTTTATGTGGCGAGATGGGACGCGATGTGTCTGAATGTATCTGATATCAGTTAAAAATTATAAATTGGCAGAATTTGGGAGAGTTTTCAGTTTCCCGTCTGAACTCAGCAAAATTAGAAGAATCATATACATATATTTTATATTTCGTTAAAAAACGATGCGTTTAGCTTGAGGTTTGTTGCTTTGGACCACTGAGAAAAGTAGACCCAGGCTGTTGTAATATAACTGAATATAACACAACACTTAACATGATCAATTATTGAGTTCTCGCGGCAGCAATAAAATTTGGTAGCAATAACATTTCCTAATACGAACTAATCCTTTAATTACCCTTCCAAAGATGTAAAACAAGAGCCGACAATAGCTACTGATTGTTTCTGAAACAGCCTCTGATCGCAATGAAAACACTGACTGGTGACAATAGATAAAGCATAAATTACTCCTATGAAGTTTATTCTTTTGAGATTTCCAACATCAGAAACTGGTTAAATTGAATTACAATTATGTATATCTATATACTTTTAATTTGCACTGCGATTTGTAAAGAAAATTTTGTTTTTAACATTTGACCTACCATTTAACAATTTTATTAGCACTATGACAAATGTTGAAATTATTTTGAATCTATCCCTGGGCCGATTTAATCTGTGGACCGACTTAGAGGCATACCTCAGTTGCTGACTTTATTTTTGGCCCACTTCTCCCATGGGCGACTTCCCACCATTTAACTCTTTGTAGACTTTATACCACACAAGAAAGCTTGAATTTTTTTTGCGACAATTTATTGGAAAACATCCAGTGGTGTTTTGAATAGATAGTTGCAAAAAATGAGAAAAAAAAAACAAAACAATTTCTACAGCCCTGTGTTTTGCAGCACACTGAGAGACCAAGTGTTCGAGTGTTGTTTTCTTAATACTGGATAGCTGTCTTTTCCACCCAACATCGCCGTATGTACATGGGCCGAGTCGACGTCCAGTAAGAGCAGGCTTCGACACCCTTGAAGTTTAGAGTCCCCCCCTCCCATAAATAACAGATGTACGCCCCCCCATAAATAACAGATTATGCCCCCCCCCCCCCCCACCACAACAGTTGTCAAAATATTTTTTGCTTCCAAACACAGCTTATGACCCCTGATTTGAAACAGACGATATGCGCTCGTTTCAATCAGAAGTCAAAAGATATGCTTTGGAAGCAAAAAATTCAGATAAAAACCTAAAAATGAAAGTGTCAATGACACTGTAGCTCAACTTGTCAAGACAAAGACATGCACATGTATAGTATGTGACACAGCAATGACAAACATCTAGGTAATGACCTGATAACAAAGGTACATATAAAGTATTGTAATGGTCTGTACATAAATACTGACCGTTGCCTGTAACAAATGTATAGGTAAAGTATTGTAAAGGTGGGTGACAGTCAGATGCTAAACTAGAAAAGAAAACTTTGAGTCCCAGAGTGGGTCTGACTGAACCCCAAAATATTTGTTTTCATAGCACAGTGATAACAAAGGCACCCCAAAACACACTCGTTCCTGTCCCAAGGTGAAAACAAAGGTACCCAAGAAGTTTTGTGAAGATCAATTCATAAATACGAGCTGTATAGAACTTGTGACAAAAAACTGATTGGACCTAATTTTGGTACAAAATGGCCACTGGCAGCCATCTTGAATTTTGGACCGTACCCAGAAACACTCATTCTCATCCCAAGGTGATAACAAAGGTACCCAAGAAGTTTTGTGAAGATCGGTTCATAAATACAGCCTCTACCCTGAGCCGTATTGACATGTGTGCTCACATTGTGCAAGTAGCACTGAATAAGTCAAAGTTCATCTAATTTGCATAATTTCTGCACGAAAAAAAACCCCTTAGAATATGTGATGTATTCCATGTTACTAAACATTCATACAAAAATTTATTCAAATCAGAACTTTCATACAGAAGTTCTGTACAAAAGACTGATTGCACTAATTTTGGTCCAAAATGGCTGCTGGTGGCCATCTTGAGTTTCGCACCACACCCAAAAACACTCGCTCTCATCCCACGGTGATAACAAAGGTACCCAACAAGGTTCGTAAAGATTGGTTCATAAATATGGCCTCTAGTCTGAGCTGTATAGAAGTTGTGTACAAAAAACTGATTAGACCTAATTTCGGTACAAAATGGCCACTGGCAGCCATCTTGAATTTTAGACCGCACCCAGAAACACTCGTTCTCATCCCAAGGTGATAACAAAGGTACCCAAGACATTTCGTGAAGATCAGTTCATAAATACAGACTCAAGTCTGAGCCGTATTGACATGTGTACTTAATGTGTGTAAGTCGCACTGAAATATCAAAGTTCATCTAATTTGCATAATTTCTGCACGAGAAAAAAACCCGTATTATATGTGATGTATCCCATGGTACTAAACATTCACACAAAAAATTATTCAAATCAGCGCTTTCATATGGAAGTTCTGTTTAAAAATCTGATTGCACCTAATTTTGTACAAAATGGCTGCCATCGGTCATCTTGAATTTCGGACCGGACCCCAAAACACTCGTTCTCGTCCCACGGTGATACCAAAGGTACCCAAGAAGTTTCGTAAAGATCGGTTCATAAATACGGCCTCTAGCCCGAGCCGTATTGGCATTTGCACTTACAGTGCTGAAATTAACACCAAAAAACATAAAAATTAGTCTAATTTGCACAATTTACGCACGAGAAAAAAACCTGTATTATATGTGATGTACCCCATGGTACTAAACATTCATACAAAAAATTATTCAAATCAGAGCTTTCATATGGAAGTTCTGTACAAAAAACAGATTTCTGCATCATCGGTACAAAATGGCGGCTGGCAGCCATCTTGAATTTCGGACCGCACCCAAAAACACTCGTTCTCGTCCCACGGTCATAACAAAGGTACCAAAGAAGTTTCGTAAAGATCGGTTCATAAATACGACCTCTAGCCCAAGCCATAGCCAATTGTTGACGTACGGACAGACGGACAGACGGACGACGGGCCGTGACAATAGCTCAAATTTGACTTCGTCAAAATTGAGCTAAAAATGGGAATGACGAATTTCATGTATAGCACTGGCCGATTTTTCCAGTTATGTCACGTAAAGTGTTAAAAGCAAATATGAATATTACACAGTAATTAAACTTGAATATTTCTCCATTTGAACTTTATATGCCAAGATTATTTTAATGTGATTTTTTGTTTTCGTTACAAATTACAATTAATTGAATATGTTGATATACATGCATTCCCAATAAATTATAGCAAAATACAGAATAAATTTCAAAAAGATATTTAATAACATTTGATAAATAAAAGTTGTCAGAAAGGTTATCACAACATCTTAAAAGTGTTATGCTTTATCAGACCTTTGCTGGAAAAACCCATTAATTAGCTCCGCCCACTCATAAAAAGTCCCTCCATAAATAGACACAGAGATCAAAATTGAACCGGATTAACAGTGACTGCATTATGTAATCATATGTGACAACTGGGGTAATTTGGAAGACCACTTTTACAGGGAATGTACACATAACGAAAGGTGCCCAAGAAGTTTCGTAAAGATCGGTTCATAAATACGGCCTCTAGCCCGAGCCATATTGGCATTTGCAGTTACAGTACTGAAAGAAACATTAAACAGATCAAAGTTAGTCTAATTGGCATAATTTATGCACAAGAAAAAAACCTGTATTATTATATGTGATGTATCCCATGGTACTAAACATTCACACAGAAAATTATTCAAATCAGTGCTTTCATATGGAAGTTCTGCGCAAAACTCTGATTGCACCTAATTTTGTACAAAATGGCCACCGGTGGCCATCTTGAATTTCAGACCGGACCCCAAAACACTCGTTCTCGTCCCATGGTGATATTTTGCAGTGCTGAAAGTAACACTAAATAAATCAAAGTTAGTCTAATTTACGCATGAGAAAAAACCCGTATCATATGTGATATATCTCATGGTACTAAACATTTATACAAAAAATTATTCAAATCGGAGCTTTCATATGGAAGTTCTGCGCAAAAATCTGATTGCATTCTGGAACAAAATGGCTGCCAGCGGCCATCTTAAATTTCAGACTGGACCCCAAAACACTCGTTCTCGTCTCACAGCGATAACAAAGGTGCCCAAGAAGTTTCGTAAAGATCGGTTCATAAATACGGCCTCTAACCCGAGCCGTGTGTGTGGCACGACGGACGGACGGACAGGTGGACAGACGGCCAGATGGACAGATGGACGATGGGTCATGGCAATACCTCAAATTTGGCTTCGCCAAAGTTGAGCTAAAAAGGAGATTTATGGCCAAACAAAGAATGATGTTTGTGCCAGTTCTGGTCTCTTCCTGACCACTGCTCATGCGCAGATGGTAAAAGTATGGAGGGCCAGATAGGACTTTTAATTTTCCATTTTGTATGCAAATTTTGGGGATTGGGGGTTCAAAATTTGTGTTTGGCCCTTGATAATATCGAGTTTGCACCAGCTAGCTAGTCTGGACCATTGGTTATTAGTATAAAAATATTAACTGACGATTTTTGTGAATAGTGATGGCCGATTTTGGCTATTACGTTGGGTAATGGGTTAACTATGCAAAAAACAAAATGAGTAAATTTAAAGTAATTTCTATATGGATCATGCTAACCATTGACCCAAATATTCTTGGCAGTCAATTTAATTTAAATCATATCAAAGACTTTATTTTATCAGAATGGGACTGGGGAAGGGATAATACATGACCAACAATATTAACTCTTTCCTGAAAAAACAATTCTAACTAATGAATATATACTAGGGTTCGTAAACATTTTTGGAGATAAAATTTCAGGACTTTTCCATGACCTATTACCAGCATTCATGCTGGCCGAAAATGCTTTGGAGCAGAGTGGAGTTTTTTTTGGTGCCATTAGTGGTGCCAAATGAATTTTGTTGCCAAATGAAACTTTTTAGGGTAATTGGCCCACACCTGACCTGAGTTAAACTTGCTTATTACCAAATTTCCATCACCTGGAAACCTGTAACGTGTGCAGTCTTTAACCACCACACTGAAATCTTGTTGGAAACTTTCTGACAAAAAGTTTACTAACATCAGAATTAGAATTGTGTGAATAATAGGTTGAAATTGTATGTGTTGTCCATAAAATTTCTGCTTTTACAACTTCTGCTGAATATACAATGGTTAAACCGACACGGAGAGATGGGGAAAAACACAAAGGAGAACAATGACTTACAGAAATACTAGCATTTTTCACTGAATTTTGGGTGCAAATTGGTGAATGACAGGGGAAAAAATAGTTGGTGAACATGTTATTGTTGTTTTCATTTAAAATGACATCTTACAATGTCTAACATGGGCAAGTTTACCACATCCGAAATTTCAAAATATTTGTCACAAACAATTTACATTTCAACATATATCATCGTCTCAACTCTATTGCCAAGCTTTCGATCCAAACTGGATCTTCATCAGGACACTCGATTTATTTGTTGTTATAATAGCGTCCCTAACCTGGAGGACAGCGGTTGATATGAATAATTTACATTTCACTTTTCTCTCATTAGATATGTGCAGAATTCAGTTACAAAAATGAAAAAAATTTGAAGTAATTTATATATTTTTTATACTTACCAATGACCCAGACTTAGCTGGTGCTAACTCTTAAAATTCAGGGCCAAACACAAATTTTGCCCCCCAATCCCCAAAATTTGCATCCAAATCAAAAAAACTTATGTCCTATATGGTCGTCCATACTTTTGCCCACTGCGCATGCGCAGTGTCAAGGAAGTACCGAAATTGGCACCAAGCTTCATTCTTCCAACCAGTGCCTGCTAAATGTCATATAATCAGCGGGGAGGGCCATCCCCGTCTGGGTCATTGGTAAGTATAAAAAATATATAAATTACTTTAAATTTTTTCATATTTTTATACTGTAACCAATGACCCAGACTTAGCTGAATAGAAAAAAGGCTGGAGGCCTAGGACATAAAGGAAAATCCAATAGGCTCAATTATGTATAAAGAATAATCCCCTCAAGGAGAAAAGGAGAGAAAGGATTTACATATGTCTTTCTTGTTTATTATAAATAAGAAAGACACATCACCAATCAATAATTGAGCCGAAAAACATCTATGATCTCTATTAACATCCAGTATAACCCATTATACTAATCTTTTTAAAGGAAAGCCAATAAATAAAGTTAGTCCAGAGAATGAGACTCTTTATACTCTTTTAAAAGTGTCTGAGGATTGTATATTAGCGCTCGTATGACACGTGACATATACAAATGCTTTACACCGACCTACACTTTAATAAGAGCACCGCATAGCGGGACAATATACGCCCGTTTTGTATTTCTGAAGGGTTGGGGTAAGGATGGGAGTGAGGGTGAAAATTGTTTGGACCAACCCCATATTCGAACTTGACCTGTATTTTGTTGTGATTAAACAACATACCAAGTTTGGAACCAATCAGAAAACAAATAATAAAAGTTATCATCCGGAAACCAAATATTTGATGCATTCTATGTCCAACAAGGTCCATAATTCAGGGGAACTTCGAAGTTCGAACTGACCCCATATTCGAACTTGACCTGTCTTTTGTTTTGATTAAACCACATACCAAGTTTAGGAGTCAATCGAAAAAAAAATTCTAAAGTTATCATCTGGAAACCAAATGTTGACGAACGGGCAGACCGATGGATGGACAAATTGATGGACAAATGGACAGACAGACAGACTGATTCCATAATTCGATGGTTTTTCAACAGGTGTATAATAAAAAATCAGTTAGGCCATACTAAAGTTATAATCCGGAAAACACAAAATGCACAAATTCAAGAGAAATAACTCTGGAAAGGTACATGCGATTTTGGCCGAAAGTGAACTTGAGCTGTGCTTTGTAGTCATAAACAAAATCTGAGAATTTGAAACAAATTAGTCAAGGCAAACTAAAGTTATCATCCGGAAACCACATAATTCAAAAATTTGCAATCAATCAAGGGGAATAACTATGGAACGGTACATGCAATTATGGCTAAAGGTGAACTTGAGCTGTGCTTTGTGGTCAAAAACAAAATCTGAGAATTTGAAAAAAATCGGTCACGGCAAACTAAAGTTATCATCCAGAAACCACAAAATCCACAAATTTGCAATTATTCAAGGGGAATAACTCTGGAAAGGTATATGTGATTGTGTCAAAAGTGAACTTGAGCTGTATTTTGTGGTCAAAAACAAAAAACTGAAAATCTGAAATAAATCGGTCAAGGCAAACTAAAGTTATCGTCCGGAAACAAAAGGTTGGGCTAAATTCCCATAAAGGGCCATAACTCTACTGCAAATGGGCCGCTAGAAACGGAAATCGAACCCATCCTGTATTTTGTCATACTAAATCCACATGCCAAATTTAACTCAGCTCAAACCATTACAACTAAAGTTATTGTCCGGAAATGAAATGTGTCCATGGACGGACAGACAGACAGATGGGTGGAGAGACCATTCACATAATACGTCCCGTTTTTCAAACGGGTGTATAAAATCAACATCTGAAAAATTTGGTGTCAATCTGTCAAGGCGTTCGACTTTAAATGAACGGAAACCAATTTTTTTTCAAAAATTGTGTTTTCAAAGGGCCATAACTCTGCAGCAGATGGACTGAGAAACACCAATATCGAACTTGACCTGTATTGTATTGCTACAAACAACATCTGAAAGTTTGATGTCGATCCGTCAAGGCATTCGACTTTAAATGAAGGGAAACCAATTTTTTTCGAAAGATTGTGTTTTCAAAGAGCCATAACTCTGCCGCGGATGGACTGAGAAACACCAATATCGAACATGACCTGTATTTCATTGCTAAAAACAACATCTGAAAAATTTGGTGTCAATCCGTCAAGGCGTTCAGCTTTAAATGAAAGGAAACCAATTTTTTTAGAAAAATTGTGTTTCCAAAGGTCCATATCTCTGCAGCAGATGGACTGAGAAACACCAATATCGAACTTGACCTGTATTTTAATGCTAAAAACAACTTCTGAAAGTTTGATGTCGATCCATCAAGGCATTCAGCTTTAAATGAACAGAAACCAAATTGTTTACGGACAGACAGACGGACATAACTGATAACATAATATGACCGTTTTTTAAATGGGCGTATAAAAATATTACATAAATGAGATAGACATTAGCTTTACACTTTAAAACCATCCCGGCACCGACTCGGAAATACTGACTCCAGAGGAGGTATTCCCTAGCTTTATAAAGCAGGTGAAAAAAGGGAACACCAACCCCCCTCCCTCCCCCCCCCCCCCCCTTCCCCTTGCTCTGGGTCAAATCACCACAGAACGAAGAGGGCAGCAGGACAGCATCACTGCTGGGATAGAAAACCTACATAACTATAGCTGTAATCATTTAATGGACGACATTCTGAGCAACAGATAACAGACCTAAACACCTAAGGTCGCCAGAAATAGACTCTATATTTCTAAGGTGAAAATTAGTGAAGGTAGAAGGCTGTGACCAGTAAGCAGCCTTCATAAGATCTGTAATAGCAATACTGTTAGAATAAGCCCAAGATGTTGGCAGCGCCCTACCTTCATGCGCTGAAATCTTAAGCACAGACTACTGATTGGAAGATAAACTCTCATAAGCAGTACGAATAGCTAACTGAATTCATCAAGAAATAGAATGAACAGATATGTCCTTTCTATTGGGAATTAAAGACAGAAAGAAGCTTTTACGCCCTTTCTGATAAATTCTGATTTGCATTTATAAATACGCATAGCTCTAACTGGACACAGCAAAGGCCTACGGCCATCAGAGGACAGAAGATCCTTGATGACAATAGGCTCAGGATACTTATTAGGAGCCTGATTCTTAGCCAAAATTCACACATTAGTAGTTAAAGTAATAGTATTTCCAACACTACGATAATGAGAATCATCAATAGACAGAGCATGAAGCTCACTAACTCTTCTTGCGGAAGCAAAGGCTAAGAGAAAAACTGTTTTATATGACAAGAATTTGAAGTCTACAGTATTAAGAGGTTGAAAAGGAGCTTCTTTAAGCTTCAGTAAAACCCAGGCTAAATTCCATTTAGGAATTAACCTAAGAGTTCTAGGTCTATTTATCGAAAAGTTCTTTACTAACTTAGATAAAGAAATATTAGATCCAATCTGTAAGCTATCATGATGAGCATATGTGTCCGATAGCATAGACCTATAACCCTTAATAGTTACTGGCTGCAGTTTGATTTCGTCAAACAAGTAGACCAAAAAATTAGCAAATGTCTGGAATGGAAGGATAAAAAATATCAATAGAATGATTCTTACACCAACAAGAAAAAACCTTCCACTTAGCAGCATAATTTAGTGAAGAGAAGGTCCTCCTACAGTTAGAAATTGAGTCCACTGCTCGTACTGTAAAGCACTTCGCGTGCAAGAAGGACCACACAACGGAAATACATGAAGGTTGAGACCTTGCGGGTTGTGATGCAGTGTGCAAGATTTCCCCTGAAAGAAAAGGTCCTCCTGTGGAGTAAGCTTCCGAGGAACATCCCATAACAGACACCTGAGTAGATTTATCCATGGTTTCTGCGAGGACAGAGATGCTACAGCCTACCAACAGTATCTTGCAGTGTGATTGCTTGATCTTTAGCAAGATCTGTTGAATCAATGGAATTGGAGGATATGCATATCCTATCATTCCATCCCAAGAGATTGAGAAAGCATCTACAGCGAATGCTCGAGGATCTGGACATGGTGACACATACGTCTGCAACCGATTGTTGAGGTGTGTCACAAACAAGTCTATCATTGGTCGATTGGTAGGAAATCTGATTGAACACTCGCTTGTTGAGAGTCCATTCTGACGGTAACATGCAACCTTTCCGTAAGAGCGAGTCTGCTAGAACATTCAGACGATCCGCAATATGACAGACCGACAGAAGAACATGAAGTTCTAGAACAAACAGAAGAATTCTTTCCGTTAGATCGAATAATGGAATCGAATGAGTGCCTCCTTGGTTCCTGATGCACGCTACTACCGTCGAATTGTCCGACAGTATTTGAACATGTGAATTCTGAAATATGTTCATGCAATGGCGTAGCGCAAGCCAAACTGACATCATCTCTTTGATGTTTATGTGCTTGTTTAGGAACTCTGGATCCCAAAGGTCCTGGCACTTGGAGTCTGTTGGGTTCAATGTCGCACACCAACCTGTTTGACTCGCATCCGTCATAATCGTAAAAAACGGATCCAGCAGTTGCAGTGGAACTCCCTGAGTTAACCACTGAATATCTGCCCAAGTCTGAATCCTTAGTTTTACTTGGTCCGATAAAAAGATGTTTGTTTCGAGCGAATGAACATTCACACTCCAAACTTGAGTGAAAAATATCTAGAGTGGACGTGCACGCAAACGGCCCATCGGAATGAGATCCGCCGGCACTCCGCACAATCCCATCAGTCGCATGAATTCTCTCGCTGTTACTACATCTGAGTGTAGACAAAAGCGAGCATAACAACTGACTAACTTCGCTCTGGGTAACGGAAGATGAACTAGATTGATGTGAGTCTCGAAGCTCATTCCCAAGTGAATGAACGACTTGGACGGAGCTAGATCCGACTTCTTTTCATTTACTATGAAACCATGACATTGGAGCAATTGAAGCAGACTCTGAACATCCTTCTGAAGAACTGTTTTGTTACCGTACCTCTAAAGAATGTTGTCCAAGTAAGCCGACATTACCACAGACGAATGAGCTCGGAAATAAGCCGTTACCGAGTTCATTATTCGAGTGAAAGCCCAGGGCACTAGATTGAGTCCGAAGCACATCGCTCGGAACTGATAAACGATTCCTAGGACAGCAAAGCAAAGGTACTTTCTGAATGCCGGATGTACCATGACATGAAAGTCCGCATCCTTGAGATCTATGCTTGATGCATAATCGTTCACTCGAATGCTCGCCCTCACTGATCGAATGATCTCCATATAGAACTTTGGAGCCACGATCAGCTTGTTTACCCAGCTCAGATCTATAACTGGATGGAACGAGCCGTCTGGCTTTGGTACCAAGAACAGGTGACTGTAAAAACCCAGGGATTCCTGGATTTCCTCAACCTCTATTGCATTCTTCTCCAAAAGAGATTGTATCTCTGCTAGAAGTGAATCTCTTTTTTGAAGATTTGATGGAAGCGGAATCAAGCGCGGACTTCGTGTTAGCAGAGGTGTTTCTCGGAAAAATAGCTTTAGGCCATCTGAGATAACCTCTTTTACCCAATGGTCGTCTGTAATTGACAACCAATTGGTCAAAAACTTTGTCAGTCTTCTGTCCACCAGACTGCAATAGAGGTCCTGACCATCACCTCCTGGACCTACGAGGCTTACAGCAAGAGAAACCATGTCCTCCCCGTCCAGTGCCTCGTCCTGTCGACCTAGGGGCATCTGACCGGTTGTCTCGGCCAGATCCACGTCCCCTACTTGAGTCGATACTCTGACGGTCTCTAGAGCAAGAGCTAGAGGATTTTTTATATCCTTTATAGGAGCTTCCTTTAGACATACTCGCACAGAAGCTCCTGCCTTACTCTTTTCTGCTAGGTCAGGTTTTTTAGAAACTGACTTAAAAAGCAGAGAATCTGAAGCTTTCTTGGTAATCTGATCATAGATAACAGAAAGCTTACCATCGAAGAGAAAATCCCCAGAAACCGGAGCGACTCGAAGAGAGTTTTTCAACTTTGAATCCACTACAATGGATGAAGCCAGGGCCGCATCACATCTAACCAACTCCAAATTAGCCACTGATAGGGCGGAGTTGTACATGGAGAATGCAATAGCCCTCGAAAGAACTCTTAATGAGGAGCGAACATACTCGATTTCTTTACCATCGAGACGTTGCGCTAAAGCTCTGGTAAGGTGATCTGCGTATGATAATGCATCTAAATTCGCCCTATTAGGCGAAATCGTCGTATCCATAGTACTAGGGAGGATTGAAAAAGACGAAGGCAGTCCTCAGCCTGACTATCCAAATGCAGAGGGACTCTCGGTATGCCCTAACCTACCGTTGCAAATCTATTATTACTATTGATGAATGGCAGATGCAGAGCAGTCTGTGATAAGAAACTGGTCTTGCCTGTCTTAGAGGCTAAATTAAAAATAGCGTCATTCAGCAATTCAAACGTCCGTGAGACATTGCTGGACTGGACCAGATATTCAGGAACATCTTCCCTAACCCGGCCAAAGAAGTCAGTATCCAATGATGCTATCAGTCTCTTATCCTCTGTCGCAGCAACTTGGGAAGGTTTTGACGGATAAACTCCATCGCCACCTTATGTTGTTCCCAAAGGGAAAAATCCAGCTCCGTTATTTCCCTTTCTCCATCCAAGTGGACCAGATGAGAATCTTGGTCGTCCCTGTATGATCTAGCAAGGAATGAACCGATCCAGCTTCATCCGACAGTTCCTGATCGGAAACTGTTGTAGGATGTTCCGTAGGTTGCTGGGATGGTGCGATGAGCTGTGCTATCTGTGATAGCAGTCCGTCACGGAGGCCTGTGGAGCAGCGGTCCTCTGTTGCTTAGTGGCTGGAAGCTCCTGGTACGGTGTGTCCGACATAATTCTTTTATGTGAATGTCCCAACCAACTGATGAGGCCTCATATCCCTGGCTACTGGATGGCGTGACCTAGACGGCATGGAATCCTTTGTCGGCAAAGCAGGCTGGATATCTGAGGCCACAAAGCCAAGGTGCGGTCGTGTGTGCTTATATGTGGAAGAGGAAGCCGAAAGACTAGCCGAGGCCGGCTGTCTGTAAGACAGAGCGTCCCAAACAGGAGGTGTGGACATATGCTCCGACTGACAAACATTATGAACAACAACATCTGGCCCCAGATGCTGTTGTACGAGACAGGGGCCTCTCTCACTCGCAGTCTGGGATGACCTGAATGAGCTTGCTACTGAAGTGAGTGGCTTCCTCCTTTCCATCTTCCATTCTGTTGTCGCAGGGTGTGCGTCATCCGACATTATAGTGCTCGCAACACCCGTATTCCTCCTCTGGACCGCAACGGACTTACCCGGCATCACACCACCCATTTGAGGGGTGATGCACCTGCCAGTCGAGCTAGCTGGCAACAAGACGGTAAATCCCTTTTGGGGCCTAGCACTTGTCTAATTTCCGACAAGGCTGTAAATCCCTTTTGGGACCTAGGCACTTGTCTAATTTCACTGAGCACTTTTGCTGCTAGCTCTTCATTAATTTGCGACGAAGGCAGCACACTTCCTGAAGACATCACAGAAACATCACCATGTTCTTGTTCCTCTGTAAAAGAAACTGAAAAACTTGGGTGACCTTGTGGTGAGAGAACAGGCATCGATCTCTCACCACTAACAATGTACTGTTACACATGTCTCCAACATTTGTCATCCCAATTGGCACAAACAGAACACAAGTTAGTATGAGTACAATGACTACAGCAGACACAATGAGTATGAGAATCTGAGGAAGACTTCCTCGAATTACAATTTGAACAAAATTCTTTCATAATTATAAAATTTTATTAAGCCGTAGTACTCCCACTAACCCTTATAATACAAACATACATGATAATAATACAATCCATAACAAAATTTCGAAAAATAATTAAAAAAAAAAAATTTTCAAAAAAATTTTGACATGAGCCCAAGTTCCCAATGGGAACGATGAGTCCAAATGGATCCTAAAAAAGCCTAAGTGTGGACAAAATTTTTTAAACAATCTAAAAAATTAATGTAACACTAACAGAGTATATTAATGTATCTGACATATATATCCTAACAGATGACAAGAAATTACTAAGTAACCATTGTCAACGTAAACAAAGAATTATAAAAACTGGAAACAAGACTCCAGGCACTGAAAAACCCGGCCCGAGGTCAGTAACAGATTCTTAAAACTATCCGATGTAAAACAGAATCTTCATCTGAAGAAACTGGAATACATCGGATGGTAGATGCATGACCAACAATGCCTCAACCCCCAAAGGGTGAGGACGTAACCATGGGAATAACAGAATAAACATTCTGTAACTTAGTTAACTCCCAAGAAATTTTCAAGAAAAAAATTTCAAACAAGAGCTGGACTTTCGTCCGTTGCATACCCCCATGTGGTGTACCGCCTAGTGTGGGCATACCTATGTCCAACAAATATTATTTATGAATATTCTCGTATGGACTGACGGACGGACGGATGCACAGATGGGCGGAAGCACTCCAGTATCCCACCCTCCCCCATTTTCTTCGAAAGTTTTCAACAAATGCTAAGTCAAAAGGTATGGTAAATTGTTTGGTGTTTGGAAGTTTTATGTAATGAGGCAGAAGCCTTTGTCATAGGTAAACTGCATGCCATATTTCACTGAAATCCGATACCCATACCTGAGATACAGGCTGAACAGACAAATAATGTCTATTTCCTACAATTTCTAAGTCAAAAAAGGGGGATAACTCTAAAAAGGAGAATGTGAGAAATATCGTTGGATCCATTTTTTAAAGCCTATACCATAAGCAGTGTTCATGGCAACTTTCATTGCAATAGAACATTCGATACCCGATATACAGGCTGAACAGTGAAAATTTGGTTCGGACGAACACAATTTCTAAGTGAAAAAGTAAAAAAAAAAAAAATAACTAGTGTGGGCATACCTATGACCAACAAATATTATAAAAAATAATAATTTACTTAAGTTATGAATATTCTCGGACGGACTCACACACAGACACACAGATGGACAGACATACATCCGACCAGATATGTGGCTATCAGTTATGTGGCTGTAAGTAGTTATGTGGCTTATATTTTTAAGTGGCTTCTCAAATTAATGTGGCTCCTTTGTCCAACCAATAGTTATGTGGCTTGTATTTTGAAGTGGCTTATATTTTTAAGTGATTCTCAAAATTATGTATCCTTTTTGGCTATTTATGTGTCCAATGTCCATTCATATTTTATGTGGCTTATATTTTTAAGTGGCTTCTCAAATTGTATGTGGCTATCAATTATATGGCTGCCAATTATGTGGCTTTTCTACTAAGAAATGGCTGTTTATGTGCCCATGTCCATATATATTTTATGTGGCTTATATTTTTAAGTGGCTTATATTTTTAAGTGGCTTCCATACTTTTATGTGGCTGTCCATATATTTTTAAGTGGCTTCCCAACTTTTATGTGGCTGTCCATATATAATTTTATGAGTCTTATGTTTTTAAGTGGCTTCTCAACTTTAATGAGGCCATCAATTATGTGGCTGCCAATGGATGGATGTCCAAAGATTTGGACATCTCTGTTCCAACCTTTAATGTGACTTTGATGTAAAGTGTCTTATTTAGTCACATAGATGACTTTCAGATGCCTGGAAAATTTCTGTTATGTGGCTAGCCATGTAACAGAAATTAGCCACATAAATATCCATTTATGACAAATCCTAGCCACATAAGTAGTCAAATGTAAACTCGGGCAGGCAGGCAGGCAGACAGATGGATGGACAGATGGATGGATGGATGGATGGATGGATGGATGGATGGATGGATGGATGGATGGATGGATGGATGGATGGATGGATGGATGGATGGATGGACAATGTGATTCCAGTATACACCCCCCCCCACAACTCATTGCGGGGGGTATAATTAAAGATACAATGAAAGTGTCAAATAACATTGTAGCTCAATTTGACAAACTTGGTAAGTTATAAGTGAAATGGCAAAACTGAAGATCAGTGGCTCCGTTATTTGGTGAAACTTCAACATAACAGTATTGTGTGTGCACGCCGTCAGAGCAATCAATGCATTTTTAAATGTACACTGTAGGGCTGGCTAAAGGAAGAACTCCCATCTAGAGGTCACCCCAAACAGGTATACCATGTTCTAAAGCAATCTGATCATAAATGTGCCAAAGGGAAATATTGATGCATAACTAAACTAAGTTCAAAGGTCATTGCCAACAGCAGACTTTTTGACAGAGATGAAAGAAAATTGATAGCTCCTATCTGGAGGTCACCCCAAACAAGCATACCAAGTTTCAAAGCAATTCAGTCAGAAATTCAACCTGTGTGGTGTGCCAAAAAACTTGTGCACATATGGATGTCAAGTGACGTCAAGTTGAGCTAAGAATCCTATACTGGATTATGACTGGTTAACTCTTTTAAACCCAAAGCACACCCTAAATGCTATTGGTTGAGGGGGGTCCAAATTATAAATGCGTCCATAGACAACAAAAGGCAATTTATATAAAGATCAGGAATCATGACTTATTTATTGGATGAGTATGGAATGAGTGCATGACTTCTAAACTCTACATTACAAATATAAACAAGAGGTCCCAGAGGGACTGAAGCCACTCACCTGACATGGTAGCCTAAATATCAACCCAGAGAATTGATTTCAACAAGTTGCATCTGCTCCTCCTTTTTAAAGAATATTCCACATATTGAACTAAGTTATAATTCGGGCTCCCACAGGGAGCCCATATATGAACCCAGGGACTTGGCTTTAATAAACTTGAATCTCACCCCCTAAGGATGCTGCACACCAAATATCAAAACATTCCGACTGCTGGATCTGAAGAAGAAGATTTTTAAAGAAAATTCCTCATTTTGAACTAAGTTATAATTTGGGCTACCACAGTGAGCCCAAATATGAACCCAAATATCAAAACATTCCGACTGCTGGATCTGAAGAAGAAGATTTTTAAAGAAAATTCCTCATTACAAATATAATGTAATGAGTAAGTTACAATTCAAGCTCCCACAGTGAGTCCAATATGAACCTAGGGAATTGGCTTGAACAAACTTGAATCTAACCCCCCCCCCCCCCTCATTTTGAACTAAGTTATCATTCGGGCTCCCACAGTGAGCCCAAATATGGACCTAGGGACATGGCTTGAACAAACTTGAATCTCACTCCCTAAGGATGCTGCATACCAAATATCAAAACATTCCGACTGCTGGATCTGAAGAAGATTTTTAAAGAAAATTCCTCATTTTGAACTAAGTTATAATTTGGGCTACCACAGTGAGCCCAAATATGAACCCAAAATATCAAAACATTCCGACTGCTGGATCTGAAGAAGAAGATTTTTAAAGAAAATTCCTCATTTTGAACTAAGTTACAATTCAAGCTCCCACAGTGAGCCCAAATATGAACCCAGGGAATTGGCTTGAACAAACTTGAATCTCTCCCCCCCCCCCCCCCCCTCCCAAGCATGGTGCATACCCAATATCAAAAGATTCTGCCTGCTGGATCTTGAGAAGAAATTTGCCTGAAATGCACTAAGTTCTAAGCACTAAGTTCATTTGGGCTCCTATACTGAGCCCAAATATAAACCCAGGGGCCGATTTGAACAAACTTGAATCAGATCCACCTCACAATGTTGCACACCAAATATCCAAAAATTCTGCCTGCTGGATCTGGAGAAGATGATTTTTTAAGAAATTTGCCTGAAATGCACTAAGTTCGAATTCGAGCTTCTATAGTGAGCCCAAATGTGAATCTAGGGAGCCGATTAGAACAAACTTGAATCAGATCCACCCCACAATGTTGCATACCAAATATCAAAAGATTCTGCCTGCTGGATCTGGAGAAGAAGATTTTTTAAGAAATTTGCCTGAAATGCACTAAGTTCAAAATCGGGCTCCTATACTAAGCCCAAATATGAACTCAGGGGGCCGATTGAACAAACTTGAATCAGATCGACCCTACAATGTTGCATACGAAATAGCAAAAGATTCTGCCTGCTGGATCTGGAGAAGAAGATTTTTTTAATGTTTTTCCCATTGCCTGCAGTGTTAAAAAGTAAGCTTTATACAAAATAAGAATTCTCTGTGCCGTGTAGTTTTGGAGATATGGCAGTTTTAAGGTTTTTTCCTATTTTTAGCTCCCGAGGTTCCCACAGGGCAATGAGAAAAAAAATTTTTGCATCAATCAACTACTTATGACCCATTATCATCTCATATCAAATTTGGTTCAAATTGACCTCACAGTTCTGAAAATAGAAATTTTAGGCACGGCCAAAATTTTTGCCCCTCCCATAACGAAGGCAAATAATGCCCGACAAACTTCTCTTGAACAAACTTGATTCTAAACCTCAAAAGGACTCTGTATACCACATATCAAGTCTCTGCTATTGGTGGTTCATTAGAAGAAGATTTTCAAAAATTTGGCCATTTTTTCCCCACCCCTCTGCTCAAGATGAGCCGAAACCTAATTTGCATAAAAATCAAAATGCCCCTATATAACTACTACTTACATGAAATTTAATTAAAATGTGGCCAGTGGTTTAGGAGAAAGAGGCTCAAACACTACCTTCACGCAGGACGACAGACGGACAGATGACGGACGAAGAGTGATCAGAAAAGCTCACCCTGACTTTCAGTCAGGTGAGCTAAAAACACCAAACAGTGGCATTGATTGTGGTCTTTCAATTTGCTTAGAGAGAGGTTTGCAAGATTTATACTTTAAAGCTAATGTACTATAAAAAAGACAAAGCTCTAACCTCATGAGCTGAAAACATGTTCACCCTATCTGCATCAGATATGCTATTGTATTCAACACAGATAGTAGACTGAATCCATTTAGAAATTGAACATACAGAAATATCTTTCTGCCTGATAGGATGGAGAGAAAGGAAAAGTCTCTTTGTTCCTTTCCAAATGCAACTGGACTGTTTAACTTAAACTCTTAGTGCTCTTATTGGACATAGAAAAGGTCTTAAGAGTTAATTACAGTTGGTAAGGCATTTATGATAATAGGAGTAGTTTATCTGGTGCCTGGTTTTTGACCAGGAAACCTACTTGTGTGGTAACAGTAATGGAATTACCCACACCATGCAGTTTACTAACTCTTCTAGCCGTAGCAAAGCCAAGTAGGAAAACTGTCTTGAATGTCAGATACTAATACTCTATTGAATGTAAAGGTGGAGCTTTGAAAGAACCCAAGCAAGATTCCATTTAGGAATTAGCCTTAATGACCTAGGTCTTCTAATGAAAAAATTCCTTAATAATTTTGACCAGGATTGATCCAAACCCACATTAATATGGCCTTCAAGAGCATAAATTATGCTGTTCAATTCCCAAGTTCAATTTCTATCAGACAACTCCACACTTTCACTTTTTCAGAGGATCCACCAGACCAAACCTGACCAAACTTGGCTCCACATGGGAACTACAGGAAGTGAGGCAATGCTTGTCTACTGTGGTAAACATGCCCTGTTTTACTGGTAAAATAGGACCCAGTGACCAATGCCAGAGTTTGGAAGTCCTCTAAAATGGGTAACAAGGGTATAACAATTGAGTGGACTTGACTTTATATCCATGGTGTGGTCATGCTTCACCACTGTGTAGAAATATCTTAAACACAACTAAAAACCCAAAATTCTTCAAACAATCTTCTCATAAACCACCAGTCATTTGTCATGCACATTCCTTGTATGTTCAAGACTAAAGTTCATTCAAAGAAAGTTTGTGGGGCAATGGTCTCTTTGTAATTATGGGGACAGATTGCTAGTTCTTATATTGCAAAGTACATACGTAATGGCTTGATTTTCTGCGATATCCCATATTTTGGCTGTTTTATCTCCTGAAACTGTCAGTAATCTTCTTCCATCTGCATTGAAGCAAACCTGGAGAAAAAGATGCTTTTGAATATCTTCCCTGTGTATTGACAGTATTGCCAATATTGCTGGTATTTTTAAACAAAATTCTCAGGACAGAAATATTAACCCATGTAAACTGCCATCAGTCAAATAACTAATTATGACCACTTATTATTGTAGTAAGAAGATAAACTAAGAACTGGCTGCAAAAATACGATCTTTTAAATTTGTTATCTCTTCAGCAAATTATTGATTTTTCTTCTGCTCTTTTCACAAACCAAACCACACCAATAACTCATATATCAGTTTGTGTAAAAATTTATCTTAAAATGAATATTCAGGAATCATTCACAAGATAGTTGATACTAAATGAAGAACTCGTTAAGTGGTTCTGATTTTATTGATATGAGTGGAACAGTGAAACATTGTTAACTTTTACTTAATGAATCAACCAAATCCACCCACATAACAAAGTGAACAGTTGAAGAAAATTATTTTTCAAAACATTTCAACAACACCATTCCATGTGACCCACTCACTGGAAGGATCTCGTTCCAATGAGGAGGTCACATGAAGTGGTTTTGTTGAAATTAAAAAAGAAACAAAAATTTGATATTGTTTGCCTTGGGTAAATGGTTAACTGAATACATGTACCAACTTTGCCAGTGAAATACCAATTTGAATATTTATTTACCCTAAATCTGACGAAATCCCTATACCTTGGCAATGGGAGTTGAATCTCTTTCATCATGTTTGACAGAGCTCATAGATATCTGTCGAACAAGATATAACAGATCAAATGTTTACACTGAAAGTTAAGAGATCAGTAATAGCTACTTTAAACATTTTCATTGGATCACAACATTTCTAAAAACGTAACAGGGATTTTATTCTCATACCTATATGCACTGAACAGGTTAAAATTTGTACAGGAGGTGTATTTATTTATTGGGGTTTTAACAGCACTTTTGACAGCCAGATTCATCTTGTGTCAGACAGTCTTAAAAGGGTGGAGGAAGCCGGAGTACCCAAAGAGAACCACTAAGCAATGGCAAGCAACTGCCAGACTCCCCAATGTACTAACTCCACACATTAAAGCAGGTTTAGCACTGGTTGAAAACAAGTGTACCATTGACTATGCCTTAGTACACAGCTTCACCATGCCCCACGTGGGCAATCAGGATTAATTAAGTGCCTTGCCAAAGAACACAATGCAGTTACCTCTGGCAGGGATCGAATCATGGACCTTTCAGTTTGAGGTCTGTGGCTCAGAGCTTATATTCAACCCCAATGCTTTTTTTTTTCATGTTTCTGTTGGACATGAGCTCCAAGCTGCAAACTTCAGACCATGTTACCATCAATTCATCACAAAAACTTATGTTTCTGCGATCTCTCTTAACCTTTTGTGGCAAAATATCAAAGGCAATATATTGTGACCAGTAACAGAAAAGGCAAAGTCAATTGCTGTGTTCACACTGTTAGTTGGCAACTTAACACTTGAAATAACTGATTTGAAATCTCTGACTGGCTAAGATTTTAGCCCCCAAAATGTCCTTGCATAAACAAAGAAAACCCTTGTTGTACAAAAAGCCTTATTTTATTAATTGCCCAGACAAGAAATCATTGGTTGGTAATAAAGGAGGGAACAACAAATGATTTTCACAAAAATGCACCCAAGCCCAGTAATTGCATCAATCGAGTAATGCTGGTTGGTCAACATGATTGACACTTTAGCCATGTCTAGTGTCACTGAGTGGTAAACAGGCTTTCTTTTTCATTCCCATAAAACATTCAAGATAAACTATTAGATTTACAAAAGGCTACTTTAAATTAGGTAAATACAGTGGAGCCCACTTAATTGGATATCTCTTAACTGAATAGCCCTGTTAATTGAATATACTTTTCCAACACAAAACCATTTACCATACTTCCAGTACAAATTTGATCTGTTAATTGAATATACGTTATAGAGAAAACTCCTGATAATTGAAGAAAAAATCTTGTAACCTGCTGAGAAATTACCCTGACACTCCCCAGTTTTCCATTGTTTATAGACCTATTCGGCCTCAGTACATCCAATACAGGCATTTAATCTATTATATCTTGTTTCACAGAGCTCATGGAGCTCTGTCAAACAAGATATAATAGAATAAATGCTAAGTTTATCTCTAGAATACAGGGAAGTGACACAATTCCTGTTAATTGAATACTCCTGTTAACTGAATAATTTCCATTGGCACAGTGGCTATTCAATTAACAGGGTTCCACTGTACTTCACATTATTGCTCCACTGAGTTGAGTGTGTAATTAGCTAATTAATCCATTATTATCCGAGATAAAGAATGGGACACTGGCATAGACAAAACATGGGGTTAGTCTAAAAAAGCCACCAACCACCAATTAATTTGCAGTCAGCTACACTGTTAAAGGAGTTATAATCTATATCAATATTGGTCACAGTTTGTGGCGGATTGTAACAAGTTAATGAGGAGATACGAAATACATTTGTGTTCAATTTTAATTATACACCTTTTTTGAAAATCAAATACCATCCACATATTATCTGTTATTTTCAGCAGAGCATAGCAACCATGGTTGTTTATAAAAAATTTATAACAAACAGACACTGTATAAAAATGACAAATTCATAGTAATTTCTATATTTTTATACTTACCAATGGCCCAGACATAGCTGGTGCTAACTCTAAAATATCTAGGGCCAAACACAAATTTTACCCCCCAATCCCCAAAATTTGCATGCAAAACCGAAAATTAGAAGTCCTATCTGGTCCTCCATACATTTACCCTCTGCACATGCGCAGATGTCAGGAAGTGACCAGAATTGGCGCCAACACCATTCTTTGTAGAAGAGAGTATTACATAATAATACAGCGGGGAGGTATGAGTGCCCACTCATCGGAGGGCCCTTCCTGTCTGGGCCATTGGTAAGTATAAAAATACAGAAATTACTATGAATTTCTCATATTTTTACACAATTATACCAATGGCCCAGACATAGCTGAATCGTAAATAGGTGGAGGGCCTACGACTTCCGAAATAATTCCAATCATGCAATCCATGATGAAGGAACTTAGAATAGTTAGGAATTACATGTATGTCTCTCTATACAGTAATAGAGGAGACATGTTCTAAATAAGGAGCCCAATTTTAAGTAATTCCTTATTGTAAGCATGAAGACAAGTTCTTAATTTTTAAGGCTAGTCCGGACTAAGCCCCAAAAATTAGGATGGCGTCTCTGAGAATAAGAGAAAATCTCCCACAAACATATGCCTTACAATAACATTTCAGCTGTATGCAGGATATAAATACGGATAAAACAGCATCCTTCAAAGATACATACATATTAAGCCAGATTATGGGTAAACCCCCGACCCCCCCCCCCCCCCCCCCCACACTTTTTTGAAGAAACTCTTCAAAAGAAACAGGGGAGAGCTCTGGAAACAATAAGAGCGGTACCCAAAAAACAATATAAATAATCGTTGAGCAGGCACTCAGGTATTAATTCATGATTAATAAATGGTGCTTAATGTTACTTCAGAAGTTATGGCTACAGCGACAATCGTGGTAATTAATATTGCACACTAAATAACACACACTGCAGACAACGTACACAGATACGTCGAAAACCAATGATATATAAAAATAACATACACATATCCAATCAAGCCACACTGAACGATTCCCGAAGAGAAAACACACTTCCTATGTAATCCATAGGTGGCCACTGTACAACAAATTCCAGTAACAACACTCTCCAACGTGTACTATCCAATATCTACGATCGTAAAGACACGTGTAAGATGAGTACAAAACAAAACAGAAACTTGGATCTAGAGATGTACATAGGTATGATTAACAGGCTCCTACAACGACCACCCCCAAAATAGATTATGATTTCAAGGTCCACCAAATACAATAAAGAGTTAGCATAATAATAATGTGCGAGAGCATTAATATTTAGCATGTAATCATCTGAATACCAGTTAACTGGTTACGCAGTCTGCGAGGTACTCAAAAGTAGCAATTTAATTGTGATGATTTATAAATAAGTGCTTGTATATAACAAATCAACAAAAATAACAGGGCATTAATTCAGCTAAAAAGTGGATGAACCCATGAGGTCACCACAGAACATGACATAAATGCATAGTATGCATGTATTAAATTATATGAGGCTTGCAGGAAGAAAACTACGTCTTGCCCGGTAATTGCCTCTAAACACACAGTGGGGGAGTGGGGGGGGGGGGGGGGGGGTTTGAGAAGGAGGTGAAGAATAAAACTTCTGAAAGAAGACCCTCTCATGGAGAAAGCTTCTGGGGAGCGTCCAATAACAGACACTTGAGAATACTTTTACCTCCGATTGGAGAGACTCTTATGCAAGCATTGTCCATCAGACATTAAGTTAGTTGTGGTTCTCTTGGAAAGATAGGCGTAGGCCTTCCGAAACCACACTTCTCGGCTACTGGTCTTCCGTAAGTTATCCAGATTGATGCTAATCTCGATAACCATCCGTCAACTGCTAAGCAATAGAGGTCCTAACCCACACCTGTAGTACCTATGAGGCCTACGGAAGGAGGAACTGCATCTCATTTGCGAAGCACCTCGACCCAGCAGTTTAGGGGCGTCTGACCGGTAGTCTCGATCAGACCTAAGCCCCATATCCGAGTCGGTGTATTACGATCCCTAGAGTAACAAGTGCAATGCAGATCGCCAGCGATCAGACAATCATCCCCCACGGTAGGTGGATGACTGTGAAATATATTGCTATTTCCTCAATAAAACCGAAACAAATATGGATATCAAAGGAACAACTCAACAAACTAGTCCCAATATTACCCATATTTCTGTGGCTGTACTGGAAGCATCCAAATACCTGTAAAAAGTTAAGTAAGGCTAACTTGCATAATTTATGCACAAGAAAAAAAAACCCTGTATAATATGTTATTTATCTTATGTTCCTTCCCTTCAAATCTGAAAGTCTGAAACAAAAGCATGAAAGCATCTTTTAGATACAGGTGGTAGCAGTACACAACATAATACGCACAAAAATATTACCCGAGAAAAGGGTTAAGGAAGGCTGATATGCATAATTTATGTACCAGAAAAAAAACTTGTATGGTATGTTATTTATCTTACGCTGCTAGACCTCCATACCAAAATTTATTGATATCGGAAATGTCGTTCAGAATGGGTGAGCGTATAACGAATTACATGGAATTTCCAACAAAAATGGCCGCCAGTCCGACATCTTGAATTTTTTTCAGAAAAAAATTGACGTCCATCAATTTTTCCTAATGCCCCATCAAATCTGAAAATTTTAAACAAAAGTGTCAAAGCATCTCTGAGATATGGGTGGTAACAGAACACAACATAATACACACAAAAATATTACCCGAAAAAAAGGTTAAGGCTAATTTGCATAATTTATGCATGAAAAAAAAACCCGCATGATATGTTATTTATCTTATGCTGATAGACCTCCATACCAAAAATTATTGAAATCGGAAATGTCGTTCAGAAGTTCTGAGCATATAACGAAATACACGCAATTTCCAACAAAAATGGCCACCAGTAGGCCATCTTGAATTTTTTTTAAAAAAACGTGCATCATCCTCCTATTATGTGTCACCAATGGTATAAAAATGAAAGTACAGAGTTGAAGCATATATGAGATACAGGTGGTAACATAAATGAGGACAGACAGACAGACAGATAGACAGACAGACAGATGGATGGACGGATGGACAGACAGATGGAGTGCAATCCAATAGTCCCCCAAAACGGTAAAACCATGGGGGATTAATTATAGGAGGGTTAACTATACCATCACGAGGAGTCCTTATAGGCGACCTTCCGTCTAGAACGTCCTCCCTTACTCTTTTCTGCTATTGCGGGTCGATTAGACGTCGACTTAAGGAGCAGAGTATTGATGCTTTCTTTGCAGTTTGGTCATAAACCAATGAAAGCTTATCGTCAAAAACTTAGTGTCTGGAAACTGGAGCGAATCGAGGAGAGTTTTTCGCCTTGTCATCTATAAAGGATGACGGCGCAAGGGCTCTGTCACGTCTGATTAACTCCGAATTAGCAACTTTAAAACAGAGTTATACGTGATAAATATAATAGCCCTGGAAAGGACTCTAATTGAGGTATGAACGGCCTCTAATTCCTTTCGGTAGAGACATTGCGTCACAGTTTTTAAAGGTGATTTGCATAATACAGGGAGTCTAAATTCGCTCTGAATGAAGAAATGTCATCTCAATAGCGACCAAGCGAATAATGAATGACGAAGGTAAAGCCATAGCTAGGTCCTTAGCCTACTCATTCAAATGCAGAGGAACACTCAATACATCTTCCCTATTTTCCTATAGGTGAAATTACGGAAGATGATGACAAGAAACCACCTTACTTCTATCCACTGGAAAGTTGAATATGGAGTCGTCTAAAAGGCCAAAGGCCTGCGACACCTGTCTATACTTAACCGGAAAAGACATTTCCTCCTCTTTTTCCGGATAAATTTAGCGTGCAACAATGCTAGCGGATTCTTATAAGTAGTCGCAGCATTCTGATTCGTTGGAACAAATTCAGGGTAGTGTTGATGGAATAAATCCATCTCAACCACGTGTTGTTCCGAAAGGGATGGGTCATCCCCCTCCACATCTTTTTCATCATTCGTCTGAATCAGTTGAAAATCACGGTCAGCGGCATCTGAATGCATGGATGACTGGACCGACCCAGCACCATCTGACAGCTCGGGTTCTGAGACTGCCGTCAACTGCTTCTGCACATGCTGCGATGAGCTGCGCAATCTGCATCAGCAAAATCGTAACGGAGACCCGAGGAGCAGCAGTCTTGTGGCCGCCGGCTGCTCCCAGGACAGTGTGTCCGAGATGGCTCTCTCTTCGGACGTCCCGATATATGAGGCCTCGGCTTAGCTACTGAATAGTGCTACTTTCAAGCTGTTGCAGATTTCTGATTCTCAGGAACAAACTCAGGGAAGTATTGATACATAAGCCATATCGCCACCCTGTGTTGTTCCGAAAGGGAAGGGTAATTCTCCTCTAAATCCCTTTCATCATCCAACTGAATCAGATTATACTCACCGTCATCGGCATCTGAACGCGCATATGACTGGACCGACCCAGCACCCTCCGACAGCTCAAGTTCTGATGAGACTGCCGTCGTCTGATTCTGCATTTGCTGGGATGCTGCGATGAGCTGCTCAATCTGCGACAGCAAGTCCGTTACGTAGGCCTAAGGAGCAGCGGTCTTCTGTTGCATGGCTGCCAGCTGCTCCTGGGACAGTGTGTCCGAGATGGCTCTTTTCTGTGGACGTCCCGATAAATGAGGCCTCGTCTCCTTGGCTACTGTATGGTGTGACTTCTCTGATGAAGAGTGACTTTCTCGGCGATGCAGGCTGAATATCTGAAGTCATGTAACCAAAGTGCGGCTGTGTGTGTTTGGTAGACACTGAAGAAGAAGCCGTAACTATAGCCAACCCCGGCTGTAAACTGAACGGAGAGTCCCGGACGGGAGGCGTGGACATATGCTCCGACTGACGCAAGGTCCAAACCATAACATCTGGCCCCAGATGTTGTAATAAAAGAGAGAAGGGGGCTCTCTCGTTCGCGGTCCTTCAGACCTCGCCGAGCTTCCTGCTGAACTTGCCGGCTTCTTCCTCTCCGTTGTTGCAGGGTGAGCCTTATATTGATATTATATTATAGTGCTCACTCTACCCGTTCTACTCTCCTTGACCGCAATGGACACACCCGGCATCACGGTACCCTCAGGCGGTGTACCGCTTCACCGGTCGAGCTAGCTGACGACAGGGATTTGAAACCACACTGTGGTTTATTGCCCTGTCTAATATTCATGAGCACTTTTGCCGCTAGCTCTGATTGACTATTTAAATGCGACGACGGAAGCACACTCTCTGACGGTGTCACGTTAACATCACCATGTTCTTGTTCCTCTGTAAATAGAAACTAAAGAACTAGAGCGACCTTAGGGTGAGAGGACCTGCGGCAGCCTCTCATCACGAGAGGACCGGCAGTGGCCCCCTCGCTAAAATCGTGACACCCGTAAGCAACGTTTGTCATCCCATGCGACACATGTTGAGCTTCAATTAGTGGAAGCACATCGACTACAAGCAAGGCAACCTACATGTAAACAAGAGGAAAGACTTCCTCACCTTGCTTATTAAGCAATATGCTTACATAATGAAGCAAACTAAGTCGATCATACTCCCACCAATTCCACATTAACTAAAATAAAAAGATATATAACAAAAACATTAAAAATATAAATCAAAAAATAGTTTACACAAAAAATGTTTTCGAAAAATTTTGACAAGAGCCTAAGTTCCCAAAGGGAACGAAGTGCCCAAATATATCCCAAAAAAGCCCAAGTGTGGACAAAATTAATTTTTTCATCCAAAAAATTAACTGCCACACTACGGGACTGTATAATGTATCTTACAACAGACCTACCATATAATAAATAGGAACCTACATATAAATAAAGAACGTTGCTAATGTAAACAATGTCAGACTGAAAACCGGAAACGAGACCCCAGGCAACACGGCCCGAAGTCAGTAACAGATTTTTGAACTATCCGATGTAAGGCAAGATCTTCATCAGAAGAAAAAACGATACACTGGATGTATGATGGATGACTAAAAATGCCTAAACACCCTAAGGGTGAGGACGTAACCCTGGGGATATACAGAATAAACTTTCTGTGTAACACGTTAAACTCCCAAGAAATTTTATAAATAAATTTTAAAAAAACAAGCCAAAAAGTTTGGGAGTTTAACTGGGGGGAACCAAGGGAGGATAGGGAAGGAATACTTAACCAACAGTGGAAAAATCATTATCAACAATGATGACGTCAGGCCCATGTCCCGAAATTGGGGAACATGAACTAATTTTTATAAATATTATAAAATTACAGCCCTGAACATTGCAAACCACCGTTTCTTCCTTCCTTCATCCAGTTGTGTCCTTGTATCCACCAAATTAACCATTGATTTGTGTCTGGCATCATTATTGAGATTTAAAAAGCACACAAGTCAGTTTGTTGTTATCTGACAAGGGCCAAACAAAGAATGGTGTTGGCGCCAATTCCGGTCACTTCCTGACGTCTGCGCAGAGAGTAAATGTATGGAAGACCAGATAGGACTTCTAATTTTTGGTTTTGCATGCAAATTTTGAGGATTGGGGGACAAAATTTGTGTTTGGCCCTAGATATTTTAGAGTTAGCACCAGCTCTGTCTCGGCCATTGGTACAACTGTGTAAAAATAAGTAAAATTTAAAAATTTGACTATTTCGTACTAAATTTTGACATTAATGGTGAAAAATATTGTTAATATATTTGTAGTTTTATATGTGTTCTAAAATAATAAAAGTAAGACCTGTACAGCAATAGTCATTCTGATTTTCTCCAACTAGATGCAGACTGTAAGTTGTAATTGTTTGATCATCTGGATTATTCACACCCACAGATCATACCACAGGAAACAATAGCTACCAGCATATCGAGACAACCCCATAATGTGGACTAGATCATCAACAGTCATTGTAGTTAAATGGACCAAGCTGTCCCCAAACTGTCATTGCATGTCTTTGGTGAGTGAAACAACTGTTTTGCAACAATCACTTGCATAGATATAATGTGGAAAGTTGCACCTCCTCCTCTATCCAGACATTCCAAGTCTTGTAAGATTTTTTTCCTTGAATCTTTGTCTTTTTATGCTTACGACCTAGCACTCTGATCATGCAACAGAATTTTCTCCAAACACTCTGTTTTTCTCTTGTTTAATTATGAATTTAACTAATTATATCTTGTTTGACAGAGCTCAATGAGCTCTGTCAAACAAGGGGTATTTGGTTAAATATCAAAGTGCATTATGGGAAATATCTGCCGATGAAATCTTTGCCAATTACATCAGAGTGCAGAAGGTTGATGTAATTAGCAGTTATATTGTCAGAAAGAATCAAGCTGATTGCCCCCTTCCAGGTATCCATATTCTTATATATTTGCAATACGATGTTGAGAAGGGTCCAACAGTGTTTCACATAACATTTTTACATCACCAATAGTGATGGCACATAATGCTGTTTCCACTCTAAAACCGATTCGAACACTGAAACTGTCCAATTTGAAAATCATTTGACCGATGTGGCTCTTAAGTATAAGGTTAATAAAATGAAAGTGTCAATGGCACTGTAGCTCAACTTATTAAGACATGTACATGTATAGTATGTGACACAGCAATGACAAACATCTAGGTAATGACCAGATAAAAACATAATGACTATGATTCAGCAGCATTCTGAAAAATTTCTATTGAATAAATAAGTCACAAAATATATTCTTTCAATTTGTGTAACAACTCACAGAATATATTCCACCTTTATGAGCTGGTGAGCCAATTTCTTTCTCGAATTCTGCTGTTCCTCCATCATAAAGAGACAACTAAAAAAAACCAAACACATTGGTAACATATACATTCTATTAACACTCCTCAATAATTACAAAACCAATTTGGGTAAAACATCATTTAATAAAACAAATGAAAGTGTCAATGAGAAAAGATTCTGACAGGTGGATCTTAAGAAGATTTTTAAAGAAATTTCCCCATATTGCACCAATTCAAAATTTAGGTTGCCATAGGGAGCTCAACTTGACAAACTTGAACTTGGTAAGTTCTAAATGAAATGGCAAAATTTAAGAACATTGGTACCAATGTTATTTGGTGAAATTTCAACATAACAGCATTGTGTGTGCACAACATCAGAGTAATCCATGCATTTTTAAATATAAACTGTAAGACTGGCTAAAGGAAGAATGTTGATGGACAAATACAGTATGTTCAGAGGTTACTGTAATGGCAACTTTTTTCACAAAAATGAATGCTAATCAATAGCTCTTATCTAAAGGTTTTGCCTAATGAGCACACTAAGTTCAAAAACAATCCTATGATAAATGTGGCCTGTAGGACATGTCAAAGAAGAACAGCAACAGTTTTCGATGGAAATGTAAAGAAAATCAATAGCTCCTATCTTTGTCACCCTGCATAAGCATACAAAGTTTCAAAACCACCTGATAATGAAAGTGTCCTCTGAGGCAAGCCAAAGGAAGATATTAATGCACAAATGCACTAAGTTTGAAGGTCATTGCTTGTGGCAATGCTTTTTGGGTTTTTTTTAATGGAAATTCATAAATATACCCTGCAGAGAGTGCAAAAAGGGATAAGTTGATGCACAAATGCAGTAAGTTCAAAGGCTGGTGATAACGACAATAATTTTTTATGGAAATGAAAAAAAGCAATAGCTCACATCTAGAGGTCACCCCAAACACACATACCAAGTTCAAAGTGATCCGATCATAAATGCTCCCTGAAGGGTGTGTTAAAGAGAAATATTGAGGTCTGATTAAACTAAGTTCAAAGTTCAGTGTCAACATTTTTTGACAGAAATGGCAAAAAATCGACAGCTCCCATACAGATGTCACCCCACATAAGCACACCAAGTTTCCAAGCGATCCAATCATAAATGTGCCCTGCAGGGTGTGTCAAAGGGAAATATTGATGATTAACTGCACTAAGTTTTTACTAAGTTCATCAGACGTTGTTGTCAATGGCAACATTTTTTGACGGAAATCGATAGCTCCCATCTAGAGGTAACCCCAAACAAGCATACAAAGTTTCAAACTGATCTGATCATAAATGTGCCATGTAGGGAATGCCAAAGGAATATATTGATGCCTGACTAAACTAAGTTCAAAAATCGTTGCCAGCGGCAACACATTTTTTGACGGACCAAAATGGAAGAAAATCGATAGCTCCCATCTAGAGGTCACCCCAAACAAGCATGCCAGGTTTCAAAGCAATCCGATCATAAATGTGCCCTGTAGGGTGTGCCAAAGCGAAATATTGAGGTCTGACTAAACTAAGTCCTAAGAACATTGGCTGCGGCAACATTGTTTGACGGAAATGGACGAAAATCGATAGGTCCCATCTAGAGGTCCCCCAAACAAGAATGCCAGGTTTCAAAGCAATCCGATCATAAATGTGCCCTGTAGGGTGTGCCAAAGGGAAATCTTGAGGTCAGACTAAACTAAGTTCTAAGAACGTTGGCCGTGGCAACATTTTTTGACGGAAATGGAAGAAAATCGACAGCTCCCATCTAGAGGTCACCCCAAAAAAACATGCCAGGGCTCAAAGCAATCCAATCATAAATGTGCCCTGTAGGGTGTGCCAAAGGGAAATATTATTGAGGTCTGACTAAACTAATTTCTGAGAACGTTGGCCGCGGCAACATTTTTTGACGAAAATTTGAGAAAATCGATAGCTCCCATCCAGAGGTCACCCCAAACAAGCATACCAAGTTTCAAAGCGATCTGATCATAAATGCGATCTGTGAGATGTGCCAAAGGAAATTGTGAACGTACGTACGTACGCCGATGGACAAGAAGTGATGGCAATAGCTCAACTTGACTTTGTCAAGTTGAGCTAAAGATCAGCCAATCAATCCAACACCACCCTGAAATTCAGGCTTCCACAGGGAGCCCAAATATGAACCCAGGGACTTGATTGAACCAAGTTGAACCCACATCCATAAGGATGTTGAATATTAAATATCAAAAGATAACTAGCTAACTAGTGGAGCTGAAGAAGACTTCAAAAAATGTTCCTCAAATTGCACTAAGTCAAGATTTGGGCTCTCAAGGAGCCCAAATATGGACAAAGGAACCTGATTTGAAGAAATTTGATTTTGCTCCCCTAAATATATTTAATACCAATATTAATTTATTTATTTATTGGTGTTTAAGGTCACGTATTTCTGCACAATGGCTGATCATGACCTCAACAGTTTTACTGGTGGAAGAAGCCGGAGTACCCGGAGAGAACCACTGAGCAATGGTAAGCAACTGTCAGCTCCCCAACATACTAACTCCACACAAGCAGGGTTAGCATTGGTTGAAGACAGGTGCACCATCCATCAAGGTGTCCACCTTAGTATACAACGCCACAATGCTCACACGCGGGCAATGGGGGTGAAGTGTCTTGCCCAAGGACACAATGCAGTTGTCACAGGTGGGATTCGAACCGAGGACCTCTTGGCTTGGAGCCTGCACCTCTACCTGCTGAGCCACCACAACCCCTTTAATGCCAATATCAAAAGATTTGGACATGTGGATCAGAAGAAGTTTTTTCAAGAATTTTCCTCATTTGCACTAAATAAAAATTCATGTTCTCATCAACATCAACAGCCAGTTTTACACCCCTCAAAACATATGAAGGAAGCATATGAACACCCCCCCCCCCCCCCCCCCCACCAACCACCCCCCTTTGGCTTATAAATGAATAAGAAAGTTGTCAGTTGTCTCCCTTCCCGGCTGCGCTGGGTAATAATAGTATTAATACACTGTTCAGAAAACTGACAATTTCTGCCAACCATCTTTCACTGACACGTGCGATTGGTGCTTTGAAGGTCTGCCATTCTTATCCATCCAAATACCTGTGATTTCTATTGTAGCCTTATTACATTTAACCCCCTTCCAACAAACTTCACAAGTTTTCAAAGAAAAACATTCAATGCAAATTGCGGGGCGAATTTCAATGCAGCCAATTTTTCAGTGGAACAGAGCGTAACCGCAAGCAATTTCGATATGGACGAACTGTCTCCAATACATTTTTTTTGTTTTGAAACGGTGGTTAACTTTTAATAAATTCTAATTAACTCGATGCGTGTCTTGTGTGATTCGTTGTTTTGTCTGGTACTTTGTTTTTAAATAGCCATTTTGTGCTGGTTGCTATCAGTTGGGGCGAATTGTTCGAACGACTACGCCATTGCAATTCTTTTCAGAAATATAAAATTGGGCTAGTTTAGGCTATTTTCATAGCCGTGTGACGGACTTTAACAGCAACCGTGTTTACTGTTTTTTGCAGAAGCGTGTGTTTTTAAAAAATAAAACATAAGAAAATACAGTAAACTGCCATGTCTCCCAAGGAAGTTTAGAAGGGCGACTTGAATTTCGCCCCCAATGTAAGCCAAGGCCAGAGGCTCTCACACTTAACACACGCCTGTGTATATTTACCTGTTTATTCGTTGGTTTTGGGCCTTAAAACCAATAGTCCCTTTTCAATTTCCCTGTTTCCTATTTTCTTGCAATGACGGTCCAAATAAAAAGGCCCAACGCGGGTCATTTTTTTCAACGCGGCGGTGCCTGAGAATCAATTCCTTTTTTTTTTTTGGCCTAATTTCCGGATTTTGGTCCAAAATTTCCAAGTCCCACCCAGACCCCAAATTTTAAGTGAAAAAAAAAAAAAAAATTTTGTCTTAAAATTGACCGAAACGCATAAAAAACAAAAAACTCATTTCTGGATTTTGGTCCAAAATTTCTGAGTCTGGACCAGGACCCCAAATTTTCAGCCTAAAGATGAACCCAGGGACTCAGCTTGAACAAACTTGAATCTCACCCCACTAAGGATTCTGCATACCAAATATCAAAAGATTCTTATTGGTTGATCTGAAGAAGAAGATTTTTAAAGAATATTCTTAATACTGCAGTAATTTAAACATTTGGCTCCCATAGAGAGCCAAAATATAGACCCAGGAAATTGATTTCAATAAACATGTGAAACAATCTTCCAAAGATGTTATATGTGAAATTTGAAAGCTTTTAGAGCAGTGGTTTGGGAGAAAAGTAGTCTTAAATGTTTTTCCTATTACCCATAGCGTTAAAAAAATGCTAACTCAGCACTTTTTCAAAGTCCCCAAAAAGTACCCCATGATAAAACCAATAGCAATTTTTTTGACCTTTCCATTCTGTTGTTCCTAAGGAAGCTTCACACCAAATAAGAATTCTCAGTGCCGTGTAGTTTTTGAGATATGGGCGTTTTAATTTTTTCTATTTTTAGCTCCTGCGGTTCCCATGTGGTGACTGGAAAAAATTTTTTTGGGCATAAATTAACTACTTATGTCCCAATAAAACCTCACGTCAAATCAGCCTCTCGGTTTGGAAAATAGAAATTTTGGGCGGGGCAAAAATTCTTGCCCCACCCATAACGATGGCAAATATAGCCCCTAGAACTTCTCTTGAACAAATCTAAGTCTACACCTTAAAAGGAAGCTGCACACCTAATATCAAGTCACAGCTACTGCTGGTTCATGAGAAGATTTTTTAAGATTTAGGCTCACTTTTTGGGCGTGGTCCTATCAAGGGGCCGGTCAACTTGATTTGAACAAACTTGAATTGACATATGATAGGGAACATGCACACCAGATTTGGTTCAATTTGGTTGAGTAGTTTATGAGAAGAAGTCGATAATGTCAAGTTAACGACAGACGATGGACGACAGATGGATGGCGGGCGGAACGTGATCAGTAAAGCTCCCCTTGATCTTTGCTCAGGTAAGCTAAAAAAGTTCAAGATGCCACAAGTGAGCCCAAATATGGACCGAGGGACATGGCTTGAACAAACTTGAATCTTACCCCCCCTAAGGATGCTGCATACCAAATATCAAAAGCATTCTGACTGCTGGATATGAAGAAGATGATTTTTAAAGAAAATTCCTAGTTTTGAACTAAGTTATCAATTGGGCTTCCACAGTGAGCCCAAATATGAAACCTGAGACTTGGCTTGAACAAACTTGAATCTCACCCCTCTAAGGATATTGCATGCCAAATATCAAAACATTCCAACTGCTGAATCGGAAGAAGATTTTTAAAGAAAAATTCCTCATATTGAACTAAGTTGTAATTCGGGCTCCCACAGTGAGCCCAAATATGAACTCAGGGACTTGGCTTTAACAAACTTGAATCTCAACCTCCTAAGGATGCTGCACACCAAATATCAAAACATTCCGACTGCTGGATCTGAAGAAGAAGATTTTTTAAGAAAATTCCTCATTTTGAACTAAGTTACAATTCGAACTCTCACAGTGAGCCCAAATATGGACCTTGGGACATGGCTTGAACAAACTTGAATCTCACCCCCTAAGGATGCTGCATACCAAATATCAAAACATTCTGACTGCTGGATCTGAAGAAGAAGATATTTTTTTAAGGAAAATTCCTCATTTTGAACTAAGTTATAATTCAGGCTCCCACAGTGAGCCCAAATATGAACCCAGGGACTTGGCTTGAACAAACTTGAATCTCACCCCCCTAAGTATGCTGCATACCCAATATCAAAAGATTCCGCCTGCTCGATCTTGAGAATAAGATTTTTTTTAAAATTTGCCTGAAATGCACTAAGTTCAAATTCGGGCTCCTATACTGAGCCCAAATATGAACCCAGGGGGCCGATTTGAACAAACTTGAATCAGATCCATCCCACAATGTTGCATACCAAATATCAAAAGATTCTGCCTGCTGGATCTGGAGAAGATATTTTAAGAAATTTGCCTGAAATGCACTAAGTTCGAATTCGGGCTTCTATAGTGAGCCCAAATATGAATCCAGGGGGCCAATTTGAACAAACTTGAATCAGATCCACCTCATAATGCTGTATACCAAATGATTCTGCCCTCTTGTGCTGGAGAAGAAGATTTTTTAGTAATTTCTCTAATATACATAGGGTGCTATCGGATTTATGCCCCCTATGGAGCCCCAAGTGGGCATGTCCATTTCATTTGAACAAACTTGAATTGACATATGGTAATGAACATCCATTCCAAGTTTCGAGCAATTCAACCTAGCGGTGTCAGAGGAAAAGTCGTTTGAAAAATGTTCACGACGCCGGATGGACAACAGACGACGGATGGCAAGTGATAAGTCTAGCTCCCTTCGGTGAGCTAAAAATTGGCAACACATTGTGTCCTGATGCAAAGGGGGTGGATGTTTCTGAATGGAAGCTTATGGAGTTAAAATTGTGCATGTGGTGCATTCGGGGCATGAGGCATGTGGAATGGCATTGATGCATGGTGTGGTGACCCAGACCTCGAAATGTGGGTGAGGGATGGCATATGATGGGTTTATTGTAGGGCCATGTGAAGCTTTGCGATTAGATTCATTTTCAAATATCAAGTTGGTATTTGGTTTGATTTGAAATCGGTTTCCTTTCGAATCCTTTCACTGAAATGTTGCTTGGCATCTGTCATATTCATTGTCTCATAGTTCAGATGAATTAAAGTGTCAATGACACTGTAGCTTAACTTGTCTGTGTGTTGTGTTTCATGAAAAGGATAATGTTGAATGTTTATGAAAGAATTATGAAATAAGACAAGAATTGTGATAATTGGGAATATGTTAATTTCTGTTCCTTGTATGCTATGTTTTTAATGAAAATAATATGAGGTGTACACTGAACTAAAGAGCTGAAGAGTTGGTTAATGTGGACCTTACAGTTAATGTATGTGGCCCTCATAGTTAACGCATGTCAACGAAAGTTACCAAGTTACAGTGAAATTATTCCAAAACGAGTCATCCTATCAAGTTACATTGAAATCCCTTCATAAATATGGCCTGTAGACTGTGCTAAAGGTTTTCAGGCTTCAGGCCTGTGAAGGCCTTGGTTGACCAATTGCAACTAAAAGGGGACGTCCTCATCTCGACATTATACTTAGTCATTTTACTAATTTACAATCCCTTCACAAATACCACCTGTAGTCTGTATTAAAGTTTTTCGGGTTTTGGGCTCGGAAAGCCATCATGGTTGAATGATCATGACCAAAAGGGGACGTTGTCATCTGGGCATCATCTGGAGTGATCCAACAAAGTTACAATGAAATCCCTTTATAAATATGACCTGTAGACTGTGCTCAAGGTTTTCGGGCTTCGAGCCCCTGAATCTGTCACAGCTGACCAATCATGACCAAAAGGGGACGTTCTCATCTAGACATCATATGAAGTCAACCTACAAAGTTACAATGAAATCCTTCCATAAATATGACCTGTAGACTGTGCTAAAGGTTTTCGGGTTTTGGGCTCGGGCAGTCGTCACAGTTAACAGATCGCAACCAAATGGGGAGTTCTCATCTAGACATCATACGGAGTCATCCTACCAAGTTACAATGAAATCCCTCCCTATTAAATTTTACCTGCAGACTGTGCTAAAAGTTTTTGGGTTTCGGGCTTGGGCAGCCATCACAGTTGACAGATCATGACCAAAAGGGGATGTTCTCATCTAGGCATTATACAGAGGCATCCTACCAAGTTACAATGAAATCCCTTCATAAATACAACCTGTAGACTGTGCTAATGGTTTTTTGGGTTTCAGGCTTGTGCAGCCATACTGGTGGACCGATCGCGACCAAAAGGGGACGTTCTCATCTAGACATGACCCCAAATCTGCATACGAAATTTTGTGACGATCAGACAAGAACTACGTGGTGTAGCCTGTGCTAAAGGAAAATGTGAACAGACTCACAGACTTCCGCACGCGTGATGGCAATAGCTTATCTTGACTTTGTCAAGTTAAGCTAAAAATGTACATAAATAATAAGACTGAATGTAATTTCTGCTATATTAACATAAAGTGCATCTGCATCCATGTCGCCACCCATGCTCATTCCAGTCTCACCAGTCACTACTAAAGTTTCCAAGCCATCTCTCGACGATGAGCTGCTACTGGCGTGCAGTCCTGTCCAGTACACAGTACAGGCAATTCATACACTAATTTCTGTTTTTGAACTGTAACCCTTACTGGGTAATATTCCAGCTACATCATCAAGGCATACTTTTGATCAAGGCCTGCAGTGATGATATAGATGGAATATTTTATCAGTCGGGACTTGAGCTATCACAATCACAATAAATCAGAACCTACAGCCCCCACCCCCTTCCTCAATCGGTGACCTCCTGGACACCTGATTCAATTCAATTTTGATTAATAGACCTGATGGGGATTCGATTCAAATCGAAAATATGACTCACAGGGCCATAGTTTAATGACAGAGAGGCACCAATGCAGCAATTGCAGGGTAGAGGGAACTCTGTTGGGGCACCTGGTAGCAATGGTTACCCAACTTTGTTTAGGGTGGGTAGCAATATGGGGGGGAACTGGGTACGGCAGGCTGAATTGGGGGGGGGGGGGGGGGGGGGGGGGGGGATGTGATTGTTATTTGGCAGGTGTACTTAAGGTGCTGACACAGAGTTGTGAGATGACATATAAGTCATATGGAATAGGGTTGGGGGTTGGGTTTTTGAAGCGAAAAAAAAACCCCATCTAATGGACTTCACTACCCCATACAACTTTTTTATACATTTCTGTCCCATTAAATCACTTGAAATCTTTCAAAACTTATTTTAAAGCAAAAAAAAAAATAAATAAATAAAATAACCCAATGCCACCATCATCTACTGCTAATCTCTCACTCACAAAGAATGTTTTTCTTTTTTTGCATAAAATCATATGAAATCCTCTAAGACTTATTTTAATGCAAAAAAAAAAGAGAGAAAAATTGCCCCAATTTCCACCTTTTTCCACCCCCCCCCCCCCCCACAAGATGGCGAAATATTTAATAAACTTGCTCAAAACTCATTCTGAAGCAAAAGACAAAAAACAAATAAATACACAGAATGACACACACATGTGAATGGGTTAATCGATATGGCACAAGTGCCAGCGTGGAAGGATAAAATGAGAGGCAGCAGGCCTGGAGTTTTATCCTTCCATGAAGACACAAGTGCCACATCGATTAACCCATTCACATGCATAGTGTTCTGTGTTTATTACATGCCTTCAAGTCTATAAAATAAATTATTAGAAGGACACTCAGCAATTCATTTAACAAATATCAACAGAAACACATTTTATCGCCAACCAAATTTGCGAGGGGAACCCATGTTACTATTTCACCCCCTGAGTTCCAATATGTTCTATGTGCCTACTGGCACATAGAACACATTGGAACTCAGGGACGATTTTCAGCTATCGCTAGTGATTCAAATTGTAATTGCACTGCACGATTTGTAGAAAAGTCCAGTGAAATTTTGCTTCTATTTAAAAACAGCCCGTCAACGATTTACGTTTCACACATATATGTGGAACAGATTTTCATTTTCCACACAGTTTAGTGTTTCTGTAGATGGAGATTACATAGAACAGATGTGTAACAAAAACAAATGAACCCAATGGATGTCCCACTCCACAATTCACCAAATGGGCCGCTCCTCCTCCTCACCAAATAAAATCACTCAAAATCATCCAAACTCACTTTAAAGCCTTTTAACATGTGTTTTAATATCACTAGTGAGAATGTTTATGCCATTTTCTGTGTTGTGAATATCAGTGTCAAGCAACAACAGTAATGGTTTCACAGCTGAAATACTTTTCTGCAGATATGACTGTAAAATCACTCACATATTCCTAAGCAGCTGTAACTCCTTCCAAGACCTGATTGTCCTGCCATGTTAGAACAAGATGGGATGGGTCCTTTCTGTACAAGTTCTTTTCTAATAGCTGGTTCTTGTTTTAAGACACACTTCACCATATTATATTCTGCCCCACACCTTATTGGGCAATAAGTAATTAATGAATGCTGTGGTAAACC